>JAVANC010000011.1:7586600-8186600 GCA_033319125.1 Parnassius glacialis | reverse complement strand
TCTTCTTCCAGCTCCACAATCTTCTCGTCAGTCCTCAGGATGCGTGCGTTGTATGTTGCCAGGTCGAGTCGTCGTAGGTGGCAACCGAACCTCCACCGGAGATTCTTAGCACCCCCTGCCCCGCCGTTACCATGGTCGCCACCGTAGCTAGGAATAGCGGGGCCGCCGGGGACTGGGGGCCGTCTCTTTGTTACATTCATTCATAGGGGGGTATTTGTCATAGTTGCCACGCTTGGCGAGCGGGTTGGTAACCGCAGTTTTTTTATTGTAAGTTTGTTGTTTGTCGCCTTTTACGACACCCACGGGAAGATATGAGGTAGAAGATATTCTTAACCGCCACTACACGGCATATTGAAGTCGGTTGTATAAAATTTTAACATTTTTAATTATTGAGTTATCCTTCATAATGCATATTTAATTGATTTCGACTACATTGGTGATGTTCTCATTTTATTTATATTGAAGTCGGTTGTACAAAATTTTTAATTTTTAATTATTGAGTTATCCTTCATAATGCGTATTTAATTAACATCGACTACAATGATGATGTTCTCATTTTATTTATATTGAAGTCGGTTGTACACAATTTTTAATTTTACCACCTGTTATCTTTAACAGCTGTTTTATCTGCATAAGACTTTACGGTGTTATAAATTAATAAACGTCAAATTGTTAAGGATTTTGTTGTGTTGAATTTTATTACGAGTTTTATATCTACACTAGCTGATACGCGCGACTTCGTCCGCGTTGCTTGATATATCAAGAAACACACATCACTGAACACTTAGTGCTTATAAAAATCGTTGTTTCTTAAAACTTTAATATGAACATATCGCAATATTTTTTTTTTTAGATAAGGACTTGGTCTAAGAAATAAAACTTAGAAAACCTAGTTCAAATCCATCCAGTAGTTTTTCCATGATGCGCTCACTACTGCAAACCTCTATCATTTTATTTATATAAATTATCGTGTAATGGCAGCCTAAGAAAACCCATTACCCCATTGCTGGTACTGATATCCTAAGGTACAGAATTAATCTTAGTTCGGGAATCACTGCAACAATTCGTTTGTAACTTTTGTGAGTTTAAATAAAAATTATTATTTCGTCTTGTGGGTATAGTTGAGTACCGTCTCCTTTTGGAAAAGTCATAAATAGCGAACTCTGCTTCAATATCTCATTGTTACTTTGTCATCGACACTAGAATAAATAAACCTATCAAGCTAACAGCATAGCAAAGTGGCGAAGCAATCAGCTTTGTAGCGGTTTCTAACGGTTGCCGTTGAGCAACCAGTTTCAAAATAGGAGGTTCAGATGCCTGGGTGATCAGTAATCGATTGCTGAAAACAGAATTTGAAAATTCGAAACCGTTCTCGAGATAATCGTGGGACAGACGGACAGACGGACGGACAGACGGACAGACATCGTGAAATCAATAAGTGACTTCGCAAGCTTCGCCACTTAATAATTGACAAAAATAGATTTCCTTAAAAAAGGAGCTACCTCAGGAAGGCTTATATAATATAAATTTGGTGAAGATCTGATGATTGCAGAGGCATCTGCACTACATATGGGCGTATAGTTCTTTACTGCGTCAACTTTAATTGATAATATTCTTTTTA
Organism: Parnassius glacialis; assembly: GCA_033319125.1. NCBI lineage: Eukaryota > Metazoa > Arthropoda > Insecta > Lepidoptera > Papilionidae > Parnassius > Parnassius glacialis. The sequence goes on along the minus strand of JAVANC010000011.1, from coordinate 8,184,979 downwards.
ACCGCCTTCAAAAAAGAGGAGGTTTTTAATTCGGATGTTTATATTTTTTATGTATATTGGGGCATAACTACGTCATATATAAACGGATCTGCAAAATTCTTTTTTGTTCGAAAGATTTTTATTTAAAAATGGTCCCATTTAAATTTCGTAAAGACCTGATGATGAGTTTCGGAGACAGACAACGAAAACCGCGATTGCTGGTATCGCATATATCTGCATTGTTTGTTTGCATTGTTTACGCAATAACACAACATAACATTTCGCCTGTACCCTCTAAAGGGGTACGCAGATGTGTTCAGTATACCATGGTACCTCTCTGTCTAAGTTGTTATATTGAAGTCGGTTGTCCAAAATGTTTAATTTTACCACTATTTAGTTCTTTGAAATCGATTATTATTTTTTAAAGTTTAATTACTTTTAAAATAAATGAAATCATTCGTATCCAATGATATTATATATAAAATCATATCTAATGAGTATCTAGGTCCGATGAGTGTGTTGTGTACTCGTAAAAATGAGATATCTTACTTATAATTAGACTATATTGAGAATTTATTTTGTTTTACTTCGAAATAATGATTAGGAAATTGTTATTTGAACTCAAGGTGTTACTGAAGTGTGGCCAGTAGTACAGTCGGTCATTTGAGAGGTATCGAATAAAAATATCTGTACTTATCAAGGTTTGCCCGTGACCTCGTTAGGTGAGCGTTAGAATTTATTATTGAATTACAAAATGGTTTGATGGATATTATGTTTACGAATAAAGCTGGACTTCTATTTTTTTTCATTTATTATTGCATTGACTTCAAGGCTTTTAAGTCAAAATGAACACGCCTTTTTCATCAGCCCGTAAAAGTCCAGTTTCCTGGGAGAATATGCCTTAATTGTAGAGTTTGGCAGGCAGATTGGCCACCGCAGTACCCGCATTTGCTTGCATTTTGCCCATTGCTGGTCTGAGTAGAAACGAATACTTTTTTATTCACTATACATTATAAATAATACTTATTGAAAGTCAATCTTTTCTTTAATTTACCCCTGGTTCGGAAAAAAGAACCTCTGTCCTGGGAAGAACCAGCAAGAAACCCAGCGGGGTTTGTTTTTTTTTTTAAATAGCAACTTACAATCATGTATGTTACACAATTAGCAACACAAAACAAATTAGAAATAGCTTGGTAACGATCCCCTCATTTCCAGGGGTTATTTATTAATTATTATTATCCATAAAATCCTTAATATTATAATAACCGTTGTTACGGCCAGGAGCTGCTTATCTAACAGTAGAGTCTCCCGGGCCCATAGAGGAAGAACCTACAAGCAGATGTTGGTCGGGCCTCCTACAGGCCAAAGTGGAAAGTTTCTAATTACAATAAACAGTCAGGGGGGAGCGTTCTATTCTATTAAACCGAGCTTACTTACCTCTATCCAAGGCGACTGGTCCCTCAGGATTAGGTCAGGTCGCATGTGGTTGTATAGTGCTAGGAAAGTAAGGGTCAGTGATGTGTATCTGGGTGTGGCTGGTAGTGTTATTGACCTTATTAGACCGTAACCCTCTGCAGCGGTTCGGACCTCAGCACCTCTCCAAACTGCGGTAACCTTTCGAGGCGCCGTCCACAGTCACTTCTTCGTTCGTCCGATGACAGTCCATTAATTCTATCGTACGAGTAACTACCTTACAGAAGCCACTAACTCTCGTTTGTTATAACGCTTAACCCGCGAAACGAACACAGGACGTACGGATCAAAGGTCACTATCGTTTCGCGTGGCCACAGTTATTTCTAGAATATCAAATACCGCACTAGCTATTATTGTCGAATGCACTTATACAGATTCTGAGTTAGTTACAATAAGTCCCGGGTGAAGCTATCAAGCAAGGAATGCGCGTTACGTGTCCTAAACCGTATATTTCCTAGATGCGCGTGCCGTATTCCGCCTCCGAGTTCCCGATAAAAAGACAGCGTGCCGCCTATCGCAGCGCTGAATTTGGACTCCCATTTTTTCTCGCGCGTTCTCGGCACCCACCGCTCAACACGCTCGGCCAAACTTCAACCGTATCGCGCCGAGCCGAGTGCCATCTAGCGTCGATTCTTGACATTAGCGCTTTGGCGCGAACAACTGTTTTTATACTAACTTAGTTTAATAAAGTTTTTGAACTTTGAGCAGTTCAAATTTTGTATATAGTATTTTTGTCTGTTGTTAACGAATCGATTTTGATGATTTTTCTGACAATTCCCATTGTCGTCTCCAATTTCTATTCCCCCTGTCGCCCCTTACGAAGTCTACGGGATACTGGGATGGTGGATTCTCCTAGGCCGCAACTATACGCGGAGTATAAACGCCATAAAATTCTTTACAATATGTTAATCCGACACATTTCGTAGGGGACAAACGGATAAAATGAATAATGTATGTAATATTTTATGGTTTTTTTAACCAGTGTAAGATTATCCACTATCCCATACCGTCCCGTGGCTGTCGTAAGACGCGGCAGAGAGAAACGGAAAAAGAAGATGGGCAGCAGCATCTTCCTGAATACAACTCAACATTATTAATGACTGCGGTTGCCAACCCGCCTGCAGTCTACGTTCAGCAGTGGTCTTTTAATTCAACTGCATTACCGCCTATGCCTTGTTCCAGACGTAACGCTGGCGCTGCACCGAACTTCGCCATAAAGACGCTATTGGGAGTCACCGCAGGCTCCATAGGCGCATTCGTGGGCACGCCCGCCGAAGTTGCGCTGATCCGCATGACAGCCGATGGACGCCTGCCCGTCGAGCAACGTAGAAACTACAAGAACGTCGTCGATGCGCTTCTCAGGTACGTACTGAAATTCTAAAAGTGTATTTCTAGTAGTGAGAAATAGCAATAAAAACTAATTTTACGAATTTTATCCATCGATCACTAATAAAAAACTAGATACACAATAAGTGACAAAAATGTCCTTACCGAATGAGCGCCCACTCGAACATTTGGGTGCGTTTCTAATTTGTACGTAGCTTTGTGAATACAACTTTAGGCATTTAAGGTTGAATTTACATTAATGTAAATTTATATCAACTAGAATTACGTCAAAACAATTGGCGACAGTTTTTATACCGGGTTTAGACTCTCGCCTCTCGCCTCGCGCCTCGCGCCTCGCCGCGTATCTCGCCTCGCAGCTCGCGTGTTGTTGCGAGGTAACGAGTGCCTGTTTACACTCCGCGATACGTTCAGTTTCCGTTGAGCCAGCAACGATGGAAGACGTCGAAATAATAGCGGCATCAACTCTTGCCTTAATAAGTATTTATCGATGCCTGACCATTTTAAAACAGAAGGAAATTAAAAAAAATACGTCGTTGGGGAAGAATATGGTGGATGATATCTATTCATCGATACAGAACCTTTTCAGTTTCATAATTTTATATAAATTGCTAGTACCTATTGTGAAAAATTAAATAATATAACTTAACTTAACTTATCTTCACGCACAATCCCTGACGGGGTAGCCAGAGAGAACAAACAGATCGCCAAGTGTCACGATCCTTACATACCTCTTTCGCTTCTTTCAGATTCATTAACTTCTTCATACATGCACGTCTAGGTATCCGAGTACTCTTAACCCTCCCCTCTTCGAGCAGTTTCCTCACATGGTCTTCGAAAGTTAGTCTCGGTCTACCTCGACACCTTTTAATATTAACTTTCGCGCTATATATTTTCTTCACCATTCGGTCTTCACTCATTCGCTCAACGTGTCCAAACCATCGAAGCACGCCCTTATCAATTTTTGTGATAAGGTCATCTTTCAAACCTGCCATATTGCGAATCTCTTTGTTTCGCTTTCGGTCGGCCATGGTAACGCCGCACATTTTACGAAGAGATCGCATCTCCACTGCATTCAACTTGCTTTTATGCTTTTTCTGGCATACCCAGGTTTCGCTGCCATATAACAAAGTCGGTACCAACACTGCGTTATGTATTGCAAGGCGTGCACTCTTCACTACGCCTTGCCTTTTGACTAACGCAGTCAGGGCACCACTGACTTTGTTCCCGGCAGCGACACGCCTGTCCACATCTAAATCACATCTTGCATCCCGGCTAAAAGCACTCCCCAAGTATACAATTTCATTTACCTGTTCTAGACATTCCTGATTTACCCATATTTCACACTTCGTTCTCTCTTCGTCCCTTTCAAATACCAGAACCTTAGTTTTATTAGCATTCAAACGGAGACTTTTAATTTCACATTCCTCTTTCATACACGTGACTAATGCATGCAGTTCTGCCTCTGATGGTGCAATAAGCACTGCATCATCAGCGTACAGCAGACAATTTACTTTTATGTCACCCAATTTCACACCCAAACAGCTATCTTTCAGCTTCTGTAAACAGCTGTCGAGATACAGTATGAACAGCCAGGAAGACATGACACAACCCTGTTTTACGCCCGTTTGGACGCTAAACATGGGTGACAGGTCATGCCCTACCCGCACACAGGCTTTACAGTCACAGTAAAGTGACTGCACAGCCCTTAGCAATCGACCATCCACACCGTACCCCGGCAACAGTTCCCACATTTTCTTCCTTACAACCTTATCAAATGCTTTCTCAAGATCCACAAAAGCACAGAAAATCCTCTGGTTAGCAGCCAGAAGCTTTTCCGTGATCATCCGTAGAGAAAACATTTGATCCGTGCATCCTCTTCCAGGTTTAAATCCGCATTGTGCCCCCCATAGAAATCTTTCCGATTTCTCTTGCATCCTACGTGTCAAAACCTTCGAGTAAACTTTACTTGCTAAACTGGTCAAGCTGATCGCCCGATAGCACCCGCAGTCAAAATGTGAACCTTTACCTTTATATAAAGGCACAATGACTGCGGATCGCCAATCATCCGGGACATCCCCTGTCCGCCAGCACAAATTGCACAGCAGATAAAAGCTGTCCCAGACGCGAGGCCCACCATACTTGACCATTTCAGCAGTAACTCTGTCTAGTCCCGCAGCCTTACCACATTTCAAACTTCGAATCGCACGTTCAATCTCTTTCATACTGATGACCTCAGTGTCATCGAGGTCCGGGTCTGGCGTACCAGTCACGGCGTCATCTCCGGATCCCTCACTAAGATCATCACACGCATACATTTCTCTATAAAATTCGCTCCATCGCTGCATGACGTCCGATTTTTCTGTGAGGACGTCATTAGTTCCCGAAAGCACTTTGTTCATTCTTAAGGCCGTCGCACCACTTCGCGTCCTTCCAACCTCTTTCCAGAAGAGTTTGGAGTTCTCCTTAAAGCTGTGCGACAACCTTTCGTCCGCTTCCATTCTACACCTTTCACGCATTTCCTCAATCAATGCTTTCGTGTGAACTTTCTGCAGCTTATATCTTTCTTTCATCTTCTCTCTTATACCCTTATCATTACTAGAGGCCAAGTAGTCTAACCATGCTTTCTTCTTCTTCTCTACAGCTTCTTTCACTTCATCATTCCACCATGCATCTCTTCTTTTACTACTGCCTCTTTTTATTGTTCCACACACTTCTTCCGCTGCACTTATCATTCCATCCCTAAGGTTCTGCCATGTTCTTTCCACACATTCATTTCTGCCATCGATGGTGTCAAGCTTTTCGGCTACCCTCGCATGATATTTGTCCCTAGTATCCGCTTCCTGAAGCTTCCAGCTTCGGATGCGACAGACCGACTGTGGTTCTGTCACTGCCGTCCGGTAGCGCCAACCCGCGAACAGACCCCTAAATCTAGTAACCACTAGATAGTGATCCGTTCCCAGGTCAGCACCCCTGAACACTCGCGTATCCATCACCTGTTTTCGCAGTCGGTCATCCACCAGAAATAAATCGATCATACTTCTCTCATTCTTTCTTTCTCTAGTATACATATGGATTTTCTTGTGATTAAACATAGTGTTTGTCACAAGAAGACCCTTTTCCTTGCATACCGCCAGTATAAGCTTGCCAGCATCATTAACCCTTTTATCGCCAAACTTTCCAAGCACCGACTCGTACCCTGGTCGAGCGGTACCAACCCATCCATTCAAATCACCACACACAACAATTCTTTCGTTTCCGCTAGACAAATCTAGAACTTCCCTTACATTCTCCCAAAACTCCTCCAGCTCAGCCCTGGACGACGAAGCTACCGGCGCATAAACAGCCAAAAGGAATAACTTCGTCAGTCCCAATTTAAAGCGAACCCAGAGAAGTCTTGAGTTCACAATCTTATATTCAGTCATAACATCGACCAACCGAGACGACAGCAGCACCCACACTCCCTGGCGGGCGCTCTCGCTTTCCGGGACTCCGGACCATAGAGCTAACGCCCCGCCAGGGAGCTCTTCAGTACCACTGCCCTTCCGTTTGGTCTCCGACATACACACGACATCTAATTCTCTTTCTTTCATTATTTCAATCAACTCATTCGTCTTATCTTTCATGCCTCCTCTAACGTTCCACGTGCCAACTCTGCCCTCCACCTTCCGCCGTTTCGGGCTGTGCGTGACGGGTGGCGGTCCCCATCGCCGCTTTGCGCGCTGCATTCCACACCAACGGGGACGAGCTGGTGTGCGTCGCCTTGGGGGGACGCCCTTACCCTCGTTGGCATGGGTGCGCAGCTGTGTAGAATTGCAGCCCTGAAAAGGGCTGGCAGGGGTCGCGACGAGCACGCTTCCACAATGACCCCCTAAATTTTAATAAATAATATTATTTTGTTAAAATTGTTTTTTTTTTATTGGATCGATTGACAAACGAGCACACAGTCCACCTGATGGTAAGTGGTTGCTGTGGCCCATAGACATCTAAATCTATATCCTCGTTTGCGATTCAAAATGCAGATGCGTTGTTACTCGTGAGGACTAAGATGGAATGCCTTTTATCCAGTAAAAAGGGTCTCCGCTTCTCTACACTCACCATACGAAACACAGCAGTGTTAAGCTGCTATTTTACGCTGGTATTCTGTGAGAGCGTGGTCCTTCCCCGGTCGAGCCGCCCCATCTGTGCTACAATTATACTACTAATATAGCTGCAGCAAGGTATACAAAATTGTAATTTTAAAACAAAAGCAATTCGATTGTTATTATGTAAGGGCGCCGTAAACAAGCTGAAAAGAGAGCGCGAGTGTAAACATCACTCTCGCGACCCTCGCGCGGTCCTTTGCCTCGTGCCCAAAAAACCGCCTCCGACGCGAGCACCGCGAGTGGCGAGGCGAGCTGCGATGCGAGCAACGAGCTAGCGTTTACACTCGCACCTCGTGGCCGCTCGCGCGAGAGTGTAAATGGGGTATTAGAATACTTTTGCATGGGATAGTGTATCCAGTTTTTTATTAGTGATCGATGATTTTATCGCGTTTAATTGCACGCCTCACAACGTGAGAAAGTGCTCTACTCTCGATATGGAAGCGTATGAAAAATTTCTATTCATAATGAATAGAAATATACTCTTTATTTTTATTCAATATTGATTATTAATTAAGTAATATTTACTAATTTAAAGTCATTCTTATGTTTAATTTAACGCTGTTTTGGAAAATACCTCTGTTCTGGGAAAAACCACAAGAAACCCAGCGGGAGATATTTTTGAAAAAGAACAATTTACAATTATACATTGTCACACTAAACAAGTTGGAATCACCTTCCGAATTCCTTAATATTATATATAATAATCCATTTTATACAATCTTTGTTGAATAATGTTTTTGAATTTGGCGGAGGACACATTTTTGTATATTTTCGGGGATTTTGTTTTAAAAGCGTATTATACATCGCCCCTAGAATGAATTAGTAACTGTTACTATTACCTTTTGTCTGTTCTTAGTATTTACGGAGTGAATATCAACTACATTTACTCATATCCTTTGTGATGTGGCCAATCTTGTCTGTGACGCCTGTAACATCTCCAACATTTGGTAGTGCAGCGGGCACACGCTCGACTCACTGGCCATGTTCACTTGTTCACTGCTTGTTCCGAAACTTGCTTGTCGTGATGGAGCTCGATTTTTAAAAGATTTTCTCACGGTAGCTAACTGTGGGTGTGGTGCTTGTTTGTTGCCCTTATTCTATAAAAAAATATTCTTTATAGGATTGTTAAAGAGGAGGGTGTGTTTAAACTATGGCGTGGAGCAACTCCCACTGTAGCGAGAGCCATGGTCGTGAATGCAGCTCAACTCAGCACTTACTCGCAGGTAATAATCTATAAAATAAATTATATTATTTGCTACATTTTTTTTAAATTGAGTCCTGAACTAAAAAAATATAGGTCTAAATTTTCAAGCGACTTCAAAAAAGGAGGAGGTGCTCAATTTGACTGTATTTTTTTTATGTGTGATACTTCAGAACTTTTTTCTAGGTTAACCGATTTTGATTATTCGTTTTTGAATGATAGTGCTTCTCATGTGGTCCCATATTAATTTGAGCAAGATCTGACAAGTAGTTTTTGAGTTGTCCTTAATAATGCGTATTTAATTGATTCATCATCATCATCATTACAGCCCTTCACAAGTCCACTGCTGAACATAGGCCTCCCCAAAGAATGCCACAAAGCACGGTCCTGAGCCACCTGCATCCATCGACTTCCTGCATGTCTTACCAGGTCGTCACTCCATCTCGTGGGGGGACGCCCTACACTTCGCCTACCGGTACGAGGCTGCCACTCGAGAACCTTTCTTCCCCATCGGTTGTCGGTTCTTCGAGCTATATGGCCGGCCCACTGCCACTTCAGCTTACTAATCCGTTGGGCTATGTCGGTTACTCTGGTTCTACTGCGGATAACCTCATTCCTAATTTTATCACGCAGAGAAACTCCGAGCATAGCCCTCTCCATAGCTCGCTGAGCGACCTTGAGCTTCCTCATATGGCCAGCAGTGAAGGACCACGTCTCAGTTCCGTAAGTCATCACTGGCAACACGCACTGGTTGTACAATTTCGTTTTCTTCCCGGTTGCTTCCCGAACGCTGCCCAGCCGAGTTGAATCCGTCGATTGACCTCTCGGTCGAAGTTGGACTTACCTAGTCGGACTATTTGTCCCAGGTAAACATACTCGTCAACAACTTCGAGCTTAGTGCTCCCAACAACTACCGGCATAGGTATGACATGGAGATTAAACATGATCTTTGTTTTGTCCATGTTCTTTGTTTGTCCATGTTCATCTTAAGACCTATCCGTTGGGAGACACTATTGAGGTCATTGAGCATAGTGCTTAGGTCCTCCAGCGATTCTGCCATAAGGACTATATCGTCGGCAAATCGAAGGTGAGTGATGTACTCGCCATTGATGTTAATACCGTATCCTTTCCAGTCCAGAAGATTGAAAACGTCTTCCAATGCAGCGGTGAAGAGTTTCGGGGATATAACATCACCCTGTCTTACACCTCTCTGCAATTGGATAGGTTTCGTACTCTGGTTCTGTACTCGGATAGCCATCGTAGCCCTACTGTACAAACACTTCAGCACTTCGATATACCGACAGTCAACTTGGCACCGCCGAAGGGACTGCAGCACCGCCCAAATTTCGACGGAATCAAAGGCTTTCTCATAGTCCACATACGCCAGACATAGTGGCAAATTGTACTCTTCGGACTTCTGTACAATTTGCCGTAGGGTATGTATGTGGTCTATGGTGCTAAAGCCCTTTCGGAAACCGGCTTGTTCGGGAGGCTGGAAGTCGTCAAGTCTGCGCGCGAGACGATTCGTAATGACTCTCGAAAACAGCATGTAGACGCGGCTCAGAAGGGAAGTCGGTCTGTAGTTCTTCAAGAGAGCGTTGTCACCTTTCTTAAAGAACAAGACCACCGCACTTCTGCTCCACTCCCCTGTGTAATGCCACCATGGAGGACGGAATTAAAGGAAAAAAAAATTTAATTGATTGCGACTACATATTACATAATATGTGATGTTCTCATTTTATTTATATTGAAGTCGGTTGTACAAAATTTTTAATTTTACCACTCGTCATCTTCATTTTTAAAAGGTCATTGCTGGATATTTTTCATATCTCATTGTAGAGAGCCTCAACCGTCACGCTCGGCACGCTTGATGACCGCAGTACCTGAAGTATCGCCTATGCTATGACTATATGATATTCTGGGTTATTTTGCAATAACCGGCCAAATTTGCAGAGAAGGTTCAGAATAAGTAATATAGGCAAATGACGAAGAAAATTTAATTGAAAAAATCTCAAACATTCCGTCCTTTTTATCTTTTAAATTCAAAATGCGTGGTAATGCATTATTTTAACTGATTTTACTACGCATGCACACACTCGTAAGAATCGATCGCTAGGCAAAAACATTGTTGTCCATAAATCTCATTCAATTTGGGATAATTTCAAATAAAAGTAGAAGCCTTATTTACTCGTATTTTCAAAAACTAGAATAACAGCATATAATCATTATACATTTGAACTTAAATTTAAAATCTGGCTACCCTTTGAAAAAACACCCAAATTTATAAAAAAATAAAAAGGTTATTTTTCAAAAAACTTAAGTCCACTACCCCATATAGTCCCGTGGGTGACCTGAGAACCGACAGAGGGAAATTGAAACAAGAGTTAAACAGCTGCACTTTCCTGTAAACACCTCAAAATTATAAATTAACTGCGGTTGCTAAAACGCCTCCCACTGACCTCTTACTGTGGAATAGAATAGAATAATGTTTATTCAGTATATTGTATAGGTTATTGTATATTGAAAGTATTTTTCTTTTACTTTTACCACCGGTCCGGAAAAAACTCTGCCTTGGGAAGAACCAGCACAAAACCCAGCGGGACTTTTTTTGAAAGTAAAGTATACAGTAACAAAGGTTGTAGATAGATAGATAATTTCTTATTGTACACCAAATCAATACACAAACGAAAGAAAAAGAAAAATAATGACACAATTGGCGGTCTTATCGCTAAAAGCGATTCTCCCAGACAACCTTTGGATGGACAGGATTACTAAAAGCAGAAAATGGTGTGGTTTGGTGATGCAGAAACAATATTTATAAATATTTCCATCTAATATATAGATTTGTATATATATATATATGTGTAGTTATATATACTACTTACAAAAAAATATTTATTAACAGCTTGGAAACGACCATGTATTCACTTTTATTGTATTTTTCATCAACAAGTAACAATATCTTATAATAAAGCATAAACATTGACCTTACTGTTGCATATTTAAAATAGTATAAGTGAAGAGTTAATACAAATCCAAAATGAGGTTAATAAAAACACATTTCGAGTTATGACAATAGTGTTACAGAAAAGTTAATGTTCTATCCTCCATACTGATTTGCACTGTACATATTACGGCAGGCGTATTTTGTAGTCATGTTTCTCAAGGGCAACAACAATTATCACTTCACTCAGTGTATAGTGTATTATAATAACCCTTTTTATACAGTTTTGTTTAATAAAATATTTAAAATTGGTAATATAAAGACGTTCTATATTTTCTGGGACTTTGTTGTAATACTATATAGTTATCCTTCCTATAATTCAATCTATGGGGAGGCCTATATTTAGCAGTTGACTTTAATGGACTGTAATTGATTGATGGATCTATAAGAAATGATAAGATCATAAGATTTATGTAATATTTTCCATAGAAGCCCTGTACTTCAACCATGGGACAAAACCGTTATCGTTACCGTTATAGCCTATTAAAGTCCACTGCCTTATGGGGGGGGGGGGAGACATATTTGCCATAGTTGCCACGCTTGGCAAGCGGGTTGGTAACCGCAATTTTTTTGTAATTTGCCCATCTGATTTGTTTCCCCGTATAATACCGTGGGTGTCGTAAAACGCCTCTAAGTGGTGGATTTTCTTACACCGCTGCTACACGGTAAATGGGACAAAATGCGGTGATGAATCTCATGCTACCAAACAAAGACAAGTAGACAAATAATGTAATTGAATGATTTGTTTTACAGGCAAGAGAGTTATTCGTGGGATACGTTCCGGACGGGGTAGTTCTTCACTTCTGCGCCTCCATGGTGTCCGGCCTCATCACAACCTTAGTGTCAATGCCAGTTGACATTATCAAGACCAGGTATATTCAGGGTTGTATATTGTATTGTATATATTTTACTTTTACGCGGTAGAGCCACGCTGCAACTATATTATAGTTATAGCACGATCGAATCCTCTCGAATGGAAATTGACTACGCTCTCACAGAATACCAGCGTGAAATAGCAGCTTAATGTTACTGTGTTTCGTATGGTGAGTGTAGAGAATCGAATATCCTTTTACTGAAAACGAGGCATTCTATCTTAGTCCTCAGTGGTGACAACACATCTGCATTTTGATTCTTAATCGTGAATAGATATAGATGTCCATGAGCCACAGCTTCCACTTACCATCATGTGGATTGTGCCATATCATTAGTCCTAAAACTATAATATAGATGCAGCATGGCCTTACCACATATAAAACTATCCCACATAACAAATATCAGTTCTGTGAGGCAGTGTATGATGAGGGAGGCCTCAACAGTGGATTTTCGTTGGTTTGTATTGATTGTTAAACTACATGAATAATATACGATATAATATACCGCCATCTATTGAAAGCCATAAGAACTTTCTAGAATTTCCCATAGCTGACTCATACGCCCTTGAGATGAGGATAAAATATTCTCTACCGCTACTGTTACACGGCGATATCAAAGATTTCCGTGTATATTACTAGACGGACTCTGCGGTACATTGCCCACTAAGTTACGGTCAATTCTCCGTAACTCTTTTAGTCGATCGCGAGCGGCCGAGAAGACTAGTTCTCTGTTTTGTAAACCGCAAACATTGTTTTTGACAATCTAACACTACCGTTACAGCTCATTAAAATCCACTGCTGAACATAGGACTCCCTCATAGATTGCCACATAGGGGGAGCGGTGGCAAACCACGCCTGGCAAGCGAGTTGGCAACCGCAGTTTTTTATTTTTAGTCGTCATTAGGAAGACGCTGCTGCCCATCTCCTGATTTGTTTCCCTCTGTCGCCTCTTACGACACCCACGGGATGATATGGGGTAGTGAATATTCTTACATCGCCACTACATGGTCCTTTCATCCTTTATATCGTTCGAAATCTCAATACTAATTAAATCACCGAATTTATGACAGGAATGTGCTTTTAATCGGCCATCATGGACAAAGTAATGATATTAAAAAATGCTTCTTAAAAATTAAGTCGCTTAAATTAACTTAAAATTTTATTAGCTACTTGATGACTACTTTATTGCTTTTTTTATTTGACTTTTTTATCACTAACACGTGTAAATCAGTTATCAACGGATTCGAACCCACCGACACCAAAGAAATTGTTCATTGCAATTTTATGTTGATTTACCACGTGTTCGGCAGTTAAGGAATACATCTTGAGGAATCTTGCATGTCTGAGAAAATAATATATTTTTTTTGAAGATGTGAAATCCACCAACACATTTGGGCACGCTCCTTCTTTGCCCTAAAACCTTCTCATAAATGAGAGAAGTCCTGTGATCAGCAGTGGGATGTATATATTATGTTTTAACTTTACTTTTTGCCAAAATATTTCAGGATTCAAAACGCGGCCAAGGGTCAAAGTCAAATGGAGGTCGTGACAAACCTCCTTCGTAATGAAGGAGTGTTTGCTCTATGGAAAGGCTTCCTTCCCTACTACGCTCGTTTGGGACCTCACACGGTCCTCACGTTCATATTCCTCGAGCAGTTGAACGCTGCATACTTCAAATATACGTAAACTGTAGTGCCTTTGACATAGGGTTGAATGTCGCATGATAATTGTATGGCTTTTATGTTGAAAAAATTATGTAAGGTATTAGATTCGATAGAATTCTACATTATACACTATTATAAATTATTACTATGTTGTGTAGTTTCTGGAATTCAATTTTGATGTCAGATATTAAATAATCGACATGCCGTATGACATTCTTCTCTATGTGTAGTCTATTAAAGTATATTTTTATATGACAAAACAGATACTGATCGTATTTATTATAACATTGTGCTCGACAAGTTTTGTATCGAGCTATATAAGAACTATTGAATACACAGTCGCGTAGGCTTTGATAATAACTGATAAATAACATGCAAGCTATTTTAGACCCTATTGCCTACCTACTAGAAATTAGATTAAAATTATTGTATTTTGCATCTTTATCAGTTTAGCATGAAATACTCCTTAAATTGTTTTTTAGTTTTAAAACTGTGTAATTTTGCTACAGTTGCCATATCTATTATAAATAGTCTCATTGCAGCTTTTTGAGTTAGTGAGTTTAAATAGTTCCTTCTAGAATTTTTGTTGCCATCTATGTAACTAAGTTACAGATTTACAAAATGATGGTAATTAAGAAGCTAACGTAGGTAATGTTGTCTATTTGATAATGCCAAATATATTACTGGCAATTGTATTTTATTACGAAACCTATTAAACCATGATATAAACCGGTATCTTAGAACCTGAACCGATACCATGTAGCAATGGAACATTTATTTTATTTATGTATTTTTTCGGAACCTGTTTTACTTAATTGATTACTTATGTACAACTAGAGTCCGTACGGTTAAAGAATGGGATTAGAAATGGCGGCTCATCAAGCCCGTATCATCTACATTCACAGTGTCAATAGCGAAGACACGCTAATAACGGTATATCGTTATAACGTTATATTATTTGGTTAATTGGAAATTTTCTGTTAGTGGGAAAATATTTGAAAAGATTTGTATACCCAAATTGGTACGTTAATTTATTAAATAACGTCTATTAATGCGGCGTTATTTAGACTTATGATAATCATTAAAAACCATTTATTTTATCTTATCAATGTTTCTATTTTAATAAAGTTTCTAAATTTTTCGGCGGGTGTGAGTATAGATAGCGACAGTGTGCGAGCGAGAAGTGAATAGAGGCGACGCCATTTTCAATCCCATTCTTTAACCGCACGGGTAGTAGATATTTTTTTATAAAGCCAAAAAGTGCCAACAAACTTACAGTCCACCTGATTGGTCAGTCAACTTAAAACAAAGAAGGTTTAAGATGTGTTATCACCTCTGAGGACTACGATGAAATACCTCACAGCCTGTTATTATACTGGCTCTGTATAATACCCTTCAGACCGGAAAATTCAGCCGTGCAGGCAACGCTCTTTTTTGAAATTAAGATTATTGGCTTGGATGCTTGTCCTTTAAACCACGAAGGCAACGCTGTTTGGCGGCAGGAATAGGTAAGAGAATTAATACCAGAAAAATGTACTGTATTTGAAATGTTAGTGCCAAATACTGGGCACAGGATTTTTACGTGAGTAAAATAGATGACTTTTGATGATTTTGTTTTAATTTATGAAATTTCGTGATGTGAAAATTTTTGTAATAAATTTCCATAGCTCTAAAAATGCAAAAGGTATATAAATATAATTTAATATTGAAGTGTCGGTCTTTATAATGAAATAACTGGCTTCTATTATGCTCAGATGCTATTAAGACGTAAATAGCCATTATTAAAATGTTGTCTGTCTGTCTGTCGGTCCGTTCTAATCTTCGGAATGGCCGAACTGGTTGTGATGGAACTGTACGAACAGTTAAGGAAGGATTAAGGCCAGATTTTCTCCGAAAAAATAAAGATTTTTTAAAAATAAAAAACAAAAAATATATAGGGCCGTTGATTATTATCTTAAATCTACGAGTAAATAAATTTTAAACTTTCCAAACACCGCAATTATATTCTAGCTACATATTCCAAAAGATCTTGTTTTAACTTAGTCTCTTTTTCTTTTTAATATTACCACATTGTATGTTATTTTGACGGTGTTTGTTTGGTAAAATTATTATGTTCTGAAGAAAAGTTGTCCTGATATTTGTTAAGGAAATTTCTTATTGCTAAACTCATAAAATTTGACATCAATTTAAGAAATGGTTAAGATGGTCTCTCTCTTTTCACTCAATGACAATAGAAAGAGACAGATATAGAGATATTATTACTTAATTTAAGTAAGCGCTAATCAACTTGCCCTGGTAAATTATATTATAATTTGATTTTAAGATTTACAGACATTCATAGTTCGTTTTCCCAATACGACATTAAAAAGGTTTCAAGTATGCACAAAACGTTATATATATTTGAAGGATACCATATGTTGGTATAAAATAAACATGTGCGCAAAGTACTGCAATATGTATATTAATCTATTGTATGTTTTAACTATTACTACACTAGTATTTAATTAGACTATGTATTCAGTTTTTGTATAAATCAGACATGCTTCCAAAATTATTAATAAAAAAGGAATTATGAATTTATTAAAACATTCACCTAGATAATCTAGAAAATACCACGTTAAAAGTTATATATTATTAATTATAAATTTATATATTTGAAAGAAGAAGGAAAAACCAGTAAGTCTCAGTAGAATGCATGTCTTTTTATCTGTGTTAGTTTTCATATTTTATTTGACACTAATTCACTAGGGAAATGTGGATGCCTACAATATACAGGGTAATTTTTAATTTACTGAAGACCTTTTGGGAATATATTATTTATATCATAACAACAACATCTGGAAGAAAAAAATATTTTCGTACAAAATTAAAATAGCTTAATTCGAACTTCTAAACGGTAATAATTTTAGTATTAGCAAAAGAAAGCGCGTGGCCAAGTAGGAGTGGAGGGGTGTAGGAGGCGGCGCTTACTCATTTGAACGCGACCTAATTACCTGTGTCGTCACTCGTCACTCGTCAGTACAGTACAGTACCCTATATAGTATATTATCTATGCAGTCGCCTTTGATGCGCCCGCGACGATTGTCCTTCCGTTGTGAGATTTATATTGCGAACGTCGAAAATTAGCGTCGCAGAGATCATACTTTATAATTACCTATTATAAATTTTAATATTTATGATTTTTTGAATGTTATTTGCTTATTTAATTATGTACTATTTCAACACTGTGTGTGATACTGATATCAAGTATAAAAAAATTTAAAAGGCGTTTTATTTGACGATTTATTCTGAAATTGTTTAGGTACTACAAAATATAGACTTAAGATGAGTCAGACATGACGATAAAAACTTAAAAGTAGTTTTTTTGGTAAATGTATAATGTTCTGTAAAGAGTGATTTCGCTAAAATTGTTTGTAATGATGCAACCAATATATTCTCAAAAGGTCTTTAGTAAATTAAAAATGATTCTGTATATATATTGTGAATTTTTAAAAAAATATGTTTTTTTTTAATATACCACGTTTAATTTTCATCCGATTCTGAGATATGTTCAAAATTTCAAGTATAAAACTATTACTAAATTCGACCGGAACAGAAGCATGAAAACGAATTAATAAAAACGTGGTAAAAATAAAGATGTACTAATTCGATACTTAGAAAATTCCATCAATGAAGGAGGACGCTCCATGTGATATAAATTTAATATAGTTATGAATTTGATAAATATATTTTTATAGAGGCGGTTTTATTTTTATTTGTGACTAATATTCGCGAGAGTATGTCTCAATTATTGTTAATAAAATTTGTTTGTTTTGATATTAGATTTTTATTTAAAATCCCTAACAGATGTATTTTTATAGAATACTAGCTGGTAGCGTTTTGTTTTTAATTAGGAATGGTAATACATTCATTGAAATTGAATTGGATGTATATGATTTTCAAATGAATTCGTCGTCTCGCACTCGCACCACCTATTGTAAATTAATTGTACTTATTGTTCATCATACAACTTTTTCTGCCACCAGGGCGGCGCCACTAGAAAGTGAGGTATAATTTTTGACAGATTTAATAGCGGGGAAGTTAATTTGTTCGTAAAATGTAAAGGTTATTGTTTCTTTCTGTACTATCAGCTATGTTTTATATTAATAAACAAGATTAAAAAATAATAAATCAAACCACAGATAAGTATTCATAAAAATAGAAAAATATAAAAAAGTTAAAAATGTAAAAAATAATAAAGAGCAAACCACTGAGGCATTGTTTTATGCATTACTATAATACTCTAGAAACTGATAAACTTTTATTAAAAATAAAAACCAACTACTCAATTAAATTACATTGTGTAACAAAAAACTACCTCAGTGTCAACTAGCAGCGACATCTGGTGAGCAGAAAATTATTAGCCCTCATTGTGATGAACGGTATGGCAACGCATAAAATACGAACAAACAAAAATAAATTTTTATTTATTCGATAGGTAACAAACAAGCATAAAAGGATGCTGTGGCCGATACATATTTACAACTATCCTCAATTAAGAACCAAAATGCAGATGCGTTGTGACCCGTGAGAACTAAGATGGAATGCCTCGTTTCCAGTATTCTTACAAAGTTATAGATAATAAAAAAAAATATTATTGACTGTGAACGTTGAATATAAGTAAGCTGAAGTGGTAATGGGCAAGCCGTTTGGCAGTTTTAAGAACCTACGGGGAAGTTCTCGATTGGTTGCCTCGTATCGGTATGTGCTATGTAGGGCGGCCCTCACTAGATGGAGTGAAGACCTGGTAGACATGCAGGAAGTCGATGGATGCAGATGGCTCAGGACCGTGCAGTACAGGCGTTACATAGGGGAGGCCTATGTTCAGCAGTGGACTAGTGAAGGGTTGATGATGATGAATAAATATAAAATGACCAAGGTAGGACGAACCCTGTAACACTGCTGTTAATTGTTGGGTTTCTGGTATGAAATATAACTTCTGGTGATTTTCCCGATCTTAACTTTTTTTTGTTATAATTCAATAGTGGGTTAGCGAGTATGCAGCTCATCTGATAGCTGGTAAACGACCATCGTAGCCAGTTTTATGTGCACTCTACAACGGATGCAGCGAGCTTATCACAAGAGCGACGCCACGACATCGTGCCGAAATTCAACATCTTCCAACGCAGCCTACGGGGACTCCGGGACTAAGATGTAACTCATATTGGAATGTTCAATTAATAAATTTGTGTTTTTTTTTTAAAGTTAAATATCCCTCTTGAAATCATAATTCCCGTTAACGTTGAAACACCGAAGAATCGCCAGTACCATGACGTACAGTCTGAGAATGGGGAAAGGCTCGTCTAAAAGACTAAAATATTTTATTTTTAGAGCAGTTCCAATTTTTACGAGGATTTTCTTTAGCACGAATTTCTTTACCTTTCCCGTGGTTAAAAGGACTTCTATAGAAGAAGGGACAAACGAGTTTACGACCCATCTGATAGTAAATGTCGACCGCCGCCCACGAACAAATGCAACACCAGGGGTGTTGCATTTGTTCCATTTGTGCGTTGACGGTTTTAAAAACTTGCCAAGTGCAAGTCGTACTCGTGCATGAAGGGTTCTGTACCACCATAAAATATGTTTCTAGTAGGGCAGCCCCCTATAATTTTTATTATTTGTTGTTATAGCGGCAATAAAAATACACATTCGGTGAAAATTTCAACTGTCCACCTATTACGAATCATGAGATACAACCCGCTGACAGATGGACGGACAGCGAAGGCTTAGTAATAGGGTCCCGTTGGTTACCCTTTGAATAAGGAACCCTAAAACCGAGTAAGCTCGTTTCTTGAAGGTACCTTAGTTGTATCGGTTCGGAACAAGTGGTAAATGTGGTTTGGTACAACCGATATCAATATTGTTGGGAATGAGGGTAAAAAAAATAAAAGGAAATACGAACAAATGAAGGTAGAATGAAAATCTCCCACTTGTTTTAGCAGCATAAAGTATCGCACAGGCAACTAAGAGACAACAGTCTGTAATTCTACGAGTCTCTCTATCGTTACTATGCCCGTTGTGGTATTCTACTATAGTAGGCAAGGAAGGTCGTGTTGCTGAGAGGCTGCCCTGTGTTACATTGAGATCGGTAGTGTTGCTGTTGGTTTGCATACTTTGGTGTTATCATGTAATTGGGTCCTGATAGTAAGCAGGGTTTGTTACCGAGTAGTGTTCTTTTATTTAAATACTTTTGAGAATAATTTCTAACATCAGAAGTGGAATAGTTTCTTACATCAGAAGTTTCCTGTAGCTTTACATTAAAATTTCTTACATCAGAAGTGCGATAAAGATCCCTGTTACCGTCCACATATAATCTTTGAATAGTGGGAGGGTGAAGGTGAGGAGGGTTCGTGAAAGACTATAATGCGCCTTTCGTTGATGCCTTTGTTTTTATGTTAAATCATCATCATCATCATTACAGCCCTTCACAAGTCCACTACTGAACATAGGCCTCCCCCAAAGAATGCCACAAAGCACGGTCCTGAGCCACCTGCATCCATCGACTTCCTGCATATCTTACCAGGTCGTCACTCCATCTAGTGGGGGGACGCCCTACACTTCGCCTGCCGGTACGAGGCTGCCACTCGAGAACCTTTCTTCCCCATCGGTTGTCGGTTCTTCGAGCTATATGGCCGGCCCATTGCCACTTCAGCTTACTAATCCGTTGGGCTATGTCGGTCACTCTGGTTCTACTGCGGATATCCTCATTTCTGAGTTTATCACGCAGAGAAACTCCGAGCATAGCTCTCTCCATAGCTCACTGAGCGACCTTGAGCTTCCTCATCCGGCCAGCAGTGAAGGACCACGTCTCAGTTCCGTATGTTATCACTGGCAACACGCACTGGGTGTACAGTCTCGTTTTCAAGTTTTGAGATATACCTGACGAGAAGATGTGCCGTTATTTCCCAAACGCTGCCCAACCGAGTTGAATTCGTCGATTGACCTCTCAGTCGAAGTTGGACTTACCTAGTCGGACTATTTGTCCCAGGTAAACATACTCGTCAACAACTTCGAGCTTAGTGTTCCCAACAACTACCGGCATAGGTGTGACATGGACATTAAACATGATCTTTGTTTTGTCCATGTTCATCTTAAGACCTATCCGTTGGAAAACACTATTGAGGTCCTCCAGCGATTCTGCCATAAGGACTATATCGTCGGCAAATCGAAGGTAAGTGATGTACTCGCCATTGATGTTGATACCGTATCCTTTCCAGTCCAGAAGCTTGAAAACGTCTTCCAATGCAGCGGTGAAGAGTTTCGGGGATATGACGTCACCCTGTCTTACAATTGCACGTCTCTGCAATTGGATAGGTTTCGTACTCTGGTTCTGTACTCGGATAGCCATCGTAGCCCTACTGTACAGGCACTTCAACACTTCGATATACCGACAGTCAACTTGGCACCGCTGAAGGGACTGCAGCACCTCCAAATTTCGACGGAATCAAAGGCTTTCTCATAGTCCACATACGCCAGACATAGTGGCAAATTGTACTCCTCGGACTTCTGTACAATTTGCCGAAGGGTATGTATGTGGTCTATGGTGCTAAAGCCTTTTCGGAAACCGGCTTGTTCGGGAGGCTGGAAGTCGTCAATTCTGCGCGCGAGACGATTCGTAATGACTCTCGAAAACAGCACGTAGACGCGGCTCAGAAGGGAAATCGGTCTGTAGTTCTTCAAGAGAGCGTTGTCGCCTTTCTTGAAGAACAAGACCACCGCACTTCTGCTCCACGCCTCCAGTGTAATGCCACCATGGAGGACGGAATTAAAGAGCTTCTGAAGGACTTCAAGTACTGGTTTTCCACCCGTTTTCCGCTGTGATTCCATCCTCGCCTGGGGCCTTGCCGTTTTTAAGGTGCTGGAGAGCCATTCTAATCTCGCTCAGACTGACATCCGGGATATCATCGGAATAATGTCGGATAAGACTCGCTCTTGGATCGTTACTCACACTTGCGTGCGGCTCCAACGATGACGTGTACAGCTGCCCATAGAACCTCTCAATCTCACTCAAAATCTCGGGGGCCCCGGAAACGATGCTGCCACACTCGGTCTTCAGCTTTGACAGTTGGCACTTTCTGGCAGACAGATCTCTGGCAAAGACTTTGGAGCCTTGGTTCCGCTCGATCGCTTCTTCAATACGATTTGTATTGAAGTTGCGTAAGTCCCGCCGCATGCATTTGGAGATCTGTCTGTTCAGTTGCCTGTATGCTGTCAAATCTGTTGAAGAATGTAGCTTCATCTCCCGTCTAACAGCCATGAGATTAAGAGTGTGATCGGAGAGTTTTTGTGTTCTTCTGCGGCGGGTCTTGCAGAACTTAGCTCCGACCGCATGGACAGTTTCCACGAGCTTGTCATTCAAATCGTCCACTTCATTGCAGTCTTCTAGGCACTGAAAGCGGTTTTGTAACTCGAGCTTAAAGGTTTCGGGACTTCGGATTAGAGCACGAGGGGGACGGAGCGTTGACTTCATTAGACGAGACCTCTCCAACTTAACGTTTAGGTTCAGTGTGCCTCTAACCATTCGGTGATCGCTGCTGGTTTTCACCCTCGCGATCAGTGAGACATCACTGAACAGTTGTCGTCTGGTCGTCATAATGAAGTCAATCTCATTTTTTGTCGAACCGTCGGGGCTCGACCAGGTCCACTTCCTGTCGGGCCGCTTCTGGAAGAAAGAGTTCATCATAAAGAGTCCCTCTTTCTCTATGAAGTCGGCCAGCTGCTGGCCCTTGGGTTCCGTTGCCCTATTCCAAATTTCCCCACTTTCAGCTCACCGTTCTCTCTTGTGCCTAGTTTTGCATTGAAGTCCCATTAACACCGTATATTGGGTTTTGGAGGAATGCATGGCTCTAGAGATATCCTCATACATTTCCTCCACCTCCTCATCGGGGTGTGCCGAGGTTGGTGCGTAAACCTGTATGACCTTCAGCGAATACCGTTTGGTGATTCTGAGTATAAGGTACGCAACCCTCGTCGACACACTCTCAATCTTTACAACGAGACTTGTGGACGATAAATCCGACACCTCCTTGGGACAGATGGTCGCCCTCCCGGTAATAGAGCAAGTTGCCGGATTCGAGGATTACCGTGTCCTCCCCCTCTCTTCGGACTTCGGATAATCCTATAATGTGCCAGCGTAACTTGTCTATCTCTTCTTCCAGCTCCACAATCTTCTCGTCAGTCCTCAGGGTATTGTTGCGTGCGTTGTATGTTGCCAGGTCAAGTTGTCGTAGGTGGCAACCGAACCTCCACCGGAGATTCTTAGCACCCCCTGCCCCGCCGTTACGATGGTCGCCACCGTAGCCAGGAATAGCGGGGCCGCCGGGTACTGGGGGCCGTCTCTTCGTAACTTTCATCATGGGGGGTATATTGCCATAGTTGCCACGCTTGGCGAGCGGGTTGGCAACCGCAGTTTTTTTATTGTATTTTTGCCGTTACCTGGAAGATGCTGCTGCCCATCTCCTGCCTGTTTTCCCTTTGTCGCCTTTTACGACACCCACGGGAAGATATTGGGTAGTGGATATTCTTAACCGCCACTACACGGCACTATGTTAAATGTCGTAACAAAATTTACTTGTCCTATTTTCGACATTGACATATTATTAAAGTGTAAAGTGAAATGTTTTAAGCTAAAAGTAAAATCTTTTTGTTCGATTCATATTAAAAGTACCCGCGAGGACTTTCATTCTTTCTTAATGTACCCAGTGGCGTAGCGTACCTTAGATGGGCCCTGTATCAAAATTTGTTGGGGGGCCCCAATGAAATTTAAAGATTTCATAAAAGGAACAAAACAAGCATTTTTGCTTTGAATTAAAATTATTATATATTATTGATAATTAGTTATTACTTATAATTAATACTCCTAGGAACTAAGCTAGCCAAACAATTAAAATCAAATATACACTTTTCTTACCTTTTGTTCAGCGAACATAGCTGAAGACGATTCGGCGGCATTTATAGCTGAAGACGATTTCAGTCTTTCTAAATTCTTTGCTTCTATAGACGATAGTGATAGCCTTTCCTTTCCCATAGAAGTCCTTGGATTTTTTGTTTACATACGTTCGGGGCCCCTGTAGCCCGGGGGCCCCGTATCATTGATACGGCTGATACGGCGGTAGCTACGCCCCTGAATGTACCCAAATATGTATATGATTAACTTTAACGTGCTATTTAAAAAAAAATAGCCTGTTTGTATTCTAATGTGTAGATAAGTGTTACAGTTTACTCCAAATAGTCGACGGCCATTTGGACATTGGCGTGGCCGAGCCTTGGTATGATTGAGGCTACTCCGCTGCTACCTGCTGTGTCTTTGCGGATCTTGCGGCGGTACGGCTCTGGCTTCTGCCGACCACGTGATGCTTTGACGCGGTAAATAGACGTCTGACGCTTGATCAGCTTGCGAGTGGTGAGCCATGTCAGGCGGATATCTATCTGACCGAGACTACTTAATGACTATTGCAATTTGTGTGATGTCCTTTGCAGTGTGTGATATTTTACACAGCTGCCTTTTTTATATTTACAATGTGTGTGATATTTGCATACAGTTCATTTTTATATTTGCAGTGTGTGAAGTGGCCAAAAGCCTCTGCATGCAGTTGCCTTTTGTAATGTGTAGCTCTTGAGCAGTTGCCTCCTTCCTTTTGGAATATGTGGTAGGATCAGTCTCTCCACATAGCTGCCGATTTTGCAATGTGTGCAATGGTTTGTGAGTGCCATGTCCACACAGTTGCCGTTTCTTAAGAGAATGTGTGGTGAACTTTCGAACATTTGTATTCATTTGTTTTAATTTTTAATTTTGCAAAGCAGATTATTTATTTGTTTCATGCACCTAAAACGTTTTACATCTGTTTCAATCTTAATTTACTTTGAATACCTAGTTTGCGAGACCTGTGTTGGATATACTTGAGTACATGCTTATCTGACGTAGTTGTTTCAATGTCCTTTGCTTTTACTGTTGTGTACTTCTAATTTTACATTAAAACTACCATGAGTAAAATCCAATACGAAACAGGTTTTAGGTACTAGTTAACGCTAATTTTGTGCTTATGTTAACAGCCACTGTGAGGTATGCAAACTTGGTGTCTATGTCTACAATGTTGAAGTTTGGACAGCTCGCTGGTGCGAGTGCAGCGCGGTGTCTTGCTGGCCCTTGTACGGGGCAGCGGCTCGCTGACACTGCACTGGTGCGACGCAGCGGCTTGCTGGCGCTGCTGCGGCACCACAGCTGGCTGGCCCGAGTACAGCGGGACAGCTCGCTGGCGCTGGTGCGCCGAAACAGCTCGCTGGCGCTGGTACGGCGTGACAGTTCGCTGGAGCGCGTTTAGCTGGTTGGCCTGTGTCTTCAGTGTATAGTACGGTCTGTGCCGTATGCGCCGCAGCGTTTCTCAGAAAAAAATGTTATCTGAGACGTTCGTTAAACTCTAGTAGGAAACGTTGTATTCTAAAATCTGATTTGGACGATGTTTTCAATTCTGCAAAAGTTTTGTCTGTATGAAATGTATTCAAGAGCTCACTCATTGTCTGCTGTTGAATAATGATTGGTAAAGATTTGAAAACAAGAGTTTATCGTTTCATGGTCAGAAAGGGCCGAGACGGGAAAGTTACATTAATAATTAAGCCGGTATCGTTACTTTAGCCTACACACGAGGTGTGTGCTGGCCCCATGCTTACTTTGAGGGTTAGTAGTTACACATGTGTCAGAAATAGCTAACTTAGTGCTTCCTTTCTGAAAGAGTAATATTGAGATACGCTAACGTTGTGTCTCTTTCTCAAAAGTAGAAGGCGGACAAGCTAACGTCATGCCTCTGTCGCGTCTAGCTTAAGTTATGCTAACGTCGTGCTTTTTTTTTTTGCGGATGGAAAATCATCTAATGACGCATTTCGCTCTGGGTGGAGCGGAAGGAAGTGTCAGACTTTTACTGACTAAAAACCATCCGTGTTCCTTCAGTGTCCTTACGTTCCAGAGCCGCGGTATCTCTTTCGAACAGCCCGCAGCTCCGGCAGGTGTCGGCCCTTGCGGGCCTATGAATTAATCGGTTATTATTTTATGTTATCGTAACGTTGTGCCTATTACTTAATGAGTTATTATTTTGTTAATTTACCTTCGCTAACGTGGCATGGTGCATCGTTATTATGTAAGTTATGCGAACGCAGTGCCTATAACTTAATCAGTTATTTTAACAGATTTCGAACAGGAGAAGGTTTTCAATTCGACTGTGTTTTTTATGTGTGTTCCTCGGACCTTTTTTCTAGGTGACCGATTTTGATGGTTCTATTTTTGTTTGAAAACTGTTGCTTGTCACATGACAAGCAACACCTTTCAAAAAAATTTACGAGACAACATTGTCCCATAAATTTGATCAAGATCTGACCAGTAGTTTATGAGTTATTCTTAATAATGCGCATTTATTAAAACACTTGTGTTAACTTATGCGAACGTAGTGCCTATGACTTACTCTGAGGACACGTTGTGCTAACGTATAGCCATTGCCAAGCGCGTCGCCTGTGACCTACGTGGTGCCTGCATCCCCCATGCCGTTGATAGAGACTAATATTTAAAGCTAAAGGGAGCCCGAGGACGGACTCCTATCAGGAGAGGCCGTGTTGGGAATGAGGATAAAAAAATAAAAGGAAATACGAACAAATGAAGGTAGAATGAAAAAAATCTCCCACTTGTTTTAGCAGCATAAAGTATCGCACAGGCAACTAAGAGACAACAGTCTGTAATTCTACGAGTCTCTCTATCGTTACTATGCCCGTTGTGGTATTTTTTTTTTTTATAGGATAAGGGTGACAAACGAGCACACAGTCCACCTGATGGTAAGTGGTTGCTGTGGCCCATAGACATCTACATCTATCCTCTATTACAAATCAAAATGTAGATGTGTTGTCACCCGTGAGGACTGAGATGGAATGCCTCATTTCCAGTAAAAAGGGCCTCCGGCCACCTGCACTCACCAAGCGAAACGCAGAGGTAAACCTCTACTTCACGCTGGTTTTCTGTGAGGTCGTGGTACTACCCCGGTTCGAGCCGGCCCATCCGTACGACAGCAAAGCTGCCGCGTGGCTCTACCACTGTTAAAAATTATATTCTACTATAGTAGGCAAGGAAGGTCGTGTTGCTGAGAGGCTGCCCTGTGTTACATTGAGATGGGTAGTGATGCTGTTGGTTTGCATACTTTGGTGTTATCATGTAATTGGGTCCTCATAGTAAGCAGGGTTTGTTACCGAGTGGTGTTCTTTTATTTAAATACTTTTGAGAATAATTTCTAACATTAGAAGTGGAACAGTTTCTTACATTAGAAGTGGTATTAAAGCCTTTTCCTATAGCTTTACATTAAAATTTCTTACAATATAAATAAAATGAGAACATCATCATTGTAGTCGAAGTCAATTTAATATGCATTATTAAGGATAACTCAAAAACTACTGATCAGATGTTGTTGAAATTTATATGGGACCACATGAGAAGTACCAGCTTTAAAATAAAAAAGAATCGTCAAAATCGGTTCGCCTAAAAAAATGTTCGGAGGTAACACACTTAAAAATGCAGTCTAATTGATAACCTCCTTCTTTTTCTGCCGACTTCCAAAAAGGAGACGGTACTCAATTCGAGTGTATGTTTTTTTTATATGTGTGTTACCTCATAACTTTGTACTGGGCGAACCGATTTCGATGATTCTTTTTTTATATGAAAGCTGATAGTTCTCGTGTGGTCCTATATGAATTTGATCAAGGCCAGACCAATGGTTATTGAGTTATTCTTAAATAACCTATATTGAAGTCGGCTGTACAAAATTTTAAATTATATTATTGCAATATCCCATAATTGCCTCTTACGACTCCCACGGGATGAAACGGAGTAAATGGATTCTATTGCGCCGCCACCACACTCGACATGGTAACAGTCGAAAATAATAAAGAAGCTCGTATACTGTCCGGTTTGTCCTACCTCTTGACAACTCTGTATACTTACTACAGATTTTGATACTCGTAGTGTTTGGGTCACATGTTTCTAGGTGTATCCAGTTTCAATTAAAGTAATAGCTCTCCTTAGATTACCTGACAGTGGGGATATTTGCCAATTATCCCCACTGTCAATTTATCCAACAATGGTAGAGCCACGCGGCAGCCTTTGCTGTCGCAGGGATGGGCCTGCTCGAACCGAGGTGGTACCACGACCTCACAGAATACCAGCGTGAAGTAGAGGTTTACCTCTGCGTTGCGCTTGGTGCGTGCAGGTGGCCGGCCCAATTCTCCCCCCCCCCCCCTTCCCCACATGGTAGCGGAATTAAATAATAAACTACCCCAGGAGGGTACCAGCACCCCTGGAGAATCCCTCGTTGAGCATCCACAACCAAATTACTCCACTCCTGAGCGTAGGTGCTCAGGCTGCCACTATTCTGGGAGGGGGGGGGGGGGGCACAATTCACACGACTAATATTGCTCGGGGCAAGCGGAGCAAGGCCAAAGCGACCCAAACAAACCAAGGAGACCCCTGTCACGCTATCCGTGAATTTTTGCAAGATCAAGGGACTTCATTCCAACCTTACCGCTGTCCATTACCATCTAGAGACGGCGAAGCCGCCCTTGTTCTTTTTAACCAAGACTCAGGTGTCCTCTCCGGCTGCTACTTCATATCTCTCCTACCCGGGGTACAAATTAGAATACTCCGTTGTGCTCCGGGCTGGAGTTTGCGTATACGTCAGAGAGGACATCTGTTTTCGACGCCTCGGTCTTGAAGGTACCTGTCTATCCTATGGCTGCGCGTAGACAGCGACGTTCATCCCCGCGTCTACGGGTGCCTCTATAGGTCCCATAGCGGTAATGCTGACACAGACCGACTCATCGACCACGTCCAAATGGCTGCAGACTCCGTGCTATAACAGGTCCCATCCGCAGAGATCGTGATACTCGGTGATCGTAACGCCCACCACGCTGGCTTGGTTCTCGTTTAACCGATCATGCGGGTAGATCTGTCTATGACTTTGCCTTGGCATATGGTCTAACACAATTGGTTACTTCGCCTACGCGGATCCCAGATGTGGAGGATCGTGTACCTTCCCTGTTGGACCTTCTGCCGACCTCTCATCCGGACGGATATCAGGTCTCCGTCGATGCCCCTCTGGGCTCTTCGGAACATTGTCTGATCCAGAGTACAGTGCCACTCACGCTCCAATCACAGTTGCGATCTGCAGCTTGCCGCCGTGTTTGGCACTATAGGTCGGCCGATTGGAACGGGATGCGGTCTTTTTTTGCATCCTACCCTTGGGGCGGGTTTGCTTCTCGCCGGAAGATCCCAGCGTTGTTGCCGATTCTGTTGCTGATGTAGTCCTTCAGGGTATGGAACTTTTTATTCCATAGTCTGTGGTGCCTATCGGAGGCGGATTCCAGCCATGGTTTGGTCGCTCCTGTAAAATAGCATCACGCTTATAAGCAAGAGTGCTACCAGGTCTGGGCTGATGCATCAACGTCTCGGGATGTAAACACCAGCGCTCTTAAAAAGAAGTATAATTCCGCCTCCAGGTCCTTCAAAAGCGTCCTTGCCATGGCAAGGTCTGAGCACATCGGCAGAATTGGCGAGAAGCTAGTTCGCCTTTCTTCGGGAACCCGTGCATTCTGGTCTCTAGCCAAGGCTGTCCAAGGGAATTTCTGTCAGCCATCTCTTCCATATCTACACAGAGAGGACGACTCACTGCCCTATGCCGCAAAGGAGAAAGCCAATCTGTTGAGCTCTCTCTTTGCGTCCAACTCGACTCTAGATGACGGGGGGAATACACCGCCGACCATTACGCGATGTGAGTGCTCCATGCCGCATGTGCGGTTTACACAGCGCTCGGTTCGCAAAGCACTCTTCTCAACTCGGGTTCGATCCCTGTCGGCACCAATGAAATGGTTAATTGCAATTTTAAGTGCTGATTTACCACGTGCTCGGCGGTGAAGGAAAACATCGTCAGGAAACCTGCATGTCTGAGAAATAAGAAAAAAATATATATTTCGAAGACGTGAGATTCGCCAACACGCATTGGGGCACCGTGGCGGTCACTTCCTTGCCCTAAAAACCCTCTCAGATATGAGAGGAGGCCTGTGCGCAGCAGTGGGACGTATATAGGGTGTAACTTTAACTAACTTTTTTACTATAGAAAACTCTTATTAATATTAAAACAAACAAAAGGTAGGTAATAATATAAAGAATTGTCGTCCCTTAAAAGTGTAAGGTGACTTTACAATAAGCATCATAATCGCGTTAAAGCATTACGTGACCGCGTATTTGCGTAGTTTTATACAATTATTACAATTTACCAATTAACGTTTTGTTCAAGGTGCGTTGGGATGTGTCTTGCTAGTGATGTGTACTTATTAGAAGCCATATTAGTTCTATAGAAATTCTAACATAGACAAAGAGAATTATTATGAACAGAAATACTCGTATCTAACTGTTAACATTTTCAGGTTGACGTCCGCTTACAGTGTTGTAGCATTTTTGGAGCAAACAAAATGGTATTAAACAATAATATGCTTAACGAATAATCCAATTTATAAAATTTAATAAATACAGAAACGCAATAAGCTAATAAGCGAATTGAAGAAGTTACTTCGTACTTTGCTTGTTCATATTTTGTTGTTACGCTGGAAGGTACGCTGCGTTGACGCTTTAAAATTGTGTTCGATTGCTAGAATTTAAAGTAACATAATTCTATAATTTCGGCCAACACCTACAACACAGAAATCAGTGGCCTTTACATGGTATGAATTTGTTTAGCTGTGGATATCGTTGCCCGTCCGTCCTCACGACTAATACCGCAACTTGTGGGTCTTCAATTAGTTTTTATTCCCATTTACCGCGGAGACTTGGCGTGAATTTAACTCTATACGAAAGTAATTTAAATTTTAAATTAAATAGGTACTTTCTACAATTTTTTTTGTGTGACTTACTGATAGTGCGTTTTTATCATTTTGTACTGTTCATATTGGTGTTAATTCACATAATTTGTATTAATAACGAATGTTTTCAATAAGTGGATGAAACTCAATTTGATGTTGGACACTATCGATCAATTTAAATTATATCTGATAAGGAAATCGTCGAGGATGTTTAATTTGTACCAACACCTTAAAGCCACTAATGAGGGAAAGGATCAAAAAGAACCAGAGACCACGGGTCATGACAGATTCTATCAGGAACGTTCAAGGTCGAGTTATAGGAAGAAGCGACGACACGCCTACCAGAGAGCGCAGTCTGTAGCAGAATTTAACCCTGAGTCGATTGCAGCGGCTAATAAAAGAACTGCCTTTAAGGCACGATCCGTGTCTACTGAACGCGATGAGAGTGAAGGTTTGGTAGTTTTTACTTTATCATTTCCATATTTGTAGCCCTTTAACAATGCCACAAAGTACAATCTACTAAATGGTTTGGGATCTATTGACTGCCTGCGGCTGTATCAATCATCATCATCACCAAATTTGTGATGAGTCCTGTTGTGCGTAGGACCTTCCTTCTATTGCTGTTAAGAATTTTAGGTATAACTATAAACTGAGTTTCTTAATATACTTCTTCTTCTTCTTTTAAATTATGGCTTCTCTTGATAGAAGTCTGCCAGTGTCAAGTCAGTACTATTTTTATTTTTTTCTTAACGTTTAAATATGCCTCACGAATTGTTTACAAATAAACAAAAGATAATATAGAAAACGTTTGAAAACAATTAAATAAAGATGTTAGAAAATTGATAGATGTGTATACAAGTGACAGAGAAATGTGCTTTGTGGCAATTTATGAGGAACAACTAAATTAAACTCGAAAAATATTCACTTTAAAGTAATTATATTTTACATTAAGTTGATTGATTAATAATTGGTCCTGATCAATTTTGGACTCGACAACTGCTCTTCACTTACGGGTGGTAATTGTAAATAAATGACTCGTATAGTATATACCAACTTTTTTATAGAATAAGGCTGAGAAGCGAGTACACAGACCACCTGATGGTAAGTGGATACTGTGGCTAGGGTTACCAACTCTCGAAAGGATCAACCCGGGAGAATTTATTGAAAGAAACTCTCAATTATTTTGCGTGACATTAATGCGTGACAGAGACAGACACCACTGAATCGACAACGTCGACGGCAAGACGAACAGATTTACACCAGCAGCGGCGGTGTCACACAACTTGTGTGTGACCGCAAAGCGAGTGAGTAGTGACAAGTGTGAGCGACGGATGCGTATAATTTTTAGAAAAAACGGAGAAATTATTGCACCCCGGGAAGTCGAGAGGTTAACCATTGTTGCCGGAGTCTCCCGGGCAATCCGGGAGGGTCGGGAACCCTAACTCTGGCCCATATACATTTATATTAATCCTCGATTAAGAATCGAAATGCAAGTGCGTTGTCACCCCTGAGGACTAAGAGGAATGCCTTGTTTCCAGTAAAAAGGGTCTCCGGTTGTCTACACTCACCATACGAAACACAGCAACATTAAACTGCTACTTAACGCTGGTGTTCTCCAGCATGGTAGTTCCGACATAACTGACTTGCTTACTGAAACGCAGGGACATAAAGTTTCAAGCCTTGACAAGTCCAGGTGTACTAGGTTGACAGAGGCCAATATATCTGTACAGATAAATTGGTATAATAAACTACACATTTTTTTTTATATTTTAACGTTTTAATTGATAATGTTTATCTGGGAGAGTTGTCACTAAACAGAGATAAGTATAAACTGAGGTAGGGTTTGAGATACAGGTATTTAGTTTTTTTTAAGTATACGATTTTAATGTTCCTTATGGTATCAAAAGAGGAGAATACAGAACGCACCCCACTCGTGGCGCAGAAGATAGACTCGCTGGCCAAGCTGCTGTTCAACAAATCTCTCATTGGGAGTGGATCTAACAAGTCCTCGCCATCCGAACCGTGTTCATTGCCCAGGTAACTTCAATTTATTTTTAATTTTGTTTACATTTAAAAAACATTTTTAGTTGTACTAGATGTTGCTTAGACGTGGTAGAACCACGCTGCAGCTATATTATAGTTGTAGCACAAACGGCTTGCCCCAATTGGGGAAATACCGCACT
Source organism: Parnassius glacialis (assembly GCA_033319125.1). Lineage (NCBI taxonomy): Eukaryota > Metazoa > Arthropoda > Insecta > Lepidoptera > Papilionidae > Parnassius > Parnassius glacialis. Next base: position 8,152,194 of record JAVANC010000011.1, on the reverse strand, counting down.
CTCATAGAATAAATGATTGCTTCTTGAACGTAAATAGCATAATCAACATGTATACTTATGTAGCGGCGGTATCGTCACATCATAAACGAAAAGAATTGAAGCCTAAATCACGCTATCAAAGTTTTCAAAGTACTCCGGTACATTTTTTTTTATGGAATAGGGGGCAAACGAGCATGCGGCTCATCTGATGGTAAGTGACTACTGCCGCCCATGAACAACCGCAACACCAGGGGAATTGCAGATGCGTTGCCGACCTTTTAGAAAGGTGTAAGCTCTTTTCTTGAAGGTTCCTAAGTCGTATCGGTCCGGAAAATTCGCTGGTGGTAATTGATTCCACAAGGAAGTCGTGCGAGGGAGAAAACTTCTTCTAAATCGCACAGTGGTGGACCGCCAATCATCCAGATGGTATAGATGGTAACGCGAGTTTTGTCGCGCTGTGGGATGGTGAAATTGAGCGGCTGGAATTAGTCCGAACAATTCCTCAGAGCACTCCCCGTGATATATGCGATAAAATACGCAATGAGATGCAACATCTCTACGCAGTGCCAGTGTATCGAGCCGATCAGAAAGCACTCGGTCGTCGACGATTCGAACCGCTCTGCGCTGGATGCGGTCAAGTGGAAGGAGCTGGCACTGGGGTGCCCGGCCCAGAGATGAGAACAGTATTCCATGTGGGGCCGAACTTGCCCTTTGTAAAGTTGCAAGCGATGGGCCGGCATGAAATACTGTCTCGCTCTGCTGAGCACGCCAAGCTTTTTAGAGGCCAATTTGGCCTTCCCTTCCAAGTGACCACGAAACTGCACGCTATGTCGATATGTCGACGCCAAGGATTCCGATACTGGCTGAGGCAGCAAGGGGAGTGCCTTGAAACTGAGGAGATACGACAAAGGGGTTCTTTTTAGCGGTAAACGCGCAAACTTGTGTCTTCTGGGGATTGAACTGGACTAGATGTAGTCGGCCCCAATCCGAGACTTTGTTAAGCAAAGACTCGACTTCAAACACAAGTTTGTCCCGGTACTCGGCGACGTTTTCCCGAGAAATATAGTCTGCATAGCAATGAATGCTACCAGTTAGCAACATATCATTGATATGCAGGAGAAACAGCGTTGGTGATAGCACGCAGCCTTGTGGAACACCAGCGTTGATAGGCTTGAGATCAGAGCATGGACCGTCTACTACGACCTTGATGCTCCGATCAGCAAGGAAACTGGTGATCCATTTGCACAATTTCTCGGGAAGCCCATAGGCAGGAAGCTTCGAAAGAAGCGCTTTGTGCCAGACCCAATCAAAGGCCTTCGCTACGTCCAAACTAACGGCTAATGCCTCCCCCTTGGACTCTACTGCCTCCGCCCATCTATGATTTAAGTAGACTAGAAGATCACCAGCTGATCGACCCCGACGAAAACCGTACTGGCGGTCACAAATCAGCTGGTGATCCTCAAGGTACCTCATGAGCTGGCAGTTTATAACGGCTTCCATTATTTTGGAGAACAAGGAGGTGATGGCGATAGGCCTGTAGTTGGACGGGTCTGAGCAGTCGCCTTTTTTAGGGATCGGGTGCATCAAAGCTGTCTTCCATGAGTTCGGGACTACGCCTTGGGAGTAGGAGTACCGGAAAAGACGCGTTAAAACCGGTGCCAACTCCAGAGCACACGCCTTCAGCACAATGGGAGGGACTCCATCGGGCCCACTCGACTTGCCGACGTCCAGGGAGAAGAGTGCTTTGCGGACCGAGCGCTGTGTAAATCGCACATCCGGCATGGAGCACTCACATCGCGGGATGGTCGGCGGTGTGGTTCCCCCGTCATCTAGAGTCGTAGTTGGACGCAAAGATAGAGCTCAGGCTTTCTCCTTTGCGGCATGGGCCAGTGAGTCGTCCTCTCTGTGCAGAGATGGAAGAGATGGCTGACAGAAGTTCCCTTGGACAGCCTTGGCGAAAGACCAGAATGCACGAGTTCCCGAAGAAAGGCCAACTAGCCTCTCGCCAATTCTGCCGATGTGCTCAGACCTTGCCTTGGCAATGACGCTTTTGAAGAACCTGGAGGCGGAATTATACTTCTTTTTAAGTGCGCTGGTGTTTACATCCCGATTACGTTGATGCGTCAGCCCAGGACTGGTAGCACTCCCGCTTATAGCGTGATGCTATTTTACAGGAGCGACCAAACCATGGCTGGGATCTGCCTCCGATGGACACCACAGAGGATGGAATAAAAAGTTCCATACCCTGAAGTATCACATCAGCAACAGAATCGGCAACAACGCTGGGATCTTCCGGCGAGAAGCAAACCCGCCCCCAAGGGTAGGATGCAAAAAAAGACCGCATCCCGTCTCAATCAGCTGACCCATAGTGCCAAACACGGCGGCAAGCTGTAGATCGCAACTGCGATTGGAGCGTGAGTGGCACCGTACTCCGGATCAGACAATGGTCCGAAGAGCCCAAAGGGGCATCGACGGAGACCTGATATCCGTCCGGATGAGAGGTCAGCAGAAGGTCCAACAGGGAAGGTACATGGTCTTCCATATCTGGGATCCGCGTAGGCGAAGTAACCAGTTGTGTTAGACCATATGCCAAAGTAAAGTCATAGACAGATCTACCCGCATGATCGGTTAAACGAGAACCAAGCCATTCAGCGTGGTGGGCGTTGAAATCACCGAGTATCACGATCTCTGCGGATGGGACCTGTTGTAGCACGGAGTCTGCAGCCATTTGGACGTGGTCGATGAGTCGTTCTGTGTCGGCATTACCGCTATGGGATCTATAGAGGCACCCGTAGACGCGGGGATGGTCATCGCTGTCTACGCGCAGCCATAGGATGGACAGGTCCGTACCTTTAAGACTGCCGAGGCGTCGAAAACAGATGTCCTCTCTGACATACACGCAAACTCCAGCCCGGGGCACAAACGAGTGTTCTAATTTGTACCCCGGGTAGGAGAGATACGATGTATCAGCCGGAGAAGACACCTGTGTCTCGGTTAGAAAGAGCAAGGCCGGCTTAACTATCTCCAGATGGTAGTGGACGGTAGCTCTATTTGCGCCCATTTTTCCCTAAAAGGGGTCGCTTTCGATTCGGCAGAAAGGTCATACAGGCCAATGCCAGTCCCTCAGGTGGTGTTTAGTGGGTAGGTTTCGCAGTGAGTCCCACATAACCACGCAGCCGGCTGTCGTGGTATGCTTAGAGCATTCACCACCACCCTCCCCCGCTTCCCGGAGGGTAGCCCTTTTCATTGCTTCTGGGCGCAAAAAAAACATACTATCACATGGAGTGTTGGCTTGGTTACTTTTATGACTGTTAAACTCACCCGGTGGAAGACACTTTTGCCGTTTCCGTTTCATTCAGTGAATATAATATCTAGAAAACCAGCATAGATCATTATCAGTCTGTCCAAATTAAGCTAATGTCTCGGAATGGCCGAGGCATTAGCTTAATTATGATGAAACTTCACTAACAGTGATCTAGGCTGTAGTTAATAAAAAAACATGCTAGATTACTTTATGATATTTTAATGATTACCTAATAAACTATATTATGAAACATAAAAAAGTTTCAAGCAAAACTTTTTGGTTTTTTGTACTTTTACATAGCATTTTTTTATGGAATTAGGGTGACAAACGAGTACACAGTCCACCTGATGGTAAGTGGATGCTGTGGGCCATAGACATGTTCATTTATCCTTGATTAACAAAAGCATAATCGAAGGTATAGAAAGACGCAATATTTATTGGAATAGCTTAAAAAAAGATAGTAAAAATGAAGACATATTAAATAGGTATAATTAAGAAAAAAAAGGCGTGAGTAAAATTATTAGAGAATCTAGAGAAGTATATTACTGTAATGAATTCACTAAATGTAAAAATAAACCTAAAAAGATGTGGGACCTGATCAATACGTTAGCTGTAAACAAAATTAAGAATGGTTATGCTGTGTCTAAGCTCTTCACACTCTCCGGTATTTTAACTGATGGATATAAGGTTTGTCAAACTTTTAATAACTATTTTTTGACGATTGGTACAGAATTAGCAAAATAAGATACATCAAAATTACCATACAAGCTCAGTTCATACCTTATGTATAAAGATACTTACCAACATAATATAACTTTAAGTTAATTAGAACCTTGTAGTGTCAAAGAAGTGTTAAAAATTATTAATAATATTAATAACCGTACAAGCACGGGTATCGATGGAATAAGTCCAAAGGCTCTTAAATGCATTAAAAATGTCATTGCCACTGACCTTACAAATTGCATTAATAAATGCCTATCCAATAGTTCATTTCCTGACAGCCTAAAAATTGCGAAAGTCAGTCCAATCCATAAATCCGCACCGAAAACTGATCCTAGTAATTACATACCCATATCGGTGCTCCTTGTTATTTCTAAAGTGTTTGAAAAAGTAATATATAAGAGAGTTAACGAGTATTTTAACGCTAAAAACTTTTTCATTGAACAACAATTTGGTTTTAGATCAAAATCTAACACATTGTCAGCCGCAATTGATGTAGTTACAAAATAAAGACAAACATTGATCGAAAACATGTCTGTTTAGGAATATTCATAGACTTAATAAAGTCTTTTGATACGGTAAGCCACTCAAAACTATTACAAAAGCTAAATAATATAGGAATAACAAGTACAGCACTAAATATGTTAGCCTCTTATCTCGCTAACCGCCAACAGATTGTACAAATATCTAACTATAAAAGTGACCCTCAACAAAGTACCTGTGGCATTCCACAAGGCTCAATATTAGGCCCTTTGTTATTTCTTAAATACATAAACAACATAGTTTTAAACATATCAGGTCATTTATCACTCTACACAAATGACACTTGTCTTTTTTACTTTGAACATTCAATTCATGAAGTTATATCACAAGCACAAAAGGATTTGGATATATTAAATGAGTGGTTTTCATACAATCTTCTCACAATTAATGTAACCAAAACATCATTTATGATTTTCTGTGCTAAAAATAAAAAAATACCTACCTATACACCACTTAAAGTTAATAATATTACTCTTTAAAATTCTAAAAAAGAAAAGTACCTAGGTCTATTATTAGATGACAAACTGATATGGGACTCTCATATAAACAAAATAACATCAAAATTAGCATCAGTTACGGGAGCATTACGAAAGGTATCAAACTGGATTCCATACAAAATCAAAACTACTATTTATAACGCCCTAGCCAGCCTAGTGTTGCCCAAATGCAAGAACAAGACGAGACTTAGCCAGTCTTGGTCTTGGTCTTGCGCCAATACACCTGGTCTTGTTCTTGGTCTTGGTATTGCGCTCTCAGTCTTGTTCTTGGTCTTGGTCTTGCAGCAAGAGTCTCGCAAGTCTCGCAAGCCTTTTCCTATTTATTAAACGTTACTTTAGATCTTAGAACAACTTAACACAGTAGGCACATTTTGAGCTTGGATTAACATAGCCATAGAAAGACCAACCAAATTAATAAATGTCTAAACATTTAATGAGATATTCGAAAAATCAACTGATACCGGGTGGGGTTTGAACCCACGACCTAAGCGATCCGTGCCGATGCTCTAACCAACTGAGCTGTCTACCATGTCTCACGGCCACGGGAGTTTGTTTCTTAATAAACGTTTACATTTAATAAGCTTACATGTGCTAAAACTTAGTCAAAACATATAAAAAACAAATTAATGACATTAACTTGACTGTATTATAAAGAACATTATCTGTCTAGAAAGAGATTAATAGAACCTTATATCAAATGGAATAAAAGAGTTATACAATTTACCATTTATTTAAATAAAATAATAAAATACAATACAAATTAAATTACAAAACAGTACACAACAGCTTTGACATCACTGTTACTTTATATTAATTCTTTTGACCAAGAATTAATACAAAGTAACCATCTGGCTGACTCATCACTTCACCTATTTCTATGTTTTCTAATTACTAATGATGCTAAGGGATTGAAATGGGAGTAGGAAATTTGTATGAAAGTCCTACGTTTTTGAAGTTAGAGACACGAAAATCGGCATTAAAGTTATAAGTTTTCAATAATAAAATCCTGAATAAGCTGTTTTACGAAATCCTAACCCTAAGGGGATGAAATTGGGGTAAAATGGTTACATGCAAGTCCTATATTTTTAAAGTATAGATATGAAGATCGACATTTACTTTATTAGTTTTAAATAATAAATACTTGCATAGTTAAGCTTTACCTATATAGCCTCTTTATACTTAGGCAAGACTTTTGCAGCGGGAAAATTTCAAAATCTCATAGGAAATCAGATATTATACGCGGACGAAGTCGCGGGCGGCCGCTAGTTACATAATATATGTGTTATGTAATTGTGTGATAAGTATATTTTTTTTTACCTGTCCACTTTTTCCAGTGGTTATTAAAAAGCTTGTGATATCTCCACTTAATTTTGGTTTTTCAGGAAGAAATATTTGTGATTCCTTTTTGTGGAAAGATATTAGATGCTTCCTTAAGCCTGAAGTGTTTCTGTTTTTCATTTTTATTTCAACCTTTTTATGTTGGCATAATTTACACAAAGCAATTTGGGATACATGAATTATGTCAAAAAACTCATCAAATTTGCTTTTAGGTCTTTTAGATCTATAATTCCAACTCTCACTACTCCGACTAGAACTATTCAACTCTTCGTCACTCATGTCAAATTGTAAACTTATCACTCCGAGAACAACAAGGATTAGAGTAAAAACAATTAATACATTAGACTCGAAGCAAAGCTCAATTGGGAATGACTGGAATTAAAATAAATACTACTATTTGTAAGTACACGCCGAAAGACCGACAAAGGAAAGTTCGGCATTCTTTGATAAAAATACCGATTCTTCAGAAGATTAATAAAGTAGATGCATTGCCAGATAGGTATAGTATGCCTACGTAAAAATGAAATGTAAATATGTAAATAAAATTATGTATATTATGTTATTCTTGTGATTGAATTAATCTACATCAATTACATTAAATTTGCCTTCACTCGTTTGAAATTCAAAATTCAAATATGTTTTATTCAAGTAGGCATTAAAAATACACTTTTGAATAGTCATATAATCACTGTTTTCCCCAATTTTTTCTTTTCCATGTCCAGGGGTTCTGATTCTACTGAGAAGAATCATGGAAGAAAGTAAAAAAGTCAGTAGTTGTTCTTTTCAAAATATTTTTACAATAGTACTATAATTATTTAAAGCGATAAGTCAAACATAAAATGTCAAATGTATATGTAAATACCAAATCGGTTTAGAAATTTCTAGTTAGTCCTGTGTAGTACGAGAGGTCAATTCCAAGCATTTTTGTCTGACTTAAATTGAAAAGGTGAAAGATCTAACATTTCTTTTGGAATCTTATTATAAAAGCGTATATCGCTACCCAAGAACGCATTATATACTTTGTGTAACCGGAAAGCAGGTATTGTGATTTTATTTTTATTTTTTCTACTATTAAAATTGTGCAAATCACTATTATTTACATCAGTTCGATTCAATCAATTTCTTTAAACGGTTCTCTAAGAGATACTCGGGCTCCTAAAAAGTACATAGATCTTATTTTACGCTTTTTATTTAATAGGCACACTTTTATATTATTCGATTAGCATTGTACAAAATGTTTACACGTTTCAAGTGTGTTAAAAATGTCTACAATATTTATCAAATGGGTGACGACATATTCGAACACTTTGTGTTCAAAAACACACACTTCCAAAGATTTGCAGTGAACTTATTGAACATGTTTATCTATTAGGTAATAATAATAATAGTAAGTAATTATTATAAACGCATATAGTTAATATTATAATAATTACTTACTAGAATAAATTATTATGGTATCTACCAATCCTTACCATTATCTAATTACAATATTCCTTGCGAGATCAGCATAATGTATTCGTGTCCATTCTGAGCACCCGGAAACTTATTTTATTCTTTGGAACATGTACTCTGTGGCGGCATTCAAACCATTCAAACAGTGTCAAACGTAGTGCGTGCGGCGCGGCGGCGATGATTGAATGCGATATCAATAGAAGCCGCCCGAAGATACACATCTTGACCTTGTACTTCCGAATAGCTGCAAAATTTCTTTGACAGGTCAGTATTCGACCTTTGATGATGCCGACAACAAGACGCCGCGCACCATCAACGTGCCGATGGTCAAAACTAGGGATGCACTGTTTTTTCTTTTAATGGATATTTTTATCCGCTATGTATGTTTATGGTATTGTTCGTAATGCGCATAAGTCCAATTTTCCAAATTTTTTTTATATATTTTTAGCGTCTCATAGACCCGTAATATTATACTCCTATATAATAGTATACTCCCTGAAACGACACTCATTCCTAACTGCAAGACGCAAGAGTCTCGCAGGCTTAGTCTTGTTCTTGCTGAAATCTTGCACGGTCAGTCTTGGTCTTGGTCTTGCTAAAATTAGGCGGTCTTGTTCTTGGTCTTGGTCTTGAAAAAATGCAAGAACAAGACCAAGACTGCAAGACCAAGACCGATTTTGGGCAACACTACCAAGCCACACCTGGAGTATCTTATAGAGATATGGGGTTCAGCCGCACAAACGCACATAAGTAAGTTACAATGAGCACAAAGGAAACATAAAAACACATCACCATCACATCGGTCGAAGTTGGACTTACCTAGTCCGACTATTTGAAATATATTTAACTAAAATATTGTATCATTTGTAAACATTTAATATAAAATATAAACTTAATGATAAATTCCTTGCAAATATGTAATTGCTATAAACCATCTTTTAATAACGGTATGTAATTGTACACTTACTTTTCTTATTACCCTAGACATTGCAATAAGATTGTGCATGTCCAGGTAAATAATAGATCATTTACGAGTACCTGCCGTTCTTCATAAGTTCATGTATATAATATCTAAGATTAACTTGTTATTTCTCATGATAAGTGAATTGTATTCTTTTGAGGAATAACACAGCAGTCTTAAGCTGCTATTTTACGCTGGTATTCTGTGAGAGCGTGTTCCTACCCCTGTCGTGTCGACCATTCGTGCTAAAGTAATATAGCTGCAGCCTGGCTCTACCACGTATAAAAATAATCTGCTATCTCTTATGATGCAAAATCGATTATTAATTTTTTTTTACTTTAACACCATTTAGAAACAAATCTATGAGGTGATAAGACCTGTTTTACGCAAAAATATTCTCCCATATCGTACATAGCTTTAGAAAAAATATAGTTAAAAGTGGTTTTTCGATAATTGAACTACTTGCCCAAATACCACTATTATAGATCTGCAAGTGTTTATAGTTAGTATTTTATAATATAAAATATTATATTTATATTATAATTATTGTCTACAGAGTTGCAGAAGCATCGATCGAGAGTACAGTTGCTTTGGCAATTTCTACAGAGTATCTTTCACAGACTTCAAGGTAAGTAAAATTTATGTATTGCAGTGTACTTGAGAAAATTGTTGTCACTTTTTATTTCTTTTTCTCCCTTGCCTTTAGACCGTAACAGTTCATTTGTATTTTTTTTTATAAGAGAGTGACTTACGAGCATGCGGCTCACCTGATGGTATGTGACTAGACATGGACTTCGTTTATTGCAGATCTTTAGGAAGGATTTGCCACTAGCTCTGCTTTTAGCAGGCGGATTAGAGATCAAATTCAAGTATCCTCGTCACCAGTTTAAGTCACCTGGCACATACAAAGAGGTTGAACCACCATCTATTGAAGGCCATGAGCATGAGATCTTTATTTACGAGAGGCCACGTAGACATTTTGAGATGTTTTTGTGTGCGATCCTGGCCAGTTATAATTTGTTCTGAAAATAAAATAATTTACAAGTAAACATATTAATAAATTGAAATAATTTGTAATTGTTTGTTTGCTTCTAAAATAGATAAAATAAGTCAGTATGGTTTACCGCCTTCAACTTAGTCGCGGATTATCCTTAAGACAAACTAGCTATGTGTCTAGGGCCGAAGTTTTAGCCGAAGGAAAAGAAATTATTCATCACAAGCTATTTAATTAGTACTCCTACATCGAACTCACTCTCTCTTCAGGTTTTTCATTCACGCCTACCTGTTAAGGATAGCTACACGTGTCCTAATTATTTTGTAACTAAACTTTTTTTACGTGGTAGAGCCATACTGCAGCTATATTAGTAGTATAGTTGTAGCACGAATGGGTCGGCTCGACCGAGGAAGGACCATGCTCTCACAGAATACCAGCGTAAAATAGCAGCTTAACACTGCTTTGTTTCGTATGGTGAGTGTAGAGAACCGGACTCTTTTTACTGGAAAAGAGGCATTCCATCATAGTCCTCACGGGTGACAACGCATCTGCATTTTGATTCGCAAACGAGGATAGATGTAGATGTCTATGGGCCACAGCAACCACTTACCATCAGGTGGACTGTATGCTCGTTTGTCACCCATATCCTATAAAAAAACTATACCATAAATTATGATATAGTTTTTTTGCACAATGAGTAGTTTTAACTTACAATATGTGGCCGCAAAAGGGGCAATTAATATATAGGTTCTTAATTACTTATAGGTAGACTGGTAGAGAGGTAAGTCCACCCATGCACTTTTTTGTGCAACAAAGTTTAAATAATTAGAATAAATATAGTCTGGCCATGTTAATATGTTGGAAGTTAGAGTGGCAAACATGTATTGCTTTCGTTTTTGTTTCAGATACGACCTAAAGTCGCAACTGGGATCAATCGGATCGCGACCTTATAAACAATGGTTTGCGATTCGCGATAATTCTATTAAGACTGATAGATTATTGACTTTGGTAAGTTGTAGCTAATCGCACTTATCCCAAAATAAGCTTACGGATTGTATTTTTGGGTCATACATGTACATTGTAGATGTATGACGTACGATGATTTACGTTAATAAGGTAAGGATTGAGTAAATGACTATACTACATGGCGGAGAGTATGTGGTTACACTGTTACCGCACCACAAATACAAACCGAGGTACAACAACGGATGTCTAAATCACGCTATTGAAGTTTTCGAATACATAGTCCACCTGATGGAAAATGGGTATTATGGCCCATAAACATGTATATCTATCATCTATTAAGAATCAAAATGCAGATTCGTTATCACCCCTGTGGGTAAGATGGTTACCAATAAACAGGATTTCCGGTTCTCTGCATTCACTAATATGCGAAACATAGTAGCATCATTCTGCTGGTTCACGCTGGTATCCTTAATTATTTGAAATTACAGGTAATGTTTGTCGATATGGAATATCGACGACGAATCGATACATATATACCTTTTTACCGGGTTTTTATTTAATCGCTTTCTTGGATTCCAAATTTAGCACTTCCCGATGAGATAGTTACTTAAATCTTCAAATATAGCTCAAAACTGGAAGGTAACGCAATGTAAAACAACTTTATGTCCGTCTGTATGTTTGTTTATCTGTCTGTTAGTTACAAATTTCACAATGGATTTCAAGCTAAATTCCCGAATGAGCTAAAAACTAGAAACTTTTAACTTTTAAAACGTGGTAAAAATGGTCGTCATTTTGAGTTATAATTATTACAACTATTTTCAAATGTACTAAATCTTTTAGTTTTACGTAATGGCGAGAATTAAAAGTTGGGAAACGCTAACCGGAAGGAAGTTTTTTTAAGCGCAGAATATTTCTTTTTTAATTAAACTCTATGCTAATTATTTGCTCCTTAAATGCTCTCTTAGAATCTGTAATTGCTCTACGTCTATTACGATTAGTTATTTTTGTTAATTTTATATTATAATTTAAATTTTAAATAATTGAATTGCTCTCAATTTGCTCTATTAATTAAAAAACAAAATTCTTATATTTTTGCAATATTTATAATAATTAATATAATAATATTGTTTGCATGCTAATTCTTGCACTATGACGTCATCGGTGGTCGTTGAATCTACTAGAACAGGGCTTCCCAAACTTATTTTTATTGTGACGCCCTTGGGAATTTGCCACTTTTTGCGACGCCCCTCCTCTGGCCAAAAATACCTTCCAATTGTAATTCTAGCCTAGTAACAAGATACCAGAAAAACTGCATATAACATTAATAATTTTTTATTAAACAATAAGAAAAAAAAAACAACAACAATAATGAAAAGAGATACTTTGTTGGCTGGCTACTAATGAGAAGGATGTGCTTGCTTTTCTGAGCATAGCTTCTCTAAACGTGGCTAAAGTTTGAAAATTGCCACTCTCATCTCTTTCTCTACATTTATTTTCGATCTGTACTTTTTCTTTATTACAGCAACTGCAGAAAAGCCTTATGGAAAAATCTCGCATTCACAGGTCGTGTTTTAATGTAGTTCACCAATTTGATAATTATATCCATCACAAAATTTAATTCAGGTGTAATTTTCTTTCCAGCTAAAGCCTCTCTATGTATGGCACACTGTGCCATTTTACATTTGGAGCCTTGGTTTTGATGACAGCTTGTAGTCCTCCATACTGTCCAGACATCGCTCGAGCACCATCCGTACACACACCCACACACTTCCATTTAATATTATTTTCAATCATGCATAAATTTAAGATCTCAAATAGATCAGTAGCTTTACTACTTTCACATATTTTTCTGCAAAATAACAAATCCTCACACAAATTTGTTTCTTGTATGTACCGCACGTAACATATCAATTGAGCATCGTCATTACTATCCGTCGCTTCATCAAGTTGAATGGCAAATAAGCCTGAAAGTTTCTCCATATTTGTTCATAAATATCTTCTGCCATGTCATGAATACGGCGGCTAATCGTATTGTTTAAAAGAGGTACATTTTTTATTTCCTTAGACACCCATTCTCCAATCATCACTGATACCATATCAACCACTGCAGGTAAAATCAGTTCCTCAGCAATTGTATGTGGTTTCTGACATTTGGCAAGATGGTGAGCTACCTTGTAAAAGGCAAGGAATGCTTTGATAGGAACTGATGCTCTTGAAAGCAAAGTCATGGACTGATGTTTCAGTTCTCGCAATTTTCTAACAAAAAAGTATTTCGGCTTACCTTGTAAATGACTGTGAGTTGTTTCCAAATGACGTTTTAGTTTATTAGGAAGCATACTTTCAGCTGCCAACATTTTATGACAAACAGCACATTGAGGAAGTTCTACATTCCCTTTAGTAATGTAGGTAAATCCAAATTCCAAATATTGGTCGTCATATTTTCTATACTTCTTCCGTTTTGCTGCTTTCTCCTGAGTCTTCACTTCGTTTTCTATTTATTTGAATAAAATTATCCATAGTCAATATTGAAACTCCGCGTGCGTAATTAAAACAAAAGCTTGACTAAGTGAAAGGATATGTATACGCGAGGAAAGTGAAATACACGGAGGGAGGTCGACGCCGACGCTGGCCGGCCACCCGCGATCGACAGAACAGAATCAGAATCAGAATGAGCGCAGCCACAGAGTACTTTGAATAATAGCGCAGCCTTCATTCGACTCGGTCGCATCGACACAGCCAATCTGTAGATGCCTCACAACGCCCCTGGGATACAGCCGCCCTGTACTAGAAGCTATGCTCACATGAATCCTTATTACGCTTTTACACTTATGCACACTTCACACATAGATACTTTATACACATTTTTTTATAGAATACACAATATAATATACAAATACTCTCACTTAAGGATTTTTTTTAATACTTTATTTCATATGATATACTCTGATACATACTCGTATGATCAGACTATTTGCGTCTAATAAAACATTACAGCAATCTTGCAATATCAGTGACAGTAGGTTAAGGCGCGGCTGCCGCTGCCCCAGCCGAGATATTTTATGTTTAATAGCGAAATAAAATTTCCGAAAATAGATTTTTTTTAATTAATTATAAATTAACTAATAGTAATAGACGTGGAGCAATTACGAATTCTAAGAGAGCATTTAAGGAGCAATTAATTAGCATACAGTTTAATTTAAAAAAAAATATTCTGCGCTAACTTCCTACCGGTGAAACAAAATGTGTAACCTAAAGACATAATTTTTGTAACAGGTGCCCTTAACGACCGAATGTCCACTCGACGACAGCGCGCGCTCTCGCGAGCTGGTTGTTGAGTTGTTCCGTGCGCTCCATCATCCCTACATCTACCCGGTTCTGGAGCTGCAGCTGTGCAGTGGACACGCGCTCACGATACTGCCCTTCAACGCTAAAGGCAGCTTGAAGGACTTGATTTATAAGGCAAGGCGAAAGCATTTTTTTTATCGCATTATGAGGCCTAATAATTTTAGGTGTAAGGGGCTCCGCTAATATCTTGGAGCCCAAGCCAACCCCGCCTGCACGTGGCGCACCTGCTGGACAATGGAAAGGCCTCTGGCGACGCCACTCCTCTGGGATTCGTCCTAGGGGTTCGGGGGTCAGCAGACGGCAGTCGCCCCGGTAATTGGCACTAAGCCACTCAAAAATGGAAAGTAAAAGAAAGAGAGATACGTTTAGGACTAGGGCGTCGCCGCATAACGACGCGCATGGGGATCGCCTTAACCCTGCGACAAGTATGCGAGGGCTACCGGGCCCTGTGCGAGCCCGGCTAAAGACGTTAGCACCAACTACGAAGATTCGCTTTGCAAACTGGAACATTGGCACACTTACGGGATGCTCCGCAGAACTTGCAGCCATACTTGCCAGGCGTAAAGTGGCAATGGCATTCCTGCAGGAGACACGATGGAAGGCCAACAGGAGCCGGAATATTGAGCACGGCTACAAGCTGATCTATACAGGCTCTTCTGGTGGGGAGAACGGTGTGGCAGTGGTGCTCGCCGAGCATTTCCACGATAGCGTCTTGGAAGTTAGACGCATATGCGACCGACTTATGGTAGTAAGGTTGCTTATTGAGGGGGTCGTGACCCACTTAATAAGTGCCTACGCCCCACAGGTCGGCTGCAGCGACGCGGATAAGACGCTGTTTTGGGATCGGCTCGGAGATGTACTACGCGGCATGCCGTTGTCCCACGATGTCGTTTTGAGTGGCGACCTGAACGGTCATGTGAGCGAGGTGCAGGGGGAATATGAACGTGTCCACGGCGGCTATGGTTGCGGCCGAAGAAACGCAGAGGGGGAAACCATTCTCAGAACCTGCACTGCAGCTGACCTGGCCGTGGTGAACACGTTCTTCAAAAAGAAAACAGAGCACCTGATTACCTACAGGAGCGGTCGGAACGCCACTCAAATCGACTATCTACTGACCAGGAGAAGTCATATCAGTCGCGTGGCCAACTGTAAGGTCATACCCGGTGAGTGTCTCACTGCCCAACATCGACTTCTTGTCATGGAACTCTGCGTAAAACCCCGTCGCAGACACGCCGAACGTTGCCGCCGTCAAATCAAGTGGTGGCTGCTGAATCAAACCAGATACTCAGAGTTTGACTCTGCCGCTGGGGATATTAGTCTCGACACAGCAGGCAAGTCCATCCAAGAGTGCTGGAAAACCATTCAGACAGCAATCACAAAGACGGCAAAGCGAGTTCTCGGCGTGGTGAAAGGGGGCCGCAAAATCGACAAGGAGACCTGGTGGTGGGACGCCACAGTCCAGGGTTCATTACGGGAGAAGAAAGTGCTCTTCAAGACGTGGCAAGCGACCAAATCTCCTGAAGATCGCGCATCTTACAAGACAGCGAAAGGAGCTGCCAAGAAAGCTGTAGCCAGAGCCAGGCGTGACCACTTGCAACCATTATATGCTAAGTTGGACACTCCTGAGGGGCACAAGCTCATATATAAACTGGCGCGCTCTAGGGCCAAAGCAGCGCAAGATATTACTCGCTGCTGCAGCGTCAACGGCCCTAATGGCGAGCTCCTGTACGATGATCGTGCGGTGAAAGAGAGATGGCGCTCTTATTTCCACGTTTTGCTGAATACTCAGCACCGGGAAGTGCACCCTCCCGAACCATGGACTCGTGCCACCGATTACACCTGACGAGGTCCTCGCATCTCTTCGTCACATGGAGAATCGGAAAGTTGTCGGACCAGACGAGGTGCCAATTGAAGCGTGGAAAGCGCTGGAGGCTCGTGGTGTGTGCATTCTTACTAACCTTTATAATAGAATCCTGAGCGACCGAATAATGCCCGATCAGTGGCGGCTTAGTACAATAACGCCGGTCCACAAGGGTAAAGAGTCCGTTCAGGATTGCGGTAATTTTCGCGGTATAAAGGTGATGTCACACACCATGAATCTCTTCGAGCGCATTATTGACACCAAGATCCGACAGGAGTGTACAGTGTCGGAAATCCAGTACGGTTTCCAACCAGGACGCGGTACCATGGACCCTATATTCGCCCTAAGGATCCTCATGGAGAAGCACAGGGAAAAGAATATGCCTCTGCATTTTTTATTCCTACACCTGCAGAAGGCCTTTGACTGTGTTCCTAGGGAGATGATCTGGTGGGCGCTGCGGTCGAAGTTGGTACCAGAGACCTACGTGGAAATCGTACGTGACATGTACCGCAACTCCTATTCAATAGTCAGGATCACTGTTGGTGATACCGCCCCCTTCCCCATAACCGTAGGCGTGCATCAGGGCTCCGTCTTAAGCCCCTATCTCTTCAGTGTGATATTAGACGAACTGTCAGCCAGCGTACCGAAACTACCGCAGCCTTGGCTGCTTATGTACGCTGATGATATCGCACTGGTAGATTGGGACAAAGGACGGCTCACCAGACGCGTGCACGCATGGAGGGAGGCGCTTGAGAACGGCGGGCTAAAGCTAAACGTGGCGAAGGCGGAGTATATGGCCTGCAACAGCACAGATCTGTCGTCTCTCCGTATAGGCAACGACACCGTCGAGCGCACGGACAACTTCAAGTACCTCGGATCTGTGCTTGATGCGTCCGGGGACATCGATCACGACATCATGGCCCGTATATCAGCGGCTTGGGCGAAATGGCGCGAGGTGACGGGTGTCATTTGTGACCCCAAAATGCCGGTCAAGCTGAAGGGACAGGTCTATAAGACCATCATAAGGTCTGTCATTACGTACGGCAGTGAGGTGTGGCCGGTGCTGGAGCGACACCGGCAGTTGTTGCATGTCACGGAGATGAACATGCTGCGGTGGATGTGTGGCGTCACGCGGAAAGACCGTGTACGGAATACATACATCCGCGGCAGCCTCCATGTCCGTGACATTGCTGACAAGCTGCAGGAAAGTCGCCTCCGCTGGTTCGGCCACGTCTTACGACGACCGGCAAGCTACGTGGGAAAAAAATTCCTGGACATGACCCTACCTGGTACCAGGAGTAGAGGACGGCCCAAGAAACGCTGGCTTGATGTCGTGCAGGATGAAATGCGCGCCAATGGGCTAGTTGTGAGGGACGCCGAAGACCGGGCAAAGTGGAGGAGGAAGTGCAGGAAAGCGGACCCTGGGTTCTCCCGCGCTGGGCGGGATGAGCAACCGGGATAAACGCTAGGTAGAAGAAGATGAGGCCTAATAATTTTGCACTCATCAGATATCGCTAGTTGGGACTAAGGTGAACTTACGAGGGCGGTACTGAAAATTTCGGGAATCAAGGAAGTGACACAACATTACTATTTAAAAATGTATTTAATGTTTTTCGAAGTATTCTCCGCGAAATTTGACACATTTTTCCATACGATGGAACCAATCATTGAAGCAACCATTCCATTCGGAAGTTGGGGTCTCCAAAATGGCCGTTTTGTAGGCGTCCACAGCTTCTTCAGGTAATGAAAATCTCTGTCAACGTAATTTATGCTTTATTTTAGGGAAAGTATAGAAATCATTAGGACTTAGGTCTGGGCTGTACGGCGGATGGTCTAATAATTCTATGTTTTCTTGCTCTAAAAACTCTTTTGTTCTGTGTGCGGTGTGAGAACTCGCATTGTCGTAATGGAGGATGATGCGGTGGTTGCAGTTCTCTTTACGGAGTTCAGAAACGACCTGTGGCAAACAAATGCTAGCATACCATTCTGCATTAACCGTTCTTTGTCCCTCAAGAGGAATAGTTGTAACATGGCCGGTTTTGGTGACAAACGTCGCCACCATTTTTTTTGCAACACTCCGTGAACGAACAATTTTTGTTGGCTTTAACTCATTTTCGAACACCCAAACTCGTAACTGGTTTTTTGTTTCGGGTTCGTACGCATTTGTCCAGGATTCGTCACCTGATACGATGTTGTATACAGCATTTGAGGATCCTGCGTGGAATCTTTCGAGAGTTCTGACGCACCAAGTATCGCAAGCCGCTTTTTGCTCTTCACAGAGCGAATGCGGTATCCATCGGGAAAACAACTTTTTTACACCTAATTGTTCATGCAATATTATTTGTATTTGACTCATGCCCATGTCTAAAGTTGCCTGAATTTCGCGGTATGTCACATGTCGATCTTCCTCAATCAGCTTACGCACAGCATCAACGTTTTCTTGGGTGACTGCAGTTTTTGGACGACCTTGACGGGGATCATCACTGAGCTTGACACGTCCACGTTGAAATTCAGCAAACCAGCGATAAATTGTGGCTTTGGATGGGGCTTCATCACCAAATGCAGAAATCATCCGGTTAACACACTGTTTTTGTGTTAAACCACTTTGAAAGTCATAATAAATCATCGCTCTTGAATTTTCTCGAGTCAATTCCATTTTCTCAACGACTAAACAAGTTTGACAAAACCTTGTGACAAGACCGAGAATCTTTTTTTAAATAAATAAATTGTATTCGATTTTTAAAACCAAGGAGTTTTCAATTAAAAAGATTTTAATATGACAGGAACAGTGGAAATATTCCATTCCCGATACTTTTAGTGCAGCCTATGTATTTGTTACGCAGATAGTCACACAGTATCATCATCATTGAAAAGGTCAATTTCTACCGTATGCATAATACGCAAAATAATGAATTTTTTCACATTTTTACTTTTTTTAATTTTTCTACTCTTAGGAATATACGTAGTTTGGTTTGGTTTATCAATTTCTAATGTAAATAATATAAAGTATATCTAATTTTTCAAAAGAAAAAACAAAGAAACATTAATCTCTACACTTTTCTTACAAACAACCTTCCGTCGATATGAAATCTGTGAAATATTTTACCTCATTTCTAAGTGGCACCGCCCTGGTGGCAGAAATAGTCGTGGACTCATCACCATCATGATCGTGACGTCTTGGGTGTTGTGAAAAGTTGCTACGGGATATACTAGAAAGTTCTCATGGCTTCCCATATATGGCGACCGTCGTGATAACCGTCTTGTTTACGCCAAACGCAAAATACCCTGACCGATGACAGGTTCTTTTACAATGCAATAGTGTGAGAACCCTGAATCTACGATCTTCAAGCCGTCTGACAAGCGTGGCGTGGAAAATCCTACTGTAGGTAGACACACACGAGAAGCCCATGTTCAATCGGAACGGCAAAAAGCCAACGTCACGCGGTGTTCCCAGGCGGTCACCCATCCAAGTACTGACCGCGCCCGACGTTGCTTAACTTCGGTGATCAGACGAGAACCGGTGTATTCAACGTGGTATGGACGTTGGCGACTAAACCACTTTTTTGTACTGAGGTATTCTAATCTCCTACGGTACATGCGTATTCGTACGCTCGCACGTAAAACATATTTTTACAATCTATATGATGCTTCATCATCCACTAGTATCAGCCGCAATTAAAATTTACTAGCTTCAGCATTGGTATTTTACGGGCTGGTGAAGATGAAGAATATCATCAACATCAACATCATTGCAGTCCACTTGTAAACAAGCCAACACTTATAATTTCAATACAGCCTATGAAAAGGCCATTGTTGTATATAGACCTCCCATAAATGTCTAATGGGGAGATTTTGCCAGAGCTGCCACGCTTGGCAATTGTTTACTTTTTTTTATAGGATAGGGTGACAAACTATGACACAGTCCATCTGATGGTAAGTGGTTGCTGTGACTCATAAACATCTACATTTATCCTCAATAAAAAATCAAAATGCAGATGCGTCGTCACCCGTGAGGACTAAGATGAATTGCCTCTTTTCCAATAAAAAGGGTCTCCGGTTCTCTACACTCACCATACGAAACACAGCAGTATCAAGCTGCTATTTTACGCTGGTATTCTGTGAGAGCGTGGTCCTTCCCCGGTCCAGCCGGCCCATTCGTGCTACAACTATACTACTAATATAGCTGCAGCATGGCTCTACCGTACGTAGTTTTGGTTTCCTATCACGAAGATGCTGCTGCGCATCTCCTGTTTGTGTTTCTCTTTGTCTTATGATACCCGCGAGATGATACATTGTAGTGAATATTCTTACGTAATTTCTACAGTAGTAGAGCCACGCGCCGGCTTTTGCTGTCGCACGGATGGGCCGGCTTGAACCGGGGTGGTACCACGACCTCACAGAAAACCAGCGTGAAGTAGAGATTTACCTCTGCGTTTCGCTTGGTGAGTGCAGGTGGCCGGAGGCCCTTTTTACTGGAAATGAGGTATTCCATCTTAGTCCTCACGGGTGACAACGCATCTACATTTTGATTTGTAATAAAGGATAGATATAGATGTAGATGTCTATGGGCCGCAGCAACCACTTACCATCAGGTGGACTGTGTGCTCGTTTGTCACCCTTATCCTATAAAAAAAATTGGCCTCTTCATGTATCATCAGGTCGTCACTGCTGTACCGTTAGGTTGGTTCAGAAGGTAAGTGGGTTCTTAAAACAGTCAATATTTATGGTAAACAATTTTATCCATTAAATTGAAATTTATCCGGAGAACAGCTAGTTATAAATATTGATTGTTTTAAAAAGAAGCTCTAGCCGTGCATCGCCCAAACCCAACGCTTGCTAAAATGAAGCTGTCATTCAAGTAGCTTTATTTCGCATCGGTTGTCGGTTCATAGAGCAGTAAGAGCGACTATACTTTTCTAATTATTCATTACTTACAGCCCGTCTAAAGCTGCTGAACATAGGGTTTTCCTATTGATTGCCTCATAGGGGCGATATTTGCTACTTTTATATTAATGAGGGCTAATAATCTTCCACTCACCAGATGTCGCTAGTTGTGACAAAGTTTTTTGTTATACAATGTCAGTTAATTGAGAAATTAGTTTTAAATAATAGTTTATCATTATCTAGAGTATTATATTAATACACAACACAATGCGTCAGTGGTTTGATTTTTAATTTTTTGCACTTTATAACTCTTTAAAAAAAATCGACTTTTAGTTATATTTATAGTTTGGTTTATTCATTTCTAATGTAATTAATATAAAATATAACTAATAATACTGAAAGAAACCTTAAAGATTACATTATACTAAGAAATTATCGCCCCGCTATGAAATATGTCAAATATTTTACCTCACTGTAAAGTGGCGCCGCCCTGGTGGCAGAAAAAGTCGTGGATGCCCTCATTGAAAAATATTTACTCTTATTTAGAGCACATGGCACGAGGAATACCATAAGAAATATAATCGGAGCGGTACCGGTCTACCCGCCTGGCAAGTGGCCACTTTCGGCCGACAGATATTGGAGGGATTGTTGTTCCTCAAAGAAAAGGGATTTCCCCCCTTCCGTCACCTGCACTCCGGAAACGTCGTCGTACAGAATGGTGTAGCTCGGTAATTTTTTTTTATTCTACCATTTTTTTACTCTTGATTTCATTTACTTATTCGATTAAGATACACAAACAGTACACATAATCATTTATAATATACATCACAATTTAAATATGAGTACGTGGACGACAGTTTCATTAGATGCTAGAAAAAAAAATTCGACTGGAGCGAGAGCAGCCGCAGAATCAACGGGTTTACGTGCTTTCCGAGGCACGGAGGTTAACACCGCCAACTTCCTGACTCCATGCAGCTACTGAAAATTTCTTGACAGAAAAATTCAATAACATTTTTGGCCTGACCCGGGATTCGAACCTTAAGATTAGCAGCCGCGTTATCCACCACTAGATCAACGAGGCTGTCATGGCTACCAAATTTACTTTTTTCTTTTAGTGACTTTATCATCAAATTATAAAGCTAAAGATAGTTTTATATTTCTCCAGAATATGTGGGCTGGAGAATACGTTAATTGGCGCCCTGCCGTCCTGTCCTCTGGCCATGTTGACGGCGCCCGAGCACGCGGAGATTCTGTCGCTTGGACACGTACTATTCGTAATGTGTGCCGGCGCAGAGACCAACATGGCGTTGCTCCCTGACCTCGCTACCAATTATCCACACGTAAGTGATTATGATCCTTATTACCCGACAGCAAAAACAGGGTTATGCTTCAAATGCGTCTGGATATGTATGTGGGGTTATTTATACCCCCGAAGTATCACAATGGTTGAATTAATCTTAACCATGCGATGGTTAATAGGATCGCTTTTGTTTTTCAACCGACTTCAAAAAAAAGGAGAATGTTCTCAACTCGATTGTATTATTTTAATGTGTGTTACCTCAGAAATTTTTCCTATAGTCTGCGTTATAGCATGGTGCTAATGATAGTTCACGCCTATGAAGTTTCGTATTTTTTTAGATAAATTGTCATACAAATATTGTTGTACTTCATGGATGAGTACCGGACACTTACAATAGTGATGTGCCACGCTAAACTATGCCATGTCCTGACGAACAACCACAAAATATCAAAAATCGGTTTTAAAATAAATGGAATATATAAAAATAACGTAAATATGTATTGGAATTGGAACTAATCGTTCTACAAATTCTGATTTACGAAAAAAAAACACACATAGACGAATATGCAGTGTTTCCGATGCATGGACGATAAATAATTCGTTGGCCAGCTCAGGCTAAAAAGAATTATAAAGCAAATTGCACATTGTGTCAAAAAACTTTATCATAACTTTGACGGCTCCGTGGCGCAGTGTCTTAGCAATCAGTTTTTGCGCTGGGGGCCGCGGGTTCAAATCCCGCACGGAACAAGTATTTGTATGGCCTACAAATAATTGTTCCGGGTCTGGATGTTTGTCCTTGTGCAATTTATGTTTGTAAACTGCCTCCACGACACAGGAGAAAATCCTAGTGTGGGGGTAAAGTTTTTTTAAAAAAAAATAACTCATGGCGACCAAAATGGCTACAAAAGACCTATTTTTTATTTTTATTTCTAATGAATGAATCTAATGGTTAGTAAACCTAATTCTCAATTATTTTTACCATCCGTCCCGATATTTGGCCCATTGGACCTGGCAACACTAATTCTCATATAGACAAAGGCCGGTGCAGTTAATGCCGAACTGAAGACGTTTTACGTGGTAGAGCTATGCTGCACTATACTACTAATATTAGTATAGTTGTAGCACGAATGGGTCGGCTCGACTGGGAAAGGACCACGCTCTCACAGAATACCAGCGTAAAATAGCAGCTTAACACTACTATGTTTCGTATGGTGAGTGTAGAGAACCGGAAACCCCTTTTTACTGGAAAAGAGACATTCCATCTTAGTCCTCACGGGTGACAACGCATCTGAATTTTGATTCGCAAACGAGGATAAATGTAGATGTCTATGAACCACAGCAACCACTTACCATCAGGTGGACCGTGTGCTCGTTTGTCTGTTTTATTTGTTTAAATGTCAATATGAATGTTCCAATCAAAATGAAATAGGAGATGATTTTTATTTCGAATTAATACATAGCATAATCTTATACATTGAATTGTCTGTTTGTAATATCAAAATAACGCCTTTTACTAAATACTTACATACGTATAGAAAGTATATACGGTATTTATAACAAAAAGACAAAATCTATTTTCTCCGGTCTGTTTGTTCCGGCTTTTAGCTGGGACTGGCAGATAGCTGATGTTATAAGGATTACTCCTTACACAGGATTCCGCGAAAAATATTAAAACCCATGAAATCCAATCGTAATAACTACCAAGCGGGCGAGGTCCGGGAACAGCCATTATGTAATTATGTCATAATTTGTATTAAACTTTAACTTAATTTTACATGCACTGTAGTTTATGAAGAAATATATGTTGCGGTTTTAATTTTATATCGATAGCGATAGCTAATCGATAATTTTTGCTTTGATTTGTGTATCGTTCATCGTGTTTTTTAAATCGTTTTAACATTGTTCCATCTCTAGACACGCCAAAACTGTAAGCTGCCACCATGTCACCCGCATCATGCTATAACCTCGTCATGCGATAAAGTCTATGTATAACCTATAACGCAAAGACATAGGTGAACCGATTTCGATGATTCTTCTCTCTATTTGAAAGCTGGTGCTACTCATGTGGCCCCATATAAATTTGATCAAGATCTGACCAGTAGTTTTTGAGTTATCCTTAATAATACATATTTAATTGACATCGACTACATTGATGATGTTCTTATTTTATTTATATTGAAGTCGGTTGTACAAAATTTTTAATTTTACAACTTGTATAAAACCAAAACATCGGCAGTAAATTACAAAATGTCAATAGAGACAAAAAAATACGTAATATATTGATTGGCATATCACTGAATAGGAGTTTCAAAATCAAGATGATATCTCTTAGACACACATATATGAGCTGCGTTAAAAATTACACGACCTGAAGGATGTGTACCTGGGTAGGATCTCTACATATTTCTTATCTTATTTATAATTTTAAAACATAAAACTCGCAAGGTCTGGGCTATAAGGCGGGTGACCCAGTAATTCCATGTCTGACGTCACCAAGTAGTCGATTGTTTACTTGGCGGTGTGCGACGGGGCGTTGTCGTGGTAAAGGAGGATCCTCCTGCGAGGTCGTTTCTCCCGAACTTTTTCCAAGACAAGTGGCAAACAAGTGCTAGTGTACCACTCTGCAGTAAATGTTTTTCGATCCCGAAGAACTAGACCACCATCTTTTTTCCCACGCTTTGACCTCTCTTCACTTTAGTTGGCAACTCCTCGGAAGGAAACACCCAGACAGCAGACTGTCTCTTAGTTTCAAAATCATAACAATAAATCCAGCTTTTGTCACCCGTGAGTATGTCGAACACAGCATTTGAGTCACCTCCGTTGAAATCTTTGAACCATTTCACGACACCAATCAACACGGGCGGAAAGCTTCATGGAGGAGAAGGAGAGTTCATGGAGGATTTTGTGCACTTGACTCATACCGATGTTAAGCATCTTGTCTGAATCTGCTGATAAGTCACTCTTTTGTCAGTCTTTATCATACGCCGCACAACACTGATGTTATCTTCAGTCGTCGCCGTAGAAGGCCATCCCTCACACAGATCATCGGTGAGATTAGTACGATCACGTTTAAACTCATTAAACCAGTTGTAAACCGTGGCACGAAATGGGGCTTCATCGTGAAAGGCTAATCGAAGTCTATTTCTTGTTGACTTAAATGACATCGAAAGTCATAAAAAATCATTGTACGAAAATTTTGTCGCGTTAAATTCATGCTGACATGACAGAGACAACTTTCAATTTTCCGCCAAATCAAAACAAATGACAAATTAATAAAATATATACATAATAATATTGGCAAAGAGTTCAATTTTCAAAATTTGACGTGGCCAGTTCTGAAAACATTCAGTGTCGCCCTCATAACCAGTAAGGTACCGATTTTTTTAAACCGTGCAATGGTTATAGGCTAGGGGTTTTGTTTTTTTAACCAAAATAGCGGTAGAGACGAAGAAAATTGCATACCGCCATCATCATCATCATCACAGCCCATTACAAGAGTGGGCCACCTGTTCTGAGCCTCCTGCATCTCTTACCAGGTCGTTACTTCATCTACTGGGGGCCGCCATACACTTCGTTTACAGATACGGACATATCGAGTATTTACTGGTAAAACCAGTTATCTGCTAATTTTGCTAAATTGAGAAAATGGCTTCCAAAAATTTGAAAATTCCTAACTCAATATAGTCACATCGTGCAACGTAGATTTGTTATCTACGTTAAATGATAAGTTTGAAGAGATATTTGAAGGAAAACAATCCGTTTTCCGTCTTGTTTGATAGGCTGGAAGTTATTATTTCCGCGTACGAGATAATTTGTATTGTCTCTACATCGATCACTAATAAAAAAAACTAGACACACAATCCCATGCAAAAATTCTCTAAAAACTGTCACCAATTGTGTTGACGTAATCCTAGTTGAAATAAATATACATTAATGTAAATTCAACCTTAAATGCATTGCCTAAAGTTGTATTCACAAAGCTACGTACAAATTAAAAGCGCGCTCATTCGGTAAGGACATTTTTTGTCACTGATTGTGTATCTAGTTTTTTATTAGTGATCGATGTCTTAGAATACAGCACGTAGAAACGGCTAGGTAGAATAATTGGCTTTTGGTAGTGTAATTGGGCTGAAGTAGTTTTTTGATAGAGCGTTGTTACCATTGTGTTAAGATAAGACTACTGTATTTCCGATTCACTGCTTCGGGATAGCCAGAAGTGCGGTGGTCTCTATAGTACTGCCATGGAGAATGGAATTTAAAAACTTTTGAAGGGTTTCAAGTGCCGGTTTTTCACCCCTTTTATAAGCTACGCTGTAATTCTATCCCCATCCGGGGTCTTGCCGTTTTTAATGTGCTGAAACCGTCATTCTAATCTTGTCTTGCTTAGACTGACGCCCCGCATATCATTGGAATAGATTAAGATATCTTTTTAAAGATAGTTCTTGAATTATTACTCACAATTACGTGTTCGTACAACGATAGTGTGTACAGGCAGGCTTTAGAACCTCTCAATCTCACTTAAAATCTGAGGTGCCTCTCACCATTCGGTGTTCTCTACCAGTTTTCTCTCTCGCGATTACTAAGACATCGGGGAACTGTTGGCGTCTGGTCGTCATTGTGAAGTCATTCTTATTTTTCGTCGAAGAGTCGTAACTAGACCAGGTTCGCTTTCTGTGGGTATGCTTCTGGAAGAAACAGTTCATCATAAAGAGTTCCTACCTTCTCTATTAAATCATTTTAAGCAAACTGCTATACCTCAATCTCTTTAATGCTCTATTTCGTCAATGGAGGCAACTGCTCTAATTATCCATGTGATAAATGTTCTTTCTGTTTACTGTTATTATTTAATTTTGGTATTTCTATTCTTAAAAGCGCACTAATCACAAATATTTAGTTGATGTTTTTATGTAAGTAATAGGGCTCATGTAAAACAGTTATAAACACTTATCTAAAAAGAACAAACAAGCTTAACGACTAGAAGCACCTATTTGGTTTTTCCTGCTAAAGAATGTTTTAACATTTTCTACCGACTTCAGAAAGGAGCCGGTACTCAATTCGACTGTATGTTCTTATGTGTGTTACCTCATAACTTTTTACTGTATGAACCGATTTCGATGATTCTTTTTTTATTTGAAAGTTGGTGCTTCACATGTGGTCCCATATAAATTTAATCAAGATCTGATCAATAGTTTTTGAGTTATTCTTAATAATTTATATTGAAGTCGGTTGTACAAAATTTTTAATGTTTAATTATGTGATCGTTAAAACCGTTTTACGTGGATATTTTTTAAGCTTACCATGCTGATAAATGGTATCACCACGAAATATCTCAATAAATAATGCTCATACTATATAGTCGGTTTTACCAGAAAATTTAGAAAAAAAAATTCTGAGTCGAACTGTATAATTAACTCATTTTCACAAAAAAAATGCAAATAACTTGTTTAACTAGTAAACCTTCGATATAGCCACAATCCTTTTTATATTTATTTTGAAAATAAATAGATTCAGTTTTAAGGTGAAAACAGTGGACGAACACGAATTGATTATTCCAATTTCGTTTTAATTTCAGATTGCGTAATCGCATTGTAATTATGCAACTTTTTTTACCTGTGCCACACGGGCTATCACCGAGATAAGACCAGAAGTGATCCATTATGCTGGATTTGATACAGAACACTAAAAGATTCAATAATTCTCATTTTAGGTGGTGGACATCATCGAACAAATCTTCGGAGCACGTACGCCGAGCCTCCACGAGTTGCTGTTATGTGAACTCTTCCGCAAGATCGACCTTCGCGAGATGAAGGGCTCCTGTCTGCCAGTATAGTGAACATTTAATTTCAGTCATTATATTCACTTATCAATATTCTATAGTTAAACATAATCATCATAATCAGTCTCCAGTACTCGTGAGCTCGTGACTGATGATACGAAACACAGCAGTATTTTTTTGCTATTTTACACTGGTAATCTGTGAGTGCTACCAACCCTAATTATACTCTAAATGCATACTCAATTCAACTTAAAGTTTATTTTTCGACGCATGTAATTATATTTTCCCTTGTAAAAATAATTAATTATTTTTCAGCAGAAGAACCCATTTATTATAAATATGTATATTTTTTACCAAGATCCAAAGTTTTTATTTTATTCTTTGCTGATCAGTAAATCATGTCAGTGTTTTATTGTTCAATAGTAGTTTGCATACTATACAAAATAATCTCTGTATGACGCAACTCTTAAATGCATCTATGTAAATAGATAGATAGATAGATAACTCTTTATTGTACGCCAAATAATAACAAAAATATTAACAAAAAATGAGAAAAAGAAATGTGGTACAATGGGCGGTCTTATCGCTAAGAGCGATCTCTTCCAGACAACCGTGTACATATTATCACAGAATAAAATATTAGTTGTGTTTGTGTGTTTGCAACAAAATAAACATAGCAAACTGGTTTGTAACGCGTCACGATGTCGGAAACTCGCCATTATTTGAATTTTCTCCCCCTTGACATTTTATAAAAACTTTACCGTTCAAAAATAAGATATAACGTGATAAAATTTATATCTTTACGTTGTATAGTAAAAACTCCTCAAGAAACCTTAAAAATATCTTTTTAAATTAATTTAATTTTTAAAATAAACCTTTATTTTATTATTACTAACAAAAAAAGTTTATTATTTTGATATGGGACATTTTTATAAACACTATAAAAATGTTTATTTTTTCTTAAATAGGAAGTACTTTTCTGAATATACTGCTAAGAATTCATTATATAAAATATCAGTGTTAATAAATAGTCCTTGATTTTTAATAAATTTATTGAATCATCATCATCATGCCGTGCCGTGTAGTGGCGGTTAAGAATATCCACTACCCCATATCTTCCCGTGGGTGTCGTAAAAGCGACAAAGGGAAACAGGCAGGAGATGGGCAGCAGCATCTTCCTGATAACAACAAACTTACAATAAAAAAACTGCGGTTGCTAACCCGCTCGCCAAGCGTGGCAACTATGGCAAAATCCCCCCCCCCCCCCCCCCTATGACGAGAG
This sequence comes from Parnassius glacialis, assembly GCA_033319125.1. Lineage (NCBI taxonomy): Eukaryota > Metazoa > Arthropoda > Insecta > Lepidoptera > Papilionidae > Parnassius > Parnassius glacialis. The sequence continues at coordinate 8,122,992 of JAVANC010000011.1, read as the reverse complement.
TATAACAAAGAAACGACCTCCAGCCCCCGGCGGCTCTACTATTCCTGGCTACGGTGGCGACCATGGTAACGGCGGGGCAGGGGGTGCTAAGAATCTCCGGTGGAGGTTCGGTTGCCATCTAAGACGACTCGACCTGGCAACATACAACGCACGCACCCTGAGGACTGACGAGAACATCGTGGAGCTAGAAGAAGAGATAAACAAGTTACGGTGGCATATTATAGGATTATCCGAAGTCCGAAGAGAGGGGGAGGACACGGTAATCCTCGAATCCGGCAACTTGCTCTATCACCGGGAGGGCGACCATCTGTCCCAAGAAGGTGTCGGATTTATCGTCCACAAGTCTCTCGTTAACAACGTTGTAAAGATTGAGAGTGTGTCGACGAGGGTTGTGTACCTTATACTCAGAATCACCAAACGGTATTCGCTGAAGGTCATACAGGTTTACGCACCAACCTCGGCACACCCCGATGAGGAGGTGGAGGAAATGTATGAGGATATCTCTAGAGCCATGCATTCCTCCAAAACCCAATATACGGTGTTAATGGGAGACTTCAATGCAAAACTAGGCACAAGAGAGAACGGTGAGCTGAAAGTAGGGAAATTTGGAATAGGGCAACGGAACCCAAGGGGCCAGCAGCTGACCGACTTCATGGAGAAAGAGGGACTCTTTATGATGAACTCTTTCTTCCAGAAGCTGCCCCACAGGAAGTGGACCTGGTCGAGCCCCGACGGTTCCACAAAAAATGAGCTTGACTTCATTATGACGACCAGACAATAACTATTCAGTGATGTCTCCGTGATCGCGAGGGTGAAAACTGGTAGCGATCACCGAATGGTTAGAGGCACACTAAACCTAAACGTTAAGTTGGAGAGGTCTCGTCTAATGAAGTCAACGCTCCGTCCCCCTCGTGCTCTGTTCGAAAGTCCCGAAACCTTTCAACTCGAGTTACAAAACCGTTTTCAGTGCCTATAAGACTGCAATGAAGTGGACGATATGAATGACAAGCTCGTGGAAACTGTCCATGCGGTCGGAGCTAAGTTCTGCAAGACCCGACACAAAAGAACACAAAAACTCTCCCATCACACTCTCAATCTCGTGGCTGTTAGACGGGAGATAAAGCTACATTTTTCAACAGATTTGACAGCATACAGGCAACTGAACAGACAGATCTCCAAATGCATGCGGCGGGACTTACGCAACTTCAATACAGCTTGTATTGAAGAAGCGATCGAGCGGAACCAAGGCTCCAAAGTCTTTGCCAGAGATCTGTCTGCCAGAAAGAGCCAACTGTCAAAGCTGAAGACCGAGTGTGGCAGCATCATTTCCGAGGCACCTGAGATTTTGATTAAGATTGAGAGGTTCTATGGGCGGCTGTACACGTCATCGTTGGAGCCACACGCAAGTGTGAGTAACGATCCAAGAGCAAGTCTTATCCGACACTATTCCGAAGATATCCCGGACGTCAGTTTGAGCGAGATTAGAATGGCTCTCCAGCACCTTAAAAACGCCAAGGCCCCAGGCGAAGATGGAATTACAGCGGAGCTTCTGAAAGCGGGTGGAAAACCGGTACTTGAAATCCTTCAGAAGCTCTTTAATTCCGTCCTCCACGGTGGCATTACACCGGAGGCGAGGAGTAGAAGTGCGGTGATCTTGATCTTCAAGAAAGGTGACAACGCTCTTTTAAAGAACTACATACCGATTTCCATTCTGAGCCGCGTCTACGTACTATTTTCGAGAGTCATTACGAATCGTCTCGCGCGCAGACTTGACGATTTCCAGCCTCCGGAACAAGCCGGTTTCCGAAAGGGCTTTACCACCATAGACCACATACATACCCTTCGCCAAATTGTACAGAAGTCCGAGGAGTACAATTTGCCCCTATGTTTGGCGTATGTGGACTATGAGAAAGCTTTTGATTCCGTCGAAATTTGGGCGGTGCTGCAGTTCCTTCAGCGGTGCCAAGTTGACTGTCGGTATATCGAAGTGCTGAAGTGCTTGTACAGTAGAGCTACGATGGCTATCCGAGTACAGAACCAGAATACGAAACCTATCCAATTGCAGAGAGGTGTAAGACAGGGTGATGTTATATCCCCGAAACTCTTCACCGCTGTATTGGAAGACGTTTTCAAGCTTCTGGATTGGAAAAAGATACGGTATTAACATCAATGGCGAGTACACCACTCACCTTCGATTTGCCGACGATATAGTCTTTATGGCAGAACCGCTGGAGGACCTAAGCACCATGCTCAATGACCTCAATAGTGTCTCCCAACGAATAGGTGTTAGGATGAACATGGACAAAACAAAGATCATGTTTAATGTCCATGTCACACCTATACCGGTAGTGGTTGGGAGCACTAAGCTCGAAGTTGTTGACGAGTATGTTTACCTGGGACAAATAATCCGACTAGGTAAGTCCAACCTCGACCGAGAGGTCAATCGACGAATTCAACTCGGCTGGGCAGCGTTCGGGAAACTACGACACATCTTCTCGTCAGACGTACCTCAAAATCTTAAAACGAAATTGTACAACCAGTGCGTGTTGCCAGTGATGACTTACGGATCTGAGACGTTGTCCTTCACTGCTGGCCGTATGAGGAAGCTCAAGGTCGCTCAGTGAGCTATGGAGAGGGCTATGCTCGGGGTTTCTTTGCGTGATAAACTTAGAAATGAGGATATCCGCAGTGGAACCAGAGTAACTGACATAGCCCAACGGATTAGTAAGCTGAAGTGGCAGTGGGCCGGCCATATAGCTCGAAGAACTGCCAACCGATGGGGAAGAAAGGTTCTTGAGTGGCAGCCTCGTACCGGTAGGCGAAGTGTAGGGCGTCCCCCCACGAGATGGAGTGACGACCTGGTAAGACATGCAGGAAGTCGATGGATGCAGGTGGCTCAGGGCCGTGCGTTGTGGCATTCCTTGGGGGAGGCCTATGTTCAGCAGTGGACTTATGAAAGGCTGTAATGATGATGATGAACTGAATCATAAGCTGTGTATGTAGCTATTGAGTTAGATGACTATAAATTTTATTCTAATTCACCCTATGTCATTGGTGTAAACCTCATCATGACATGATCTTGATGTGAAAATAATATTACTGAGGTTAGTATACCCCTTCTCACGCTACTATCACGCACACAATAATAAATCATTGACATAATTCGAATAACTCAAGATGCGGAAAGACTCGTGCGATTTATTTATTCCTACATGCCAATATTAATAATAATTGCACTAGTTTCTAATCGACTTAGTTATAATTCAAACTTTCTTATATTACTAATTGTTAGCCATTATTTTATTATGAACATTTGTATACTGACGACATTCAACACATAAATTATTCGAATATTGTTTATACTTTATTCCCTCTAATGGAAATTGTGCCTCGGATTGTAAGTGAAGAAATAATGCAAAATGTGGACGATGAGTGGAGAAAATTACCCATGCTCTTTTAAAAAGTTGATATGACTCTCCCGCCAGACGAATTTTGTGCAGAAATATGTGCGTTAGATAACTTTCATAACATAGCAAAATTTGCTCTTGATTTGCTATGCCACTCTAATACGGATTGTGAAAGGTGTTTCAGTTTGGTAAATCTCATCAAAACAAAAATCCGAAATAGGCTCAGTATTAAGACTGTGAACGGTACGCTATTAGCCAAACAACATATAAAACGTTTTGGTTGTTGTGTTGATTTTTCTCCATCAAGAGAATGTTAAATAATATGAACACTAAGATTTTATATGGAGATAAATAATAGTAATTTTGTGTTTTTAATTCTCAATTTTGTTTAATAAAACAAAGTTAAAAAAGCGTAATATTTTTATTTAATGACCTTCTCAGGGAATACGACTTTTTCTTTACCCATCGTACGATCGTTCATTCAAAATGTCTGGCAACACTGCTCCCAACTCACGTTTCGGTAGGGATGGGCAAAGGGAAATAATATATCGATGATACGAATTCGATTCTCTAAAATAAATGTCGATATATCGCGATTTAAAATATCGACGATATATATCGATATCTTTCTAAAAAATCGATATTTCTAAATAATCGATATCGATATTTTTTGCCCAAGTCTACGTTTCGGCATAGTGGGCATACGCTACTCATTGGTTACTATAGTATCTGGTTACCACTGCATGAAAATATCAAAATGGGTCACACCAACATGTTCTAATTTGACAATAAAACCTATACAGCTTTAAAGCTATGTTTATGAAAATAACAATAGTTTTTGTTTCATCCAAATTGATGCAGAAATACGAAAGTTATAACGTTTTGAAGTTTCGCAATTTTTTTTAAATTTTTCCCGCTGGCTCTCTGTGACGTGACGTTACAACCCGACAGAGCGAACTCGCAGTAGGTACTTGCTAAGTTCAGTACTAACCGTGCGCTCGGAAGTATACGGTCGTTTACCTACATATTATATCGAATGTCAGAGTTAATGTCCGGTTGAATGTTACTAGATGATATACTAATAATAAACCCAACGACTATATAATAATTTTGAACTAATAATTTATGAATAATCTAATCCAATGTAGTAAATATTATTCAAGATGAATAATTTAATCTAATAATTTAATCTATTGTTATGAATAATCTAATCAATGAACTATTAATAATATTTGACATTTGTATGCCCATGAGGCTGATCACATACTGAACTTTATTTGTGTTTAAATAAGACCTTTTTGTAAACTGTGAATCACAAATGAACTATTTGATTTGATTTATAAACTAAAGTATTGAAAATTTAGTTTTTATATGATTATATTTATATGTATAGTCACGGTGTGTAGTGCTGTATAAAAAAGAAAATGGAGCGGGCTTTGAAAAAAGACAGTCAGCTAATCTGCCAAAAGTGCATTATTATATTGTGCAGTATTTTTCAGAAAATTATGATTTTTTATCATCAGAAATGCATGGAATAAAGCTCTAAAGGTAATTTACTAATAAAAGTTTACGAAAAGTATGCAGCTTTACCATTGATTAGTAATTAGGCAGTAATACATAGGTAGGTATTAACTGACCGAGCCATGAAGTTGCACATGATTTACAGCGACATAAAATGAAAAAACTTACTTAAACTTACTATAGTTCGGCCGTTCAGAGAATGCGTTCCTGACACCTATCAGTTAGTCACGACTAGTGATGGGCACAACATAACACTGAGTTCGTTACCGTTCCTCCAAAATGAACCGCCGCGTTATTTTTAAGATTATTTTCGTTTTAAATTGGCGGTATCATTTCAAATTTATATTTTAGTAATTTAAGTGGAAACCAAAAAAAGGTAATATTAATATAATAAAATTGTTTTATTTATTCTTTGTTACAAAGTTACAATCTGTATTTCTATGCAATAAAGTACATTGAATTGAATGTGCGTACAGAATATTAATCAGACTCCGATTCGCTTGAGGAGGTGGTGTTTTCATCATCATCTTCGCCTACATGTATAATTATATTATTATCAATAACAGAATCAATCCTGATCCTGATCTCGGTCAAAATGTTCCACAATCAGGTTTTTAGTCTTCTCAACAACCTTTGCCCAGTCATCTCTTGTGACTTCCCCGCAGGCTTCTTTTAATAGGGTCATCATCTTTTTCATGCTGAATGGCGGGGAAGTATTGTGGCGGGCGGCGTAACCTTTTATTTGAGCCCAGATTAGCTCAATCGCGTTATATTGGCAATGATACGGTGGAATTCTTAGAACGCAATGACCGTACTGCAGAGCCAGTTCATCGATTTCCTATCGCACATTTGCCGCTTTATTTTCTTTATTTAATTAGCTGTGGTTTTAGCATCAGCATATTTGCGTCAATGCCTTTTGCTTGTAACCAAGCCACCATTTCTTCTTTTTTATTAGCTTGGGTAGGTGGTTTCTGTATTTGAACCGAGTGATAGGAGGTGTAACTACACTTAGCATATATACATATAGTACCTATGTAACTGCATGGTGTGGGCAGTAGCAATATGGCCGGCACTGATGTAACACGCGTGCATATAATAAACTGCTGTTCCTTACAAGGACTTATCTTATTTCTATCACACTACACGGACAATAGTTAAAGTGGTGACCCCGACGTGATACAGTGCCGTGCTTGTTGTGTTTCTGTGTAGTGCATACTGTCGAAAATGATGTCCAAGGAAGAAAAATCGGAAGCGGAAGTATCTCAAATAACGGTTTCGTCGAGAATCCCAGAATTTTGGGAGGATCAGCCGCGCACCTGGTTCATACAGGCCGAATCTGTACTATACAACCAGAAGCTCTCAGATGCTGCTAAATACCATCTAGTTATTGCCAAGCTGGGGAAGCATGTCGTACAGCAAGTCACGGATATCCTGGTGAATCCTCCAGCTGAAGGAAAGTACGACTTGCTGAAGTCAACGTTACTCACCATTTTCGAGGAGTCCGAGACGCGTCAAATTACCAAACTCATTGGCGAGATCTCATTGGGACCTCGGAGACCAGCGCCCATCCCAGCTGCTGCGTAGAATGAAGGACCTGGCCAGGGATCGGTTCAAGGACGATACTTTGAGCGTTTTATGGCAGAACCACCTACCGGCTGCAGTTCGTGCTATACTGGTGGTCACTGGAAACAAAGACCTCAAGACGCTAGCTTCGGTAGCAGACCAGGTTATGGAGACGATGCGACCTATCGGCGTTGCAGAGGTAGAATCGACTTCGTCAGGCGACGCTTCAATAATTGCTGAAATCGCTAAGATTAATAAGCGACTGGATAAAATGGTCATGGGCAGATCGCGGTTCCAATCACAGGGACGTGAGAGGACCCGAGCCCGCTCACAGTCTCAAGGTCGCCGCAGCCGTACTCCTGGGCACGCTGCTTCTCGTGACAATTGGTTATGTTTCTACCACTCTCGCTTCAAGACTAGGGCGCAGAAATGTGTTCAGCCGTGCGCTTGGAAAACGGAGGAAACGGGAAACTAGATGCTGTGCAGCGGGAGGAGGTGAACAGCTGCATAGGCATCTCCAATCATCGCCTCAGCATACGGGATAAGTCCAGCAACCTTATTTTTTTAATTGACACTGGTGCCAATATCTCAGTGTTGCCGCGGAACAAAGTGCGTGTTAAATCGTGTGGTAAGGAGTGTTCTGATTATATTTTGTATGCAGCAAATGGCAGCAAAATAAACACTTACGGTGTTAAAACTTTAAATTTAGATTTAGGGTTGCGCAGAGCGTATCAGTGGACATTTGTTATCGCGGACGTGCGTCAACCAATAATAGGTGCAGATTTTTTAGCGCATTATAAATTGTTGGTCGACGTAGCGTCGCGCAAACTAATTGACGAGGTAACAAAATTAAATGTTTTAGCTCCTATTGTTTTCTGTCAAGAACAGTCATTTCAAACTATAGATAGGTGTCACCCTTTTTATTATATTCTAGCGCAGTACCCTGATATCACCAAGCCGGTTTCTTTTAAAGAACCGCCCAAACATTCCGTATACCACCATATAGAGACTAATGGCCCACCGGTGCACGCTAAAGCAAGACCGTTACCACCGCATCGATTCGCAAAGGTCAAAGAAGAGTTTAGGCTTATGCAACAGTTGGGGATTTGTAGACCGTCGAAAAGTGCGTGGGCAAGTCCTCTACACGTTGTGCCTAAAAAAGACGGCCAAATACGACCATGTGGCGATTACAGGGCTCTAAATGCGATAACAAAGCCAGATAGATATCCTATACCGCGATTGCATGATTTTACATACTTATTAGAAGGTAAAAAAATATTTTCACGAATCGATATTAATCGCGCGTATCATGTAATAATGGTCAACCCTAACGATGTAGAGAAAAACGCCATAATAACACCTTTCGGTCTCTTCGAATTCCCACGCATGTGTTTTGGCCTCCGTAATAGTGCGCAAACTTTTCAACGGTTTATGAATCACACAGTTTTTGAGGGCTTAGATTTTCTTTATACCTATATCGATGATGTCATCATTGCAAGCACGGATATGACGTCACATAGAGAGCATTTGAATATCGTGTTCGAGCGGTTAAATAAATGCGGTTTGACTATCAACTTGAATAAATGCTTATTTGGACAGTCCAAAATAGATTTTTTGGGTTTCGAAGTATCTACGGAAGGTATTCGTCCCCTTAAAGTTAAAGTTGATGCAATATGTGATTTTCCGAAACCAGTAACTGTTGAAGAACTCAGGAGATTTTTGGGAATGGTCAACTTTTATCGTTTACATTTGCCCAATGCTGTAGAGTATCAAATGGAGTTAAATAAATTTTTAAAAAATTCTAAAAAGAAGGACAAGACTAAAATTAATTGGGATGAGAAGTCGAACGAAGCATTTATTCAATGTAAAACAAAGTTGCAAAACGCAGTAAGCTTATCGTATCCGAAACCCGATACCCCGCTTGCACTTATGACGGATGCATCGAATTCAAGCGTGGGAGCGGTGCTGCAACAGCAAGTAGGTAATTCATGGTCACCGCTAGGATATTTTTCGAAGAAATTATCGCCCACTCAGCAGAAATATAGCACTTACGATAAAGAACTTGTAGCTATTTATCTTGCAGTGAAGTATTTCAGAAATATGGTTGAGGGTCAAGATTTGGTAATTTTTACGGACCATAAACCCTTAATTTTTGCGTTTTCAAAAATCAATAGCAACAATGAATTACCTAGGCGCGTGAGACAACTACTTTTTATTAGCGAGTTCACTACGAGCATTAAACACATTGAAGGTGATAAGAATGTAGTAGCGGACGCGTTATCAAGGATAGAGACCGTAACTTGTCCCACCGTATTAGATTATGCAGCAATCAGCAGTGCACAAAGTAATGACGAGCAGCTAGTTAGTCTACGCAATTCTAATAAGTGGAATTTTAAACAGATATTTATTCCTGGCAGCGACTTTCCCGTTTGGTGTGAAATGTCTACCAATCGGGCGAAACCATATTTACCGGAACAGTTTAGGCGCTTAGCTTTCGACTCTATTCATAGTCTTAGCCACCCCGGAATTCGTACCACGCGTAAGCTAATGAGTAACAGATTTTTCTGGGTTAATATGAATAAGGACGTAGGTAAATGGGCCAAGTCGTGCATTGCATGTCAACGTGCCAAAGTTTATAGGCATAATACTTCGGAACTAGGGCATTTTCCGTTGGCGGAAAGATTTTCCCACATTCACGTCGACATAGTTGGTCCACTTAATATTTCCTTGCAAGACTATAGGTATCTCGTAACAATAATAGATCGACAGACCGGTTGGCCAGAGGCGTTTCCAGTAAAGGATATATCCGCAGAAACGGTTTCTAAGGTAATTTTCGAAGGGTGGATTTCGCGTTTTGGCTGCCCCGTGCAGCTTACTAGCGACCAGGGCAGACAATTTGAAAGTAATGTTTTTCAAAATTTAATGAAATATTTAGGTGTTTATAAAACCAGAACTACTCCTTACCATCCGCAAAGCAATGGACTGGTTGAGAGGTGGCATAGATCCCTTAAGGCCGCGCTTATGGCCAGGTTGGATTCTAAGACCTGGGTTGAGGAACTACCTATAGTTTTGTTAGGCCTGCGAGCAGCCCCGCGATCAGACACTGGCGTTAGTGCCGCCGAATTAACATACGGTCAATCTTTAAGGCTGCCCGGAGATTTTTTCGGTAATAATTATAATTCAAAAATTTTAAATCAAAGCGAATATGTCGAACGGTTACGAAAAATGATAAGCGAGCTGAAACCTAAGCCTACGGCACATAAGGACGCTCGCACAGTATTCATTCATAGCGATTTAAATACCTGCACACACGTTTTTGTTAGGAGTGACCTTGTACGGAAGTCATTACAACCTCCATACGAGGGACCATTCAAAATTTTAGAACGAAAGGGAAAAGTTTTCCTAATACAAATGCCCGGTAGAAATGTATTTATATTTGTAGATAGGCTTAAACCCGCTTATATTAGCGACAGCCAAAACGTAACTAATGTCGACAATAATAATGATAAGGATATTTCTTTAAATGACTGTAATATTAACATAAGCGGAGCGGAAAAAGTTGATCGCCCGCTCAGCTACACCACGCGTAGCGGCCGTATTTCGAAGAAGCCCGTACGTTTCAATTTATAAATGTAGTTAGGTCGACTCAATTAATATATTTAGCATTTTTAGGCAAAATATTTTTTGTCGGTGTTGACTTTCGTGTAGTACATACATACTTTCTCCGAATAAATAAACTATTTTTAATATAAATAATGGGTAACACGGTGAACAAAGATGAGGTCGTTGTCGCCCAGTCCGAAGCGGTGATGAAGGAGACAATAGTACGATCATATATCGGTTGGGCTGTTGCGATTTCCGTGATAATCGTTATGATCCTGTATTTCTTCTGCCGTTACGGGACAGCCCAAGTTAAAAAGTGGGTGCGGAAGCAAATGGGATTCATGCAGGAACGGACCTTGCAAATGACTCAAGTTTCCAGAGCCAGCTTCCGAAGAGCTAACGACGCGCCCAAATCGCCGACTAAAATTGAAATTTGTTAACGGCTTGCGTTAACAGTGTTTGGCGATATCAGAGTACTATTTGGTTTGTCTGGCTTGTAAGTAGTGTTTAAGCAAATTCAAAATATGATGTATGCTACTTTTGGCAAATAAATTTATTTTAACTATATCGAAATAAATGTGTAATATACCTATGTTTTAATTTTTAGCATTTGAAACTCGTTGTTAATGCTAATTGCATGTAGGTCAAGCGTCGATGACTGCTGACGCTTCAAATGTAATTCCCAGTGTTGAGACATATGATACCAAATGTTTGTGCATTACAAGTGATAAGCATTACGTGTCACCCGGTTCTGTCTATGTCTAAATGTTTGTATATTCAAAATTTATTGTATTTGTATCTTAAAAAAAAATATTTTATAAAAATTATTGTATTTGTATCTTAAAAAAATATTTTTGGGGGGGAGTGATGTAACTACACTTAGCATATATACATATAGTACCTATGTAACTGCATGGTGTGGGCAGTAGCAATATGGCCGGCACTGATGTAACACGCGTGCATATAATAAACTGCTGTTTCTTACAAGGACTTATCTTATTTCTATCACACTACACGGACAATAGTTAAAGAGGCATTATACATGAATATTACAGAAGGCTGAATATAACAGATTACGATACTGTTATTGTCTGTTATTTTTAGCACAGCACTACAAATATAAAGCGCGGACATAACCTTGTAATAGCGCAGTATAGATTTAGAAAAATATTGTTTACTAAGTTATTTGACACTCAGTTTGGCACAAAATTATAACATTCATTGATTATTGATATAATAATGTTGTTTTAATGCTCATCAACGGACCAAAAATGGAAAGAGAAAGAAAGAAATATACGGTTAGGACTAGGGCGTCACTGCATAACGACGCGCATGGGCATCGCCTTAACCCTGCGACAAGTATGCGAGGGCTACCAGGCCCCTCGCGAGCCCGGCTACAGACGTTAGCACCAACTACGAAGATTCGCTTTGCAAACTGGAACATTGGCATGCTTACTGGACGCTCCGCAGAACTTGCGGCCATACTTGCCAGGCGTAAAGTGGCAGTGGCATTCCTGCAGGAGACACGGTGGAAGGCCAACAGGAGCCGAAATATTGGGCACGGCTACAAGCTGATCTATACAGGCTCTTCTGGTGGGGAGAACGGTGTGGCAGTGGTGCTCGCCGAGCATTTCCACGATAGCGTCTTGGAAGTTAGACGCATATGCGACCGACTTATGGTAGTAAGGTTGCTTATTGAGGGGGTCGTGACCCACTTAATAAGTGCCTACGCCCCACAGGTCGGCTGCAGCGACGCGGATAAGACGCTGTTTTGGGATCGGCTCTCAGATGTACTATGCGGCATGCCGTTGTCCCACGATGTCGTTTTGGGTGGCGACCTGAACGGTCATGTGAGTGAGGTGCAGGGGAGTATGAACGTGTCCACGGCGGCTATGGTTACGGCCAAAGAAACGCAGACGGGGAAACCATTCTTAGAACCTGCACTGCAGCTGACCTAGCTGTGGTGAACACGTTCTTCAAAAATAAAACCGAGCACCTGATTACCTACAGGAGCGGTCGGAACGCCACTCAAATCGACTATCTACTGACCAGGAGAAGTCATATCAGTCGTGTGGCCAACTGTAAGGTCATACCCGGTGAGTGTCTCACTGCCCAACACCGACTTCTTGTCATGGACCTCTGCGTAAAACCCCGTCGCAGACACGCCGAACGTTGCCGCCGTCAAATCAAGTGGTGGCTGCTGGATCAAACCAGATACTCAGAGTTTGACTCTGCCGCTGGGGATATTAGTCTCGACACAGCAGGCAAGTCCGTCCAAGAGTGCTGGAAAACCATTCAGACAGCAATCACAAAGACGGCAAAGCAAGTTCTCGGCGTGGCGAAAGGGGGCCGCAAAATTGACAAGGAGACCTTTTGGTGGGACGCCACAGTCCAAGGTTCATTACGGGAAAAGAAAGCGCTCTTCAAGACGTGGCAAGCGACCAAATCTCCTGAAGATCGCGCATCTTACAAGACAGCGAAAAGAGCTGCCAAGAAAGCTGTAGCCAGAGCCAGGCGTTACCACTTGCAACCATTATATGCTAAGTTGGACACTCCTGAGGGGCACAAGCTCATATATAAACTGGCGCGCTCTAGGCCCAAAGCAGCACAAGATATTACTCGCTGCTGCAGCGTCAACGGCCCTAATGGCGACCTCCTGTACGATGATCGTGCGGTGAAGGAGAGATGGCGCTCTTATTTCCACGTTTTGCTGAATATTCAGCACCGGGAAGTGCACCCTCCCGAACAACTCCCGAACCATGGACTCGTGCCACCGATTACACCTGACGAGGTCCTCGCATCTCTTCGTCACATGGAGAATCGGAAAGCGCTGGGGGCTCGTGGTGTGTGCATTCTTACTAACCTTTATAATGGAATCCTGAGCGACCGACTAATGCCCGATCAGTGGTGGCTTAGTATAATAACGCCGGTCCACAAGGGTAAAGGGTCCGTTTAGGATTGCGGTAATTACCGCGGTATAAAGGTGATGTCACACACCATGAAGTTCTTCGAGCGCATTATTGACACCAAGATCCGACAGGAGTGTATAGTGTCGGACTCCCAGTACGGTTTCCAACTAGGACGCGGTACCATGGACCCTATATTTGCCCTAAGGATCCTCATGGAGAAGCACAGGGATAAGAATATGCCTCTGCTTTTTTTATTCCTAGACCTCCAGAAGGCCTTTGACTGTGTTCCTAGGGAGATGATCTGGTGGTCGTTGCAGCGGAAGTTGGTACCAGAGATCTACGTGGAAATCGTACGTGACATGTACCGCAACTCCGATTCAATAGTCAGGACCGCTGTTGGTGATACCACCCCCTTCCCCATAACCGTAGGCGTGCATCAGGGCCCCGTCTTAAGCCCCTATCTCTTCAGTGTGATATTAGACGAACTGTTAGCCAGCGTACAGAAACTACCGCAGCCTTGGCTGCTTATGTACGCTGATGATATCGCACTGATAGATAGGGACAAGGGACGGCTCACCAGACGCGTGCACGCATGGAGGGAGGTGCTTGAGAGCGGCGGGCTGAAGCTAAACGTGGCGAAGACGGAGTATATGGCCTGCAACAGCACAGATCTGACGTCTCTCCTTATAGGCGACGACACTGTCGAGCGCACGGATAACTTCAGGTACCTCGGATCTGTGCTTGATGCGTCCGGGGACATCGATCGCGACATCAAAGCCCGTATATCAGCGGCTTGGGCGAAATGGCGCAAGGTGACGGGTGTCATTTGTGACCCCAAAATGCCGGTCAAGCTGAAGGGACAGGTCTATAAGACCATCATAAGGCCTGTCCTTACGTACGGCAGTGAGAGGTGGCCGGTGCTGGAGCGACACCGGCAGTTGTTGCATATCACGGAGATGAACATGCTGCGGTGGATGTGTGACGTCACGCGGAAAGACCGTGTACGGAATACATACATCCGCGGCAGCCTCCATGTCCGTGACATTGTTGACAAGCTGCAGGAAAGTCGCCTGCGCTGGTACGGCCACGTTTTACGACGACCGGCAAGCTACGTGGGAAACAAATGCCTGAACATGACCCTACCTGGTACCAGGAGTAGAGGACGGCCCAAGAAACGCTGGCTTGATCTCGTGCAGGATGACATTCGCGCCAATGGGCTAGTTATGAGGGACGCTGAAGACCGTGCAAAGTGGAGGAGGAAGTGTAGAAAAGCGGACCCTGGGTTCTCCCGCGCCGGGCGGGATGAGCAACCGGGATAAACGCTAGGTAGAAGAAGAAGAATTGTTAAAACGGTAAACAACCAGCAAAAATATTTTTATCATAACTGCAACGCCATTACAAAGTTACGTCGTCAGTTCAATCGCAACGTGTCAGGAACGCATTCTCTGAACGGCCGAACTATAATTCGGTGAGTATTAATCAACTCGTACTGTTATTTAGTACCTAGTGAAACGTGGAGAAATTTTGTTGGTTACGTTTGTCAGTGATTGCAAACATATGGTCCTTTTTTTACTTTGACTTACTTTTGAATAAACTGATTGCGGTATTACATTGGTAGTTGGTACCTATACTGTTTTGAAAATGCAATGGTCGCAAACATTCAATGCGTGTAATACTTAACTGATTTTGATGAAATTTTGCATTAAGGTATAACTTGATCTACAGGATTTTATCTTCTCATATCGGACTTCTATTCCCAAGTAGCGTGATATAACAGAAATAAAAAATAAAAAACAGAAAATAAAGGTTACTGATAAATAAAAAGAAAAATATGGAGTAATAAATATGGAGAGAATAAGAAAATGTATAACAACGACTACTGGCTATACTAAAGACTACTGGTGGCTTCGACGTGTCGGTTTGTGACGTAACATCGGGATGCGGAGCAAAGCGGTCGCCCTTACCGTAAAACACCACTTTACTCATCAATATTTCAGTCATTTTTAAAGGTAGAAAAAAAATAAGAATACCGTTGAATTCGTAATTTTTTATACAATTTTTTTAAACCCTTAACAAAATTGGGTGGCCAGACCCATTATGACCGACCAAGTGTTTAATATAGATTTCGTTCAAGAAGTAGAAAAGTATGCTTGTTTATATAATAACAAATTAAGTGAATATTCGCGTAGGGACGTAACAGGAAAAGCATGGAGCGATGTTGGGAAAACAGTAAATCTCACAGGTAAGTTAAACCAAGTGTATGTTATAGAAATATTTAGTATTCAAAGTTTGGCAAAGATATATTACAACAAACATATTAACAACAAATAATAATCTGTTTACGTTAAACGCACCAGAAACCTCACATTTTGATATTTTATTTAAAATAAAATATTTTTGTCTCTTTTCATCCAGAGTGGAAATGTTGATACACTGTAGCACACTAAAGCAATGTTATAAGCCCCTTTAATGCCATGACTGTTAATAAAATGCATGTAATATAAATAATTTATGGCTTATTTAATATTTCTGTATGTCATAAAAATCTGGTCATTAGTTTTAAAACTATTAGTCTTTATTCGTAAAGCATTTCGTAAATTTATGTAAAAATACTTAAGGAGGTTACTTAAAAATGCAACTAGATTAAAATTAATGTAATGATTTATTAACATTGATCATAATAAATACATAGATCATAAATCATAATCATAATTATTAAAAACTAGGGCGCGCCCCGGTTTCACACGGGTGACTTCTGGATATCGACAACAACTCAATCTACCGGCTACAATCGCGAATCTAAACCAACCGTTTCAGCGAGACTAACCGACAGCAACTGATTTTTTTTTAAAATAGAGAAGTTCTTTCTTGTCATCATCTTCGCCCAGAGCGCTATGCTTGAACGCTTAATCACTTTTGATCTCGTTTGATGATTACGTACATATACCAACGGTAAATTCTTACCAGATACGATACTTAAATTTTTTTTTATAGAATAGGGGGCAAACGAGCATGCGGCTCACCTGATGGTAAGTGACTACCGCCGCCCATGAACAACCGCAACACCAGGGGAATTGTAGATGCGTTGCCGACCTTTTAGAAAGGTGTAAACTCTTTTCTTGAAGGTCCCTAAGTCGTATCGGTCCGGAAAATTCGCTGGTAGTAATTGATTCCACAAGGAAGTCGTGCGAGGGAGAAAACTTCTTCTAAATCGCACAGTGGTGGACCGCCAATCATCCAGATGGTATGAATGGTAACGCGAGTTTTGTCGCGATGTGCAATGGTGAAATTGAGCGGCTGGAATTAGTCCGAACAATTCCTCAGAGCACTCCCCGTGATAGATGCGATAAAATACGCAAAGAGATGCAACATCTCTACGCAGTGCCAGTGTATCGAGCCGATCAGAAAGAACTCGGTCGTCGACGATTCGAACCGCTCTGCGCTGAATGCGGTCAAGTGGAAGGAGCTGGCACTGGGGTGCCCCGGCCCAGAGATGAGAACAGTATTCCAAGTGGGGCCGAACTTGCGCTTTGTAAAGTTGCAAGCGATGTGCCGGCATGAAATACTGTCTCGCTCTACTGAGCACGCCAAGCTTTTTAGAGGCCAATTTGGCCTTCCCTTCCAAGTGACCACGAAACTACACACTATTCGATATGTCAACGCCAAGGATTCCGATACTGGCTGAGGCAGCAAGGGGAGTGCCTTGAAACTGAGGAGATACGACAAAGGGGTTCTTTTTAGCGGTAAACGCGCAAACTTGTGTCTTCTGGGGATTGAACTGGACTAGATTTAGTCGGCCCCAATCAGAGACGTTGTTAAGCAAAGACTCGACTTCAGACACAAGTTTGTCCCGGTACGCGGCGACGTTTTCTCGAGAAATATTGGCACGGCCGGTATATAAGGCATCACCAGTGCTGTCGTCTGCATACTGCATTGGACTCTACTGCCTCCGCCCATCTATGAGTTAAGTAGACTAGAAGATCACCAGCTGATCAACCCCGACGAAAACCGTACTGGCGGTCACTAATCAGCCGGTGATCCTCAAGGTACCTCATGAGCTGGCAGTTTATAATGGCTTCCATTATTTTGGAGGACAAGGAGGTGATGGCGATAGGCCTGTGGTTGGACGTGTCTGAGCGGTCGCCTTTTTTAGGGATCGGGTGGACCAAAGCTCTCTTCTATGAATTCGGGACTATGCCTTGGGAGTAGGAGTACCGGAAAAGACGCGTTAAAACCGGTGCCAACTCCGGAGCACACGTCTTCAGCACAATGGGAGGGACTCCATCGGGCCTACTCGACTTGCTGACGTCCAGGGAGAAGAGTGCTTTGCGGACCGAGCGCTGTGTAAATCGCACATCCGGCATGGAGCACTCACATCGCGGGATGGTCGGCGGTGTGTTCCCCCCGTCATCTAGAGTCGAGGTGGATGTAAAAAGAGAGCTCAACAGATCGGCTTTCTCCTTTGCGGCATGGGACAGTGAGTCGTCCTCTCTGTGCAGAGATGGAAGAGATGGCTGACAGTGGTTCCCTTGGATAGCCTTGGCTAGAGACCAGAATGCACGGGTTCCCGAAGGAAGGCGAACTAGCTTCTCGCCAATTCTGCCGATGTGCTCAGACCTTGCCCTGGCAATGACACTTTTGAAGGACCTGGAGGCGGAATTATACTTCTTTTTAAGTGCGCTGGTGCTTACATCCCGAGACGTTGATGCGTCAGCCCAGGCCCGGTAGCACTCCTGCTTGTAGCGTGATGCTATTTTACAGGAGCGACCAAACCATGGCTGGGATCTGCCTCCGATGGGCACCACAGAGGATGGAATAAAAAGTTCCATACCCTGAAGTACCACATTAGCAACACAATCGGCAACAACGCTGGGATCTTCCGGCGAGAAGCAAACCCGCCCCCAAGGGTAGGATGCAAAAAAAGACCGCATCCCATCCCAATCAGCTGACCTATAGTGCCGAACACGGCGGCAAGCTGTAGATCGCAACTGCGATTGGAGCGTGAGTGGCACCGTACTCCGGATCAGACAATGGTCCGAAGAGCCCAGAGGGGCATCGACGGAAACCTGATATCCGTCCGGATGAAAGGTCAGCAGAAGGTCCAACAGGGAAGGTACATGGTCTTCCACATCCGGGATCCGCGTAGACGAAGTAACCAGTTGTGTTATATATATATATATATATATATATATATATATATATATATATATATATATATATATGCCAAAGCAAAGTCATAGACAGATCTACCCGCATGATCGGTTAAATAAGAACCAAGCCATTCAACGTGGTGGGCGTTGAAATTACCGAGTATCACGATCTCTGCGGATGGGACCTGTTGTAGCACGGAGTCTGCAGCCATTTGGACGTGGTCGATGAGTCGGTCTGTGTCGGCATTACCGCTATGGGACCTATAGAGGCACCCGTAGACGCGGGGATGGTCGTCGCTGTCTACGCGCAGCCATAGGATGGACAGGTCCGTACCTTCAAGAATGCCGAGGCGTTGAAAACAGATGTCCTCTCTGACATACACGCAAACTCCAGCCCGGGGCACAAACGAGTGTTCTAATTTGTACCCCGGGTAGGAGAGATACGAAGTATCAGCCGGAGAGGACACCTGTGTCTCGGTTAGAAAGAGCAAGGCCGGCTTAGCTATCTCCAGATAGTAGTGGACGGCGTTAAGGTTTGAATGAAGTCCCCTGATATTGCAGAAATCCACGGTAAGCGTGGCAGGGGTTGCCTTTGTCTTCTTGCTCCGCTTGCTCTGAGCAGGTTACGCGGGGCAGCCTGAGCACCCACGCCCAGGAGTGGAGTAGTTTGGTCGTGGATGCTCAGCATGGGATTCTCCAGGGGTACTGGTACCCTCCTGGGGTATTCTTTTATTTAATTCCACTACCATGTTGATGGGGGGGGGGGGGGAGAATTGGGCCTCCGGCCACCTGCACTCACCAAGCGCAACGCAGAGGTAAACTTCTACTTCACGCTGGTATTCTGTGAGATCGTGGTACCACCCCGGTTCGAGCCGGCCCATCCGTGCGACAGCAAAAGCTAAAGCTTGGCTCTACCACTATTAAAACTTAACTTTAATATGTATTATTATAAATCCGATAGACCAAAGAATTCTATTTATTCCATTTTTCCCACCAACTGTCCCACTGCTGGGAAAACGTGAATTTCGTTTTCAGATTTTGTGATTTTCGTTTTTGGCACTAAACTAATGTATTGTGAATATCATCAACGTCCATAAATATATAATTTATTATTAACTTAATTATAGCGCCACCTATCCGATCCTAGTACTATCGTCTCGATATAAAACAAAAATACTCGTATTTATGTGAATATGACCTCAATCGCTCTTGTCGTTTAGAAACTACACGATTAGTAATAGACCTACCAACGATTATACAACATGTAACAAAAGCCCTGTGGTTCCGTTAAGTGCGTTATTAAAAACAGTTTTCAAACGTATAGAAATGAGTTTAGAAAACTCGACCATAAAAAATTAAATTACATTTATATAAATATATATTTGCAAATTGTAGGTGGTTTTTCGGTAAAGCAGGGTCTTTGAAAAAACAAAACAACAAATAATGCCGAGGTAATAAAGCCACATACAATTTTAAAAAATATTATGAAAAATAAAATTTTATTTAGATTAAATTAAATATTTTGTATACTGGTTCTGAAAACGCACTTTACGAGAACCACAGAGTTTATGTTACGTGTTTTTTTTTTTATAGAAGATAGGCAAACGAGTATGCGGTTCACCTAATGGTAAGTGTCAACCGCCGCCCATGATCGTTGTATATATATAAAAGTTTTGTGATTAAAATACGATTCGGATCTGGTATGATTCCATATTGGGTATTTTTCTATTTAAACATATTTCGCGCATCCACAGTCTGCTACCCCTTAAGTTTACATTCGGGTTCTCTGTAAGTTTTTTAAAGTTCATCTTACTATAAAAATACTGTCCAAGAAATAATATAAAAGAATAATTTTGTTTTAGGGAGTCGGTGCAGGGAAAAATGGAAAAATCTTCGTGCGGTTTTTGTGCGGCACTTGAAATCGCATGCAAGTGAATCATCCGCGAAGACAAGGAAGCCGTATTATTTAGCGGATGCCATGCAATTCGCGATTCCTTATGTAAAATCTTTGAAACGTTACCTGGAAAGTAAAGAAAAGAAAAGAGACTCAGTAGCTGGTAAATATAACGAAGAAGATGAAGACGATGTTAAGTATGTACGCTCATTTTCTCACATGCCGTACCCTGTTCTAACGGTTTCTCCTCTGCACTCGCCGTCTTCTCTTATATCAAGTCCTCCGCCAACACCACCTAGAAGCGATTACCAAGATGTTAAAAATGCAAAAAAACTAAAACTTCGAACAAATATTGAAGAAAACAATGAGGACTATTTGAATGCTAGGAAGGTTAAAATCGAAAAGAGTGTTAATAATGCAAAGGAGGATCCTAAAAGAATGTTTTTACTCAGCTTGCTACCAGATGTTAACGCCATGTCAGATAATCAAATGAGAACATTGAAGCGCAGAGTGATTAGTTTAGTAGAGGAAATTCTAAAAGAAAAATCTCATTCCCCTACTTGAATGTAATTATCAAGCCGTATACAGTAGAGCATGCTCTGGTTGAGAGAAGTATCACTCTGGTCATTTATTTAAAAAGGAATTTACCTCGTCTAGTAAGTTCCGGACTTGTGTGATTAGTATCAAGGTTGAATTTTGCATATTATTGGAATTCAATGTAAGAAAGGTTAAAAGAAGGTGGTGTCAATCAGTCTGCTGATGCGGATTAATCAACGAATATTTTAAACAATTATATGATGTATATCGCCTTGACCATGATATCGTGAGCCGTTGCAACTCAGGCGCTACGCATGCGAAAGGACACGTGAGCAAAAGATATTGTCAGTTTCAACTATATTATTTGCTTTACCACGTGTTCGTCGTAAACTTCGTAAAGGAACCTGCATGTCTGAGAAATTATAAAAAATATTTCGAATACATGTAAAGTTCGCCAAGTTGGATTAGTATCTTCTTCTTGCCCTAAAAACTATTCAGAATTAAGAGGAGGCCTGTGCCCAGGAGTGGAACATACATAGTCTGAAACTTTACTTATAACTTTTTATACATTTACTGCTAATGACAAAAGGGTTGGTTTTCTTCTTTTTCTGTCCAAAGGCTAACTATAACGAAGCCTGCGTTCCTGGCACTATACCGCAGGGAATGCATATGATCATTATAGTTTTCTATTGTTGTGAATATTGTGTATACGATATGTAAATATTAAAAAAAGGGTTAAAACTAAACATATCAATTTAGCAAAGTTTCTATTAAAATATTTTCTACAACATTTGACTTTTTCTTACACCTGCATCAATAACCATCGACAACTGCATCAGTCCGAGATGCATTTGTATCCCTCGGTTCCATAGCTCGGTCGATTGGACACAGCGCAATAGCAATTAATCGTTAAAATCAATTTTTGCAGCCCGGATGTCCTACAGAAGCATCTTTAGTAGTTATCATATTATTCAATAAAGCTTTCGATTTCACTCAGTTCTCTTATTGCAACTGGATAACAATCAGTTTGTATTTTTTTTAGCATATGGTGACAAACGAGCACACAGTCCACCTGATGGTAAGTGGTTGCTACGACCCATAGACATCTACATTTATCCTCAACAAAGAATCCAAATGCAGATGCGTCGTCTCCCGTGAGGACTAAGATGGAAAGCCTCTTTTCCAGTGCCTCTAGGCCAGTAACACAGTTGGCACTATATTTTTTTAATAGTGACTATGGGACAGTGTAAATAAAAAATGTGTATTGAATAGTGTATTGAATATTTATATTATTGTGCATGTTTCTGACAGAATTTTAACCAGCGCCTTTCACGGTCGTGTCTGTCTCTGCTGGGTGAGGTAGCGCGACGCCAGACATTGCGCACTCGCTCCGGACCTCCGTCCCCATTGACTCCACCTGCACGTAGGTGACTATCTACATCATTTATCTCTGAACAATTTGGTATGTTTCTTGGGGTTGGTGAGCTAATGATCGTAATACCAGGCGTAGGCGTAGGCGTCCCACGCCTTAGAACTAAATATGGCTTATATGTTTGAATCAAAGTGACTGAGACACCACGAGACTTAACGATATCTTAAAATTGAATAGCGTTTGAGTATTTGGACATGATTTACGATTCGCTGATATTTTAGGTGCTGGGTTATCACTTTTTGACGGTTTTTTTTTTATAGAATAAGGATAACAAACGAGCACACAGTCCACCTGATGGTAAGTGGTTGCTGTGACCCATAAACATCTACATTTATCCTCAATAAAGAATCAAAAAAACAGATGCGTCGTTACCCGTAAGGACTAAGATGGAATGCCTCTTTTCCAGTAAAATAGGTCTCCGGTTCTCTACACTCACTCACTCAGGTGTGTCCATAGACTATAGTAGGTAGTACCATCAGATGAACAGTTCAGTTTTAAAAAAAGGATGGTAAATAAAGAGTACAGACTTACAAAAACCAATCGTAAACATGTGTTTTTGTGATATGGCTGGTACTAGTGATTATCGCGCCGATTTTTTTTAATACTAACTAGTTAATATAAAAATAATATTTTAATACTTCGTACTCTAGTGTTATGGATTAAAAATAACATCTATAGATCTATAGATTATAATACTCTTATTTAAAATATAGTTAGCAACCCTAACTCATAAATGGGCGGAGGCAGTAGAGTCCAAGTGGGAGGCGTTGGCCGTTAGTTTAGACATAGCGAAAGCCTTCGATCGGGTTTAGCACAAAGCGCTTCTTACGAAGCTTCCTTCCTATGGGCTTCCCGAGAAATTGTGCAATTGGATCACCAGTTTTCTTGCAGATCTGAGCTTCAAGGTCGTAGTAGACTGTGCATGCTCCAATTACGAGCCGATTAAGGCTGGTGTTCCACTAGGCTGCGTGCTATCGCTAAAGCTGTTCCTTCTGCATATCAATGACATGTTGCAAGCCGGTAACATTCATTGCTATGCGGATGACAGAACTGGTGATGCTTTATACACTGGCCGTGTCAATATTTCTCGGGAAAACGTCGCCGAGTACCGGGACTAACTTGTGTTTGAAGTCGAGACTTTGTTGAAAAAAGTCTCGGACGCGGGGCGACTAAATCTAGTCCAGTTCAATCCCCAGAAGGCACAAGTTAGTTTTTTATAGGATAGGGTGACAAACGAGCACATAGTCCACCTGATGGTAAGTAGTTGCAGTGGCCCATAGACATCTACATCTATCCTCGTTTGCGAATCAAAATGTAGATGCTTCTTTTCCAGTAAAAAGGGTCTCCGTTTCTCTACATTCACCACACGAAACACAGCAGTGTTAAGCTGCTATTTTACGTTGGTATTCTGTGAGAGCGTGGTCCTACCCCGGTCGAGCCGACCCATTCGTACTACAACTACACTACTAATATAGCTGCAGCATATGCAGTATAAAAAAAGGTTGCACGTTTACCACTAAAAAAGTTTTTATTCCCCTTCGTCGTATCTCCTCAGTTTCAAGGCACTCCCCTTGTTGCGTCAGCCAGTATCGGAATCCTCGGCGTCGACATATCGAGTGACGTGCAGTTTCGTGGTCACTGAGAAGAGGCCAAATTGGCCACTACAAAGCTTGGTGTGCTCAGCAGAGCGGGACAGTATTTCATGCCGGCACACCGCCTGCAACTTTACAAGACGCAGGTTCAGCCACACATGGAATACTGTTCCCATTTCTGGGCTGGGCTCCCCAGTGCCAGCTTCTTCCATTTGATCGCACCCAGCGCAGAGCTGTTTGAATTGTCGGCGACCGAACTCTTTGCGATCGGCTTGACTCACTGGCACTGCGAAGAGATGTTGCATCTCTTTGCGTATTTTATCGCATTTACCACGGGGAGTGCTCTGAGGAATTGTTCGGACTAATTCCAGCTGCACAATTTCACCATTGCACATCACGACAAAACTCGTGATAACATCCATACCATCTGTAAGTCATGATATAGTATTATTTGCTGATGATACTTCCTTGATTTTTAAACTTAAACGTCAATCATTTAAATGTGACGAGGTGAATAATGCTATATCAAAATTAGTGCATTGGTTTAACGTTAATAATCTGCATTTGAACGGAAAAAAACTAATTGTGTTAAATTTACAACAACGAATGTTAAAAATCTGAATACCAATGTGTTTTTAAATGGGGAGGAATTGAGCCCTGTTGTATCCACTGTTTTTCTTGGCATCACTCTTGACGCAAAGCTTCAGTGGGGCCCCCATATATCCAAATTAGCAAGCAGACTAAGTTCTGCAGCCTATGCTGTAAAAAAGATTAGAGTTCTCACTAGTGTCGAGACAGCTAGATTAGTTTATTTTAGTTATTTTCATAGCATAATGTCTTTAGGAGATTTTGCTATGGGGAAATGCGGCTGATACAGAAACTATTTTTGTTTTACAGAAGAGGGCCATTAGAGCTATTTACAATCTAAAACCGAGAGAGTCTCTTAGAGATAAATTTAAAGAAACTAATATATTAACTTTGGCCTCTCAGTATATTTATGAAAATTTTATGTATGTTCACAAAAACAAAGGTAGTTTTAGTAAAAAAGTGATATACATTCTGTAAACACTAGGAACAAACAACTCCACAGAGTCAGTAATTCATTCATGGGGCAATGTATACGCTATTACAACAAGGTCCCGGAAAGTGTACAGGTTCTCTCTATTATCAAGTTTAAATGTTTTATTAAGCTGAAACTGTATAAAAAGGGTTATTATAGTATAAATGAATACATGGTTGATAATAACCCCTGGGAATGAGGTGGTCGCTTCCAAGCAGTTTCTAAAATAAATTTTGTAAATAGTTCGTAAGTAATCATTTATATTGTAAAATTTATTTTAAAAAAAAGTCCCGCTGGGTTTCTTGCTGGTTCTTCCCAGGACAGAGGGTTTTTTTTCGAACCAGTGGTAAAGTAAAAAATGACTTTCAATAAGAATTACATATGTAATGTATATTGAATAAAAATTATTCTATTCTATTCTGGATGACTAGCGGTCCACCACTGTGCGATTTAAAACAAGTTTTCTTCCTCGCACAACTTCCTTGTGGAATCAACTACCACTAGAGATGTTTCCGGACCGATACGACTTAGGGACCTTCAAGAAAAAAGCGTACTGCTTTTTAAAAGGCCGGTAACGCATCTGCAATTCCCCTGGTGTTGCGGTTGTTCATGGACGACGATAATCACTTATCATCAGGTGAGCCGTATGCTTGTTTCCCCACTCTCCTATAAAAAAAAACCCTATCTGTATCTCTCGTAAGTAAGTTCTCGAGCGCCAGCTTCATATCAGTACGCAAAGTGGAGAGCGACCTCCAACTCGATGTAGTGACGATCTGTTAAGAGATGCAGGATTTCGACGGATGCAGATGGCTCATAACCGTTTTATGGTTTTATGGCGTTCCTTGGAGGAGGCCTAATAAATTATATTAAATTTACGTATATTTAATGCCTGTATAGTTTTTTATAGCGGTGAATAAACTTTTTCACGAAAAAAAAGGCCTGTACTGTGCCTATGGGTGTATGAAAACTGTCAGTTTAATTTTGTACCCTAGACGCTGCTTGCCGTCACGGGTGTATACAGTAGCTAAGGTATAGTCGGTTTGCTCAGATACGGTCACCTTTGTGTCACGGCCCCTCGGCACGTGCCGCATCTTATCAAAGGTGCCGCCTAAACATCAACGGTCGCCGCATGCGGCGTACACCCGCAGAAGGATTTGACATCTTAAAACGTCACTCCGTATCCGTAGTGAAGGGTTCTTTGCTACCTAACTTGTGTTTATTATTTATATTCGTATTTTATTACAGTAACCATAAGAATAAAACAGTATTCTATTTTAATCTCAGAATAGAAAAACATTAAAATAATAAAATAAATGCAAAATAATAAGTGCACCTCCGATGCTGTCTTAATGAACAAATTATAATTTTCAATATGGCTTTCTTTGCTGTCGTGCTAAATAATCAAATTTTGTACATTAAAGCATCTGGGCAGTACGTTATACTGTTATACGTACAGTTTCAAATCCAAGCTATAAAGTTAACATTTATGTAAAAACACATTTTTTATTTATTCGCATTACTACTTAGTACCAATAATATTCAAGCATACAACGATATATTATTGCTATTGGGAGAGGCAACGTATTTAGTTTTTGGACATAGATGTTTCTTTTCTATTCCTATCACTTTATATTGGATATGGTGAGGAAGGACAAGAGTATTGCTGTTTGCACGTTACCTACGTTATGTTACGTTCACGCCAATCAAGTTTATAGAAAACACACCGTATAGACCATATGCCAGACGGGAAAACTCTCTATCATGATTGACGTATTCAGGATTTAATTCTAAATGAGAGAATAATTTTATTCATCACATTCTTTTTACAGGAGACATTATCAAGTGGACCAGGATGTTACCGAAGTGTGGGAGTGGTGACTAAATAATGAAATTTAAATTTAATTAAGAGCCGAATTTTATACATAGGATAAAATGCAACATAAACATTTTTTAAAAATTACAGTTTTGTGAATAAAAAAGTTTCCTTTTATATTCAGTCAGATTATAATTTATTTTGATGGATAATTTTTAAGACGATTAAATTATACCCTTAAATAATAATATATTTGTAACTAAATTATGTTACGATATTTAATTATGTTGCCATAAATACTTTATGATAAATTATTGTTAGTATATATTTGCTTTTTACTATTAAGACCACGAATATAATATTCTATTATATTATAAGATTGTATAAAATTTATAATTTTAAAGTAATAAATAAAATAAAATGGAGAAAATAGATTAATGAAACATTATTATTTTTAACGTGGTAAAGCCATGCTGTAGCTATTAGTAAAATAGTTGTAGCACGAATGGATCGGCTCGACCGGGGAAGGACCACGCTCTCACAGAATACCAGCGTAAAATAGCAGCTTAACACTGCTGTGTTTCGTATGGTGAGTGTAAAGAACCGGAGACCCTTTTTACTGGAAACGAGGCATTCCATTTTAGTCCTCACGGGTGACAACGCATTTGCATTTTGATTCGTAATCGAAGATAGATGTAGATGTCTATAGGCTACAGCAACCACTTACCATCAGGTGGACTATGTGCTCGTTTGTCACGCTTATCCTATAAAAAAATTATTCTGAACGATATGCCTATATTTACCTTTGTCTTATAGAACTTTACACTAATAGGTCGGGGAAAAAGTTTCTTCGTATTTTGTTTATATTATTTAAATAAGATTATATTCGTAATATTTTGATTGTATACTACAAATAAAATACGAAGAAACTTATTAAGAAAATAATAATTTACATTAAGAAAACGAAAAATAAAAAGTAAAAACGACTTCCCGCCCTCGAGTTATAATATACAAGGTACTAGAGGAGACGCTTCAACTCAATTATTTGTAATGGCTGAATTACACAGGGACAGTAACTCGCTCTGAATTCGGGGCAAGTCAGCGCTGACCCGCTACTGGCATAGTGTAAATTGATTGTAAGTCAGTACAGCACTGCCGCGCCAGTGCTGACTTCAATTTTCCTGCTTGAAAATTTGGAGTCAGTCCTCCTCAGCCACCCGCGCCAGCCAAAAACGACAGTGTTATTTCGAGTTTTATTTTGGCTGGCAAACCATCTCTTATGAATGTATCTTGACCTTGAATAGAGCTTATTATAAATAAAAGCAATTCGTTGAAATTCTTCGGCGTTATTCTCAAAGCCAGTTTGAATTCCGCAGGATCTTCAAATCTTAATTGATTTAACGACAAAGCAGAATCTCCAGTTTCTTTTCTGTCGTCTATCATTTTCTTATCCAAAGACGTTTCTTCTAACATTTCCGTAAACTCTTTCAACAGCAGATGGGAACATTTTCTCAACTTTAATCGTTGTAAATTCTGCCGTTTCCGTGAATTCATTTTTGATTACTGACTTCAATAACGTGCGAACGTAACCCTAAAGAAGTTACCACAACTATTGACTGTGTGTAAACAGCGCGAGTCAGCCCTTGGCGCCAGCACTGGCGCCTGTTACTGATCCCATGTAAATCAGCCTTAACACCCGTTAGAGCGCTCGCACTCCAAGTCCAACTCACTTAGTCTGTGTCAAACGATTGCTGCAACGTGAGACGTTTGAGTGAAGAATTGTTTTTTGATGCCTCCTAATTTTAATGCCTCCGTGTGCATTGATATACTCTAGAAACATAAATAAAAGTCAAGAAGTGACTTTTCATCAGTAAGTTCAACATATCTTTAAAACACGCTTAATATGCTTATATTTCATCAAACGCAAAGTATACGTGAATGTCAATGAGTAAAACACTTTTATGCGCAAACTTGACACTAACAACGTGTTAAGAGGCGTATTACAAAAAAACGCGAAATTACAAGGTTTCCTCGTTGAAATTTTATGTTTATCGTTCATTTCTTGAAATAACAATTACTTGGTAAAAATAGTTCGTTTTCTCTCCTCAAACAAGCTCGGAATGG
This sequence comes from Parnassius glacialis, assembly GCA_033319125.1. Lineage (NCBI taxonomy): Eukaryota > Metazoa > Arthropoda > Insecta > Lepidoptera > Papilionidae > Parnassius > Parnassius glacialis. Next base: position 8,094,387 of record JAVANC010000011.1, on the reverse strand, counting down.
ATTTTAGATAACTTATTTATTTAATCAGTAATAATCATTCTCCCGATGCATGTTTAGGCAAAAACTCTCGAAGACATTATTTGGGAGCTCTAATTTGTAGATTCTATTGAATATCGACCATCAAAAAAAATATTTTTATCTTCTAAATATCCTACACTTTAATAATAATGGCATACATTTTCGTTATATGCTTTTCACACTAGGAAAAAAAATTCGACATAATTCAAAAAACGACCAAAAAAGCTTCGATGCAAGCCTCTATATTTCCGAAGTTCTACATCACATAGACTAAGACTAAGAGAATTTATACCAAAATAATCATCAACATTTGCTTAAACTATGCTATTATTTTTACTTTTAAAATCGTTACTATTACATTATAATTAATTAAATAAAAGTACTATATATTTAACTGCGCCGGCCAACTGAGATCATTAACGCGCGAGCGCTTGCCGAAGGTGGACCTGCGTCAGTTTATTTCGGGCGCTGCATGGTTTCGATACTACTGTAGTGTGCGTCGATTGCTATCGTAGTGTGCGTCGATTGCCTGCATACTAGAACATTGTCAACTACGAACGCAATTTTTGATCGATCGGTTTAAAACTATTTTATATAGTTATAATTTAGATCACGTCTCTTCCATTAAACATGGTAGGGACAACGAGTCTGCAGCATGTGCACAATTGAGCAAACAAAAAAATATTATTATAGAAAAATGTGGTCTATTCATTGACCTAGATCATTGTTATTTGAGGGCTTCACCTAATGGTTTATACAGCAACGGTCTTATTGAAGTTAAATAGCCTATTTCAGCTTTCGGAATAGATTTTGATACGGCCTTTTGACAAAAAAAAGTTAAAGGTTAATAAATTCAGTGATTCAAGTGTAACATTAAATCAAAATAATGACTGGTTTTACCAAATCCAAGGCCAGCTTCATTTAGCAAATAAAAATGTCTGAATACTTGCCATAATATGTATTGGCCCAGATTAATGCAGTAAAAGTACTAAAAATTTACAAATACGACCAATTTTAGATTTTCAATATGTTACCCAAGTTACAAGCTTTTTATGAAAAGTGTGTACTGCCTGAAATTATCGAATCGAGAAAAGTTCGGTCAATGCCGTCGCAGCAAATATTTTTCTTATAAAAAATATAGTAATTGACTGTAAGTACCGATTAAAAAAATATTAGTTACAATTTGGTTGTTATATTTATTAAAACAGGTTGCAACCGTTTATTTATTTATACCACTATTCTACCGGTAGTAGACATAATCAATTATTAACATTTGATTACAGCGTAACAATTAAAATATTTATGTGTACTTATTTTGACACTAAATTTCATAAATAATGAATAATATATCAAAATGGTATATAATAATAAATAATAAATTATATAATAATATAATAATAAATTAATAAGATAACATTAAAATGACACACCAAAAAATATTCCATCCATTGAAGTCCATCCTAAGAAAACTTTGTATTATGGAAGATCAAGATCGTTTAATCGCCATACTCACAGTATTATAGTGCGAGCGAGTGAATAGATATGAAAGAAAGTATCGGTCGCGTAGCTTGCCGCCCGCTCGGTGCGTAAAATACCTAAATTTGCGAAACGCCGAAATGTAAGAGGGCTCTTAAGTAATGTTAAGTTGTATTGAATAAAACTACATGCGCGACTCTACTGTCCCCCCGCGCATACACGAATACATAGAGTAAGCGTGTGTATCTCTTTACGGAAACGACTCTCTGATCCGAATCACTGAAGTGATACAAAAGATTGGTTCAGTAACAACGTTTCAAATGTATCATTTGGATCTGGAACAGTGAAACATTACTTTGCTCTTTGCTCATTTCGCGCGACGCGTCGCTTGCGAGGCGACTGAGCCACGAGCGAGAGAGACACACTGAGACAATGATTAACTTAACTATTGACTCACGAGTGGCGAGTGAGCGGGCGAAATAATTATAATTCACACAAGTCAGATAGACATAACAAATAAGAAGTTTATCACTCAACTCGTACGGATTTTCGCTGACGTTATTCATGCACGTAAAAATTACCACTAAGGCGCTTACGTGTCAAATACTATACGGTCGTTTTTTTAATGTAATGTTTGCATTAACAAGTCGTCATTTTACGTTGATGCGGCACTTGTCAAATTGTTTATATTCATTAGCGCCTGTTTACGAAAACATACTGAGTTCTGTTTAGGATTTCTTTGCGTAGTGATTGTTGTGACTTTACTTTCTTCCTTTTCATCATAAAGTTAGAGTTATGAGACTTTACGAGAAAGTTCTGTGATATTTTTGTTAAAGTATAAAGGAGAATCGATTTTATATACAATCTTATTACGGTACACAATTAATAATCTAAGCACTTATATTATTCAGCATTGTTGCCACATAACATTTCACGGATCAGTAAGTAATAAACGCCCGCGACGCAACTTAATGTATTCGGAACATTCTGTATTTTATATCTTTTGAGTCGATGATCCAAATGAAACATATCAGTGTTTCGGATCATTTCAGTGATCGAGATGCAAATGTTCCAATCGCAAAAATGTTACACTTTGCCCACCTCCAACATAGAGTAATGTATTTTTTTTCGGAATAGCTTCTCTAGGACGTAGTACATAGTACCTATATTAATATAACTCAATGCTTTCCGCCATTTTTCAATTGTTTTCTGTCCGCCAAAATGAGTGAATCTAACGAAGAAATTCGATACATTCTATTACATATTACATTCAAGTTTTATTACAAAAAGGGAAAAATGCGACTCAAGCCACGGATAAAAATTGTGACGTTTATGGACCTAATGCAGTGTCAGTAAGGGTAGCACAAAGTTCAGTCCGGGAATTTTGATGTCAAAAATGCAGTTCGCTATGGTCGCCCTCATACGGATAAATTCGATGCTATTTTTGAAAAAGTGAAGGAAGATCGACATATTAATAGTTAAGACATAGTCGAGGAATTGAGGATTGACCACAAAACAGTTTTGACTCATTGGAAAAAGTCTGGCTATACAAAAAAGCCCTATATTTGGGTACCCCACGAAATCATTGAGATAAACCTAATGAATCGTGTACTCATTTGTGGATCTCTATTAAAACGTAATGAAACCGAACCATTTTTGAAAATATTGATCAGTGGTGATGAAAAGTGAATCACCCACGACAAGAACGTGCGAAAAAGATCATGGTCGAAGGATAATCAAGCTCCACAGTCTACAGACTGTAGTGAAACTCGGATTAACACAGAATAAGGTGATGCTGTGTGTATGGCAGGATGGTAAGGGCGTCGGTTTTTATGAGCTTTTATTTCCGGGTAAAACCATCGATTCGGATCTCTACTGCCAATAATAATTAAACTCAAGTAATAATGAGACTCAAGCAAGAAATTGAGCAAAAACGACTGGAATTGATCAACAGAAAAGGAGTGGTCTTTCATCATGATAACGCCAGACTACACACATATTTGACCAATCAGCAAAGATTGAGAGAGCTTGGTTGGGAAGTGTTAATGCATCCACTATACGTATATAGCCCTGACCTTACACCTCATATTTTTACCTGCTTCGGTCTCTTTAGAATTCTTTGGGTAGTGTTAGGTTAACATCAAGAAATGACAATCAAAACTACTTGTCGCATTTTTTTATCAAAAATCCCAAAATTTCTACTGAAAAGAGATTATCTCAATACCTATAAGAAAGCAACAAGTTATCAAACACACATATATATATATATATATATATATATATATATATATATATATTATATTTTCATTATAATATATATATATTATAATGAAATGTAATTAAACTCTGGAAAAAAATCTTGAATTTGTATATAAAATACGAAGAAACTTTTCCTCTACCTTAGGGCCGAAACACATAACGCAAACTGCTTATTTTTGCGGCGCCGCAACGCCAAAATCGGCAGTTGCGTTGCCGCGTTGCGGCGTCGCGAAACAGGGCATTATGGTAGGGCAACCATTTTCTCGTGATTTTTGAGTGTGGATAGACGTCTCTCTGCGATGGATCGTAATAAACTTATTGCTTATTTGTTATTAAGAAGACATTATTCTATCTTAAAAATACGGCAAAGAAGATACTGGATACATCCATTAAGTAAGGGTATGAATCCAAATGGCGAGTTCTTTTCTAAAAAATACGAAGCATTAAAGATAGACGAAAAAAAATTTGTTGCCTACTTTAGAATGAGTATATCATCATTTGAAGAGCTATTAAGCGAGTTATCAAAATATATACAGAAGAAAAAAAATAAAGGATGAAAACCAGTTACTGCTTTGGAAATGCTGGGCTTAACTTTAAGGTAAAACAAATAGGTTTCTTATTTTTTTTTATTGATGTTTATGGCACTCGGAATCAAATGTTTAGTTTTATTTGTACCCCTGGCTTTATACACCTGTGGTACTAGCGGGGTGTCGATAAAAATTTTGCATCACTAGTGTTCATGGTTTGGGGGTACCTAGTGGTACAAAGCCAGGTTCAAATGAAACAAGACAGAATCAAATTAAGCTTTTTGCATTATACAATTTTCTTACTTTAAGAATACTTTAATAGGCCTTAAAAAATGTAATGATCAATTTAAGAAAAATCAAACTCCTCATCTTGTGAAACATAGGAAGTAGCTGACGTTTCGTCCAGTAAAAATGGTGAATTTATTGGACGTTGTTGGTTTGATGATGAGGTAGTCCTCTGTTCAGTAATCGAACTTCCAGGAGTAGAAGTGTGGTAGCCACTCTGAACCGTATTATCGTATCTCATAGTTGAATATCCTTGATTGTAACCCTGATGCTGATATTCTTGATTATAGCCGTGATGTGTATTTTGATGAATTGAAGGTTGAAGAATGTCGGTTAATATTTGAAGCACCCGACTTTGAAATATCAATGTTTGATTCTCATTTAACGATTGTAGAGATGGTAAAATCCCCTTGAAAAAATGCAAATGTCTATTCTCCGGTGTTTTTAATATTGCCAATAAATCTTCTTCAATATCATCCTTATCATCTGCCTTTCGTTTTCGTGGTTGACTTTTATAACGAGGCAATGCCGTTATTTCATTCTCAATATCTCCTTCCGCTACGCATAAACTGGAATCAGTTGCATTTTGTGAAACCTTTTTCAAAAACTGTAATTGTTTATTCAAGTGATATTCTTTAATTTTTGCAGCTCCAGCTCCTGATCGATTGGCATCTTTTAGTTTTTTTTGATATTTAGCAAAATTATCTTTTATGGCCTTCCACTTCTTGACTAAATCATTACCTGCAACAAAAAACTTCACAAGTGAAAAATAGTAATAAAGACTAAAATTCCCTAGATTCCATTTATACTACATATAAAATTTGATATAACTTTCATAAGTACTTTCGGTCCATCCAATTTCATATAAATGGCTGGCCGCCGAAAAAGAATAATTTTCTGCTTTTTCTTGACTTAGGCAAGTTAAAAACTGATTGACTTTGCCTAGAACAACCATAATGTAAAATATTTATTGAGTACTTCTTTGAAAAACTACCTGTCTATCTTTGAAAATCTATTCCTTTAGCAACACTATTACCTGCGCGGTTTGAGTTTGATTATACCTACATTTGTATTATTTTATTATTTGCCTACAAATTATTATTTCATTTTAGATTTCTAGCAACCGGCAGTGACTTTAAAACCATGCATACGAATTACTTCCGAGGAGCAAGTACAATAGCAAAAATTGTAAGGACAGTTTGTCGCGCCATATGGAAACATCTATCAAGTCAAAATATACCTCCTATAACAAAACAGGTTCTAGAAGATGTCGCTATTGAGTTTGACAAGAAAGCAAATTTTCCTAACTGCATAGGAGCTCTTGATGGTAAACATGTCCGTATTACATGTCCTGCGCACAGTGGATCACTGTTTTACAATTATAAGGGCTATAATTCAATAGTTTTATTAGCTCTTGTAGATTCTAGATATAGATTCATTTTTGTCGATATAGGAGCGTATGGCAAGGAAAGTGACTCCACCGTTTTCCAGAACTCTAAACTTTATGATTTGATTATGACACGCAAATTAACTATTCCTGTACCAAAGCCTTTACCAGGTTCTCAAAATGAAACTCCATTTGTTTTTGTAGGAGATGAAGCATTCTCAATTTCGAATAACGTCATGCGCCCTTACTCAGGAAAACATTTGTCGGTACAACAAAGAGTTTACAATTATCGACTGAGTCGTGCCCGAAGATATGTCGAGTGCGCTTTTGGCATCCTAGCCAATAAATGGCGCATATTTCATCGATCTATGAATGTGCAATACGAATTTGCGACAGACATTATCAAGGCATGTTGTGTAATGCACAACTTTGTTTTGAATCGAGATGGAGTACAAGTGACCGATGACATTATCTTTGATGATTCTGATCTGCAAATGTTGCATTTGCCCACAGCAAATGAAAATAATTTAAGCCCACATCTAATACGGAATGATTTTTGTAATTACTTTTCCAGTGATGTTGGCGCCCTAAGTTGGCAATTAAAGAAAATATGAATGTTCGTATACCTACTCAGTTCAAAATACAAATAATACCTTAATACATTTGATTCAAACTATTTAACATGTTGTGAACTGCGAATAAACAATTTAAATGGCAATTTGGTTTTATTTATAGTATTTGTTTACCTTTTTGAATAAGAGCGCGAGAAAAAAATATAATTTTAACTTAGAGAAAATCTTTTGCATAGGGCATTAAAATAAATGGTGTATTTCATATGATTAAAAAAAAAAGCTACATGCTACTTACATTAAACTACAATTTAAACCGCGGATCAGATTTTTACGTTTTTACTACAGTAAAAATTGTAGTTTTATTGTGAATAGTGATCGCGTAAACCTAAGACCAATGATATTAAATAAAACAAGTAGCAGATATGTTATAAGCGCGCGCGCTGTGAAGATTCAAATACGTCCCAATTGGGACGTCTTGTAATTAGTCTGCATTGAGCTCTATCACAAGCGTACCGCATTGTAGGTCTCTGTGTACTTACCAAAAATAAATAAAAAATGCCATCGTTTGTGTTTCGGAAGTGTACCAATTATGACTCTAAAGTAAACAAAATACAAGGGATCTCTTACCACATGTGAATATGCAAAGAAACTTAGAATATTTTAGTATATTTCAATTATTTTTGCAAATTATCTAGTAACTAACGCAAGACGCCATGTTCAGGTGAAGAAAGAGAAAGCGATCTAGTTTTGACGCTAGAGCGATAAGGATGCGTGCGCTGCGACATAGATTAGTTAGTGCAGAATGAAATATTGATGTTAGCTTAAATGCCTACAGTTAAAGTTCAGTTGTTCTTTATGTTTACTTCGTTTTTATAATAACTATCTATTGTATGTAATGGACTAATGTAATCAACATAAAAATAATTTCACTTTGTTCTTTTCTTTACTATTAAAGTATACATTATACTGCTAATTTAGGATTATTATTGTTTTTTCTTTTAATGAATTAGGTTTCCGACTGATCCGGTCAGACTACAAGTTTGGATAGCAATTGTTCGTGACAAAGAAGCGAATCAGGCTGGATACCATCAAAAATCAGCAGAATTTGTAGCAATCACTTCAAAACTACTAACAAATATGTTTCGAATAAAGGACGAACACTACTCAAAAAAATGATGTTCCATTTATAGAGGTAATACATCATTCTATAAAGTAGTAAGTATGTAGCAGCTGTGGCCTGCATTTTCATTCACGTTTAATTTGTTTGTTCAGCATAGGTACAATCTACTTAAATAATATGTCATTTTTCGAAAGAATTTTCTCTCACCTCCTAACCAGAGTTTCCCTCGATTTCCCTGGGATCATCATCAGATCTTGACTTGGTGACAATGGGACCACCTCGGAAGTATAAACTTTCGACCAAAAAAATAATATCAAAATCGGTTCATAAACAACGAAGATGTCCGCGAACAAACATAAAAAAAGCATATATACGGTCGAACTGAGTAACCTCTTCCTTTTTTGAAGTCGGTTAAAAATGTGTATTTTATTTCTTTTCTTTCATTATTAATTATTTCACTGTTAAAATTTTCAATAAATGTGATTTACTTTTGTAAGATGTTTTATTTCTTATCTATGTACTTTTGAATAGTTTTGAATCAAGTGTCCACTCTACGACTATAAATGTTACTCTATGCACAAGAAACGTTTGAAGTGCAACCATTAAAATTATAGCTATCTCTTTCAATTGCGTTTTATTTCATATCTTTTGGTTTGCTTATCAGTAAAACTTGCAAATGTGTGCAGTTTTGGATTGCTGGGAGGTAATGATTTAAACACAGGAACAGATTTAAAACGTAAATTACTATGAACGTAACTTATCTTTAGTTTAAAATATCATTGCCTAAGACTATATGTTACTACTTACCCAGTTTTGATTTTTCGGTTGAGTTTTTTTCCTTGTAATCAATATAAACGATCTCACAAATGCTTTTCCATGCTTCTTGTTTTATAAATTTGTCTTTATAGGTTTCGTCACTAGTATCCCACAAACAACGGTGTTCCTGAACCGAAGATATAAACAGATCGACGTCAACGTCAGACATTTTAATTTTAAAACTGCTTCTCGGTTGACACGTGTTGTTTGCAAGAGTGTTAGAAACAAACTGCATCCTTGTCAACAAGTATGACGTCATAACGCTGGAATTCACGTCGTGCGTTGCGGCGCCGCACCGCTATAGCGCACTGCCGATTTCAGCGGCGCGGCGCCGCAACGCGCTTATGTGTTTCGGCCCTTATAGTTCTCAGTTTATTTCATTCTGGAAACACTGACGTTGAATAGTTTTAAATTTTTAATGATAAATTTTGTTATTGTGTATTAATAACTGCGTTCAGTTTTCTCCAAATCCAAGGATTTTACTTTAGTGTATAATCGTTTTTCTTCAAATAAAGGAGACAAACGAGCACACAGTAAAATACATGGTGAGTGGATTCTGTGGCCCGTGATCACCAAAACCATCCTCGCTTAAGAATTAAAAGGCAGATGCGTTATCACCTCTGAGGACTAGCGTGGAAAGAACGTTACCAGTAAAAGGGTCTCCGGATCTCGTCACTTATAATAAGAAACTCAGCAGCGTTATTCTGCATTTTTTTATAGAAATTAATTGACAAACGAACTTACAGCCCACCTGAATCACCTAATTGTGCGTGGCAACTGTAATCCAGCCAATGTCTAATCAAAACCGCAGCTAACTTCAAGCAAAGACGGCTAGGTATAGATGCGTGGTTACCGATGAGGACAAAGATGTAATACCTTACAGACTGTAACAAACTTGCTTTTTAAATCCTTTAGGCCAGAACACAGCAGCGCACGCACTACTTTTTGGCGTAAGAAATAGATACCTACCCAGGCGAACTCTTCGGAGTCCTAGCCTAGTTTTATTTTATACCAGAAGTCTGTGAGAGCGCGGCAATTCTTCGCGTTGCTGCAGTCTTGTTCTGCGTTCTTCTTTAGCATCTCTTTACAGCCTAATCCTGGATATGGGCTTCTTCTGCAGTACGGTGGGTTTGCTATAATGAGAGCATCCACTTGACTTAGCCTCTGGATTTCTTTAAATTTGCTTAGACCCAAAAGATATTGAAAAAGGGCTTGAGTAATACCACTAATGGTATTTCCGGACATTTTGAATTCACACGTATGCCTTTAGGCCTCAAAAATGCCCCATGAACCTTTCAAAGACGGATGAATTCTGGACTACAAGGTCTTCATTGTTATATATAGGGTAATTTTGCAATTACCGGCCAAATTTGCAGAGAAGGTTCCGAATATGTAATATAAGCAAATGGTGAAGAAAAATTAATTTTAAAAAATCTAAAACATTCTGTCGTTTTTATCTTTTAAAGTCGAAATGCGTGGTAATTCATTATTTTAACTGATTTTACTTTGTACGCACAAAGGGTCGATCGGTAGGCAAAAACGTCCATTAATCCCATTCAATTTGGAATAATTTTAAATAAAAGTATTAGCCTTATTTACTCGTATTTTCAAATACTGCAATAACGATAATCAACCATCAATAATTTTAATGTTATTTATATATATATATTTATATAGTATTTGACCAAAAGTTTAAAATTTGACTACTCTTTGAAAAATAACCCTGTATATTTAGATGACTGTATCTTATTCTCTCATAATCTTGACGCTTATGAAAAAACTTGAACTAATCTTTTCCAAATTTAGAGAGGCTAATTTAAAATTACAGCCTGACAAATGTGAGTTCTTACGACGAGAAATCGCTTATCATGGACAAGTAATTATAGATCAAAGTGTTTCGCTTAACCCGGACAAGGTAAACGTTCCCCACTTAGTTTCCCAGACCTAAGACTCCTAAAATATAGTCATAGAAAACTTTTTCATAACACAAAATCTCTCACTTCTTTTCTTAAAAAGGACACAATCTTTTACTGGTCTCATGAGCAAGTATATGCTTTCAATCAACTTAAACAAAAAATAATTGCTAATTAATAAAAAAAAATTGTTGTTAGAGTAGACCGACTGTACGGTTTCAGTTTCACGTTCCGCTGATAACAAGTTTTATTTTCATTGACAATAGCTGTTCGCAGTTCGGCATAGAGTAATCAAAGTCTAAAGAGATCGGACACGCAATTATGTTTTGTTTTGCAGAATATACATTTTGATTGCGCTACTCAATTTGTGTATCATTAGAAACTGATTTTGTAAATTGTTTCTTTCTCTTCTTCTCTCTCTATCTTCATATGTAGTCTTATTTCGTTTAGAATGGGTACTTGGTTATAAAATAAAGCATCCGCATTTGAAATAATTCTATCTGGCTTGTAAACGATTTCATAATCGTATTTCTCTAATTTTAATCGCCATCTAAGCAAAGGTCCGCCTGGATCTTTGACATAGAAAAGCCATGTAAGAGGGCGATGATTTGTGACAATTTTAAATTTATACCAGTAAAGACCATAGCGAACAGTATCGTCAATAATTCCTTTACTGTAGTCGAATAATTTCCTTCTTGTTTATTTAAGGTACGAGACGCATAGGTGATAGGTTTATGCTTTTCAATCTCAGCAACATCTAACAGCGTAATTAGAAGCAACCGTGACCTTTCTTGTTTCTTTTTGAAGTCGGGGTATTAAAGTAAAGGAACTGTAACCACCTTTAGACCGTCATGTGACATACGAGCAGATTCGGTCTATTATCAGTATCAGAATGACTGCAATTTAGTCGATATTACATAATGAGCTGTGTGTAAGAAAGCTAGTTTCCCGCTGGGTTCCCCACAATTTGTCCGAAGAGCAAAAGGCGGCTCGTGTAGATTGGTGCCGGAATACTCTGCAACGCTTCAACGGAGGGAAGTCAAATGCCGTTTATAATATCGTCTCAGGTGACGAATCGTGGATTTATTCATACGAACCTGAAAGAAAACATCAGTCAGCAGTTTGGGTCTTCGAAGACGAGGTCAAACCAACGAAAGTGATACGCTCCCGCAGCGTGTCAAAGTAAATGGTCGCTACGTTTGTCTCAAAAAAGGGGCATGTTGCTACAATTCCTTTACAGGAACGCAGAACGGTTACCGCTGAGTGATATATCACGGTTTGTTTGCCAGGAATGATAGCCGAACTCCGAAAAAATAACCCGAAAGATCGCATCATCTTACATCACGATAATGCGAGCTCCCATCCGGCTCAGAAGACAAATGATTTTTTGAAGCAGGAAAACGTTGAGCTGATGAGCCATCCTCCGTACAGTCCTGACCTGAGCCCAAACGATTTCTTTACATTCCCTAGAATGAAAGATTTATTACGCGGTCAACGATTTGAAGACCCCGAAGCAGTTGTGGAAGCGTACCAATCAGCCATTTTGTCAACATTAACTTCAAACTGGAATTACTGTTTTAATGATCGGTTTACACGAACGGAAAAGTGCATTAAATTGAACGGAGAATACTTCGAAAAACAATAAAATACAATTTAGCTATACCGTGCATGTGGTTTTTCTTATTCCCGATTATTTCAGTGTGCCCCACGTATTGCCTATTCTTCGTATGTATAATTTTCACACGCCTCATAACCGTACATATTATTAGGTAGGTGTATTGCTCTCGACACGTCAAGGTCAAGCAATTTTGTGATCTTAAAATACCTCTATCATAACCATATTTCACTTATACGATAAGATGAGTAGCCGTATATCAAGAAAACACATTAGTGTATTAAACACACTATAATCCTATTGATATGGATTATAATATCCTATTTTATAATCCATATTATATTTGCTAAAAAAAAATATTTTGAAAAAAAATTTTACGTGGACGCTCGAAAAAATTGAAATATCGAGACCGGGTTTTTTTTTCAGAATTACGTCAATTGGTTCCGTATTTCATATCAATAGCCTAGTAAGCGTCGTTTGTTAATAAAATTATTTTCAAGTTTTATAAATTTTATTGCTATTAAAAATTTAAAGGCGCTTTCATTTTCTTCTTTACTCCTTGATAGACAAAGGACAAACGTACCATACAGTCTACATCGATTTTATACTTTGTGTAATCGATTTATTATGGTAATATTTTTTTTTTGATTAAAATTAAATGAAACGCTCATGAGGCGTGCACTTTTGGATTTTCCAAACTACATATTTAAAACTATGATTATTATTCGGGCCTTATAACGTTTAACTGTTGTTGTAACTTTTTATACTGTTGTTTTTTACTTCTATGATTTCTTATTCATAACTTTTGTACGGTTATGATCATAGATTATGATAACGAACTTTTACCTATAACACACACATTTATTATAACATTTTATTATAATCATATTCGAAAATTTATCGTTACTATAAAACCTTATTAACATAATAGTTTATAAACGAGTTATGTTTTAACTCAAAAATTTCATTATTATTTATATGGTTGATATTTTAAATAAAACACTCTTCGTCAAATGTTTAAATTTTATTTCTAACACAGCCATAATAATAAAAACGGAATATTTAACACATCTTGCATTGCTTGTGGTATAATTAAATAACAAAAATCAGTAACATCCTACATTACAAGATCATTTAGAGGTTAATTTTTGAGCCACAATAAATTAAATAATTATAGTATTTAGTATATGTTTACATCTGACAGCAAAGTTAAACAGTAAACAGGTATTGCAAGATTAATAATAATAATATAATAAGCAGTATTTTATACAAATAACTTCACCTGATGGTAAGTGAATGCTATATTTATCCTCAATTAATAAAAACCCACATGCGTTATTATCCCTGAAAACTAAGATGGAATGCCTCATTACCAGTGAAAATGTTTGCCGGTTCTAGTAATTTATAACACTATTATAAGTTATTTTTTTTTTATAGGGTAAGGGTGACAAACGAGCACACAGTCCACCTGATGGTAAGTGGTTGCTGCGGCCCATAGACATCTACATCTATCCTCGTTTGCGAATCAAAATGCAGATGCGTTGTCACCCGTGAGGACTAAGATGGAATGCCTCATTTCCAGTAAAAAGGGCCTCCGGCCACCTGCACTCACCAAGCGAAACGCAGAGGTAAACCTCTACTTCACGCTGGTATTCTGTGAGGTCGTGGTACCACCCCGGTTCGAGCCGGCCCATCCGTGCGACAGCAAAATCTGCCGCGTGGCTCTACCACTGTTAATTAATTATTATTATTAATTAAATTAAGTAGCGGCACGAAAGTCTAACAGTGACTATTATTGCGCATAAGTCGCACTGATTGGCTCATGCATATCGTCCGCACGCGCTGATTGGCTCTCCAGACGCATTCGTGCAATTCAATTCGTGCGCGTTCCCACCACATTTCGTTCAGCGCTAGACTTACGTGCTGCGACTTGTACACTAGTATTCTACGCGAGCGTGGTCCTTCCCCTATCGATCCGACCTATTCGTGCTGCAACCATCGCTGCAACGTGACTCTACCACGTTCAACGCACAGACATGGAATATTAACTTTTCAATGGTTGAGGCATTTAAACCAGAACCGCTCTATACGAAACAATATATCGAAAGCTCTTGGGACGAATAAAACTGAGCAATTGAGATGAAACGTACTACTCTAACTTTAAATCCTACGCACATAAATGTATTATACCGTAACCTAAATAATATATTCAATAAAATGTGTGTTGGCTATTCCTATATTATGTGCCTCTAATTAAACCACCACCAACTATTTTCTACGGCGATAAGTAAATAGACATTGAGGAGTTTTCTATCAGACACCAAAACTACTATCTAATACGACTGAATATACTTTTGAAACCACTTATATATTTCTACTACTGTCTACTGTGGTAGATCAGGGGTTAATCGCTCACTAATACTCGTATAGTATTTTTATTATTATAGAGATATTAAAAATACAGCCGAAAATTCAATACAATTTATTATCGATATCGATAAATGAAATTGAGGTACCTGTATGAAATATAGAAATAACTGACTTTTTATCGAGCAGAGGGGGTTATTTGCAGGCATGTCAATTTAAGAAATGCCTTTTTTTTATAGGATAGGGTGACAAACGAGCACACAGTCCACCTGATGATATGTGGTTGCTGTGACCCATAGACATCTACATTTATCCTCAATAAAGAATCAAATGTAGATGCGTCGTCTTCCGTGAGGACTAAGATGGAATGCCTCTTTTCCAGTAAAATGGGTCTCCGGTTATCTACATTCACCATACGAAACACAGCAGCGTTACGCTGCTATTTTACGCTGGTATTCTGTGAGAGCGTGGTCCTTCCCCGGTCGAGCCGAACCATTCGTGCTACAAGTATATTACTAATATAGCTGTAGCATGGCTCTACCACGTAAAGTTGCCCTTTCTCTTTTAACTAAATGACAATTGAAAGAGACAGCTATAGAGATAATTAATACTTTATAATGCAAGCGATAATTAACTATCGATACATAATAGAAGTGTCTGTCTGTGATATGGAAATAACTGCCTTTAAATGAGTTAAGGGGTTATTTGCATGCCATTGAAACGTGTAACCATTTGTAAAATTTTTGTACGTCTTTATGTCCGAGCTAATCTTCGGAATGGCTGGACCGATTGTGAACAAACTTTTTTTTCACGAACAGGTACATAGCAATGCCAGGTAGGTTCTAGCTGTAATTGGACGTAGTTATGCAAAAAGGATCCATCCCGAGTTTGTGTCAAAAAATGTTGACTTGAAAAATAATGTTTGTGGTCTATACTATTATGTGATGTAACAATTTTAGCAAACGTAACACAAATACGAAGAAAAGTTACAAACAGGCAGAAACCATACCGATAATTTGAGTTTATGATATTTGAAGTATCCATACTTCAAATATCATAAACTAAAATTAACTTAATGCGGGTTGGATCCTTTTTGCATAACTACGTCCAATTTATCCAAAAGAAAAAAAATTGAAACCTTTTTTTGGAATTTTTTTTATAAAATAAATTGTCTTTAACTACCCTAAATCTAAATAACGTCACATTAATAGATCCTATCCAGGCGATATGTTAAATTAATCAATGTAAGATCCTCCTTTTTTGGAGCCCGTATAAAAGCAAAATAGAGAAGCTCCCATTTCATTGTTAACCAATCGGCCAGGTTGGATAAAATATCGATTTTGACGCGCGAGAATTGATACTTCTTAAAATAGTATACGCTCGGAAAAAAACATACGCATTCATCAAATACTCAATTAGGTTCCTAATCGAATGAACTTTTAAAATACTTTATACATATTAATCGAAAAAAATATATATAATTTAATTGCAGGGAAAAATTTTAACATTCGAGTTTTCGTGTTTTATTTTAAGCGATTACAATATTACATTTTTCGCTAATATGAAAGAGATGTTATTGAATTTTTTAATTCATCAGTTACATTTTTATTTAGATCATTTATTTCTTGATAATAAGCAAAAACGTTTTAAATAAAGTAACATTTTGTCCACCGAATGTCGCACACTTACTATGCGCTGGCCAAAATTCTCGCTTAAACTGTATAGTTAAAGTGAACATAGTAAAACAAATATTATGGAACACAATAAAAAATAATTACACTAAACATAAATTTGTATACTTATAATTATATTTGGCATGTTACCATTAGAGAAAATAACAAATAAAAACCTTCACGAGATTTCAAATTAACACAAGAGAAAATGTTCGTCGAAATGGCTGCACCGACCGGCCCTATGTCAACCGTACGCGACCTCTTCCACTATGGTCTCCCAGGAATCGGTGGACTCCGTTTCCCAAGAGTCATCGTCATCGTCTTGATCGTCTTCATCGTAGTAAGCGAGCTATAACATTAAAAAAGAATAATGACGGAGTGTAAGGAGTTTGAGGAATGTAACGCCGTGTAATGAAAAAGGAGCTGGGCTATCTTACGAATAACAACTCAAACAATAAAAAAAATACTGCCAACCCAAATGCTAAGAGTGACAAATATGAGAATTGGACCGTGTTGCGGTGTTGTGCAGAAACGTTATAGAAAAAACACCCACATAAACATAAACATTAATTTGAAAAATAAATGCATTTTTCTTGTGGCAGAAGTCATATACATAATGTGATGTATATCACTTTAAAGTGTCAATTTCGGTTTGATTAATTTTCTATATTAAAATAATAAACTGGAAAAAGAAACTTTAATTAACTGGAAACAGCCCCTGGATCATTATTTTGGCCAGATTTTAGGTTCGATAATTTCTGAACACGGTCTAATTATCCCCGCCTATGGGGAGCAGCAGACAAACTATGGAAGAGGCTGTTTTCAAGAGGGGGCAAACGAGCATACGGCTCACCTGATGGTAAGTGTCGACCGCCGCCCATGAACAACTGCAATACCAGGGGAATCGCAGTTTTTATGTACAGCAGTGGTGGACCTTTGCTGGGCTTTAAAGAATGAGTGTAAGGACTTATTCTCCAAAACTTGTAATGATAACCTCACCAGCACGCTGTGCATTTTATTAACAAACAAATAGCCGATCTAAAAACGGCGGTATTTCACCACACTTGGCAGACGTCTCACAGAATATAGAATAAGGGTGACAAACGAGCACACAGTCCAGCTGATGGTAAGTGGATATTGAGGCCTTTAGACATTTTCATTTTTCCTCGATTAAGAATCAAAATGCAGATGCGTTGTCACCCCTAAGTACTCGAATGGAATGCCTCGTTTTCCCAGTAGAACGGGTCTCCGATTCTCTACACTTACCATAAGAAACACAGCAGTATTAAGCAGCTATTTTTTTATAGGATAGGGTGACAAACGAGCACACAGTCCACCTGATGGTAAGTGGTTACTGTGGCCCAAAGATATCTACATTTAGCCTCGTTTGCGAATCAAAATGCAGATGCGTTGTCACCCGTGAGGACTAAGATGGAATGCCTCGTTTTCCCGGTAGAATGATCTCCGATTCTCTAAACTTACAATAAGAAACACAGCAGTATTAGCTGCTACTTCCCGCCGGTATTCTGTAAGAGCGTGGTCCTTTCCCAGTCGAACTGACCTATTCGTGCTACAACCGTAATATAGCTGCAGCGTGTCTCTGCCACGTATAAAACACTGTTGATGCTGCTCTGAGTTACTGGCTTATGTTCTTTAAATCTGGTATATACAAAACGGTATACTTTAATCTAGCTAGTCTGGTCGACGGTAGAACGGTAGTAGCGGTGTAAGAATATGGCTGTCGTAAGAGGCGACAGAGAGAAATTAAAAGAAATTAGAAGATGGGCAGCAGCATATTCGTGATAATAATTCAAAATATTAATAAACTGCGGTTGTCAAGCCGCCTACCACGCGTCACAACTATGGTATATGGTTTAAGACATATATTCCTCAAAAAAAAATACAATTCACTTATCATGAGAAATAACAAGTTAATCTTAGATATTATATACATGAACTTATGAAGAACGGCAGGTACTCGTAAATGATCCATTATTTACCTGGACATGTACAATCTTCTTGCAAATCCTCCTTATGAGGTAATTTATGGGGGAGTCCTATGTTCAGTAGTGAACTTTTATAGACTGTAATGGATACCCTGAATATTTTACGTGGCAGAGCAATGCTGCAGCTATATTAGTAGTATAGTTGCAGCACGAATGGGTCGGCTCGACCGGGGAAGGACCACGCTCTCACAGAATGCCAGCGTAAATTAGCAAATTAACGCTGCTATGTTTCGTATCGTGAGTGTAGAGGACCGGAGACTCTTTTTTACTGGAAACGAGGCATTCAATCTTAGTCCTCCCGGGTGACAACGCATCTGCATTTTGATTCGTAATCGAGGATAGATGTAGATGTCTATGGGTCACAGCAACCACTTACCATCAGGTGGACTGTGTGCTCGTTTGTCACCCTATCCTATAAAAAAAACTCAATCATTGGGAGGCCGTGAACTCATTCTAATCTTTTTCATAGTCGCCTCTTCCGACACCCATGGCATCAAATGCTATTTGCTATTGTATATTATATAATTGCTATTACGCTATCACGCTATACCTAAGCTTCTTCAGATATTTCCTATATCAATCCTTGCTTCTTATAGCCCATAGACACCTATATGGTATCATCAATCTTTGATTAAAATCGAAATGACCAGATATCAGACAGATGACCAATGAAAAGCTAGTCTAGTCACTATAAGTAACAGCCACATTATACTTCTGTCGATCTGGTATTATAAGCAAGCGTGGTTCTTCCCCGGTCGAGCCAATTCTTTTTTTTTATATATTAGGGGTGACACACGAGCACACAGTCCACCTGGTGGCAAGCGTATCCTGTGGCCCATAGACATCTACATTTATCCTCGACTAAGAATCAAAATGCAGATGCGTTGTCACCCTTAAGGACTAGGATGGAATGCCTCGTTTCCAGTAAAAAGGGTCTCCGGTTCTCTACTTAGCTTTAATCTACTATTTTACGCTGATATTCTGTGAGAGCGTGGTCCTTCCCCGGTCGAGCCGACCTATTCGTGCTGCAGACATAGTTTAGGTGATATACCTCATTCTCGCGGAGTCTGTGCACAGTATGCACGCGGATCTGGAACATCCAGGCGTGTCCGAGCACCGCTACAGTGCCGCTCAGCAGCAGTGGCATGCTGAAGCGGCAGCGCCAAGCCAAGTTCATCAGGAAGATGAACAGGCTCTTGCGACCGGCCGTCATTGTCAGACTGCAAAATGTATCTAGTAGTTACTAACAACGATTTTAGCCTACTAAGCATGGATTTTACACTACTAAAGCAGAAGTCATATAATTTAACATTATTTTTAATTTCAATTAATTTTATATAATTGTGTAATTTTATTTTATACCAGCAATCTGCCTCTACTTTATCCGGTTAGGATTGTCATAACACCATCTATTATATCAATATATCCTTTTTTTAAATCTCCATGTTTTTTTGAATAAAATATTGTCTATAATGACTCCTGCCATTACACTCCATCTGTTCGTAAAGTTTCATTACTACCGGTCAGCAACTCCAAAGATTAAACCAGAGAGACAGACACCAGACAGACAGTCAGACAAACGTAATAACTTAAAAAATGGTTTTTCACGTCTTAACATGCAAATAACCCCTTTAACTCAAAATAAGTCAGCTATTTCGATATTACCGACAGAAACTTAAATTGTATAAATATGTATAGATTTGATAAATTAATAATGCACTATAATTATTATTTGATTTGTTACGATATTATTTTATTACATTTATTGTACAGATTCAAATTGTTTTAAAGAATAAGGGAGACTAACGAGCATTCAGTCAACATAATGCCAAGTCGATGTGAGACTTTTGCCATCTAGATGTATACTCGATAAAGGTTCAAAATGCAGATACTTTGTCACCCATGAGGACTAAGATGGAATGCCTAGTTTCCAGTGTATGATAAGTGTAGAGATCGGATTTCTACACTCACCATACCAAACACAGCAGCATGAAGCTGTTATTCGCGCTCACAGAGTACCAAGCGTGAAATATCGCGCTGGTATTCTGTCAGAGCGTGGTCCTTCCCCGGTCGAGCCACAACCATAATTTAGCTGTTTACACGTAATAGTTTGTTGAATTAATTATATCACTTTTAAGGCATCAACAGTTAAATATGTAAATTAATTTCGTTTTTTTTTTATTTGATGGATTTATTTATTTTTTTTGTAATAAAGGCTTAAATAATTATAATAATTAAAAAAAACAGTTCATTTGAAATATAGGTAGTTCAACCTAAGAACTATTTAGTATTCGTTTCAGTTAAAAAAAATTACGTCATATCTGCATCCTACTGTTCCCAAATCATTATTTTGTTTTTAAAACCTTTTGTATCTGAATAAATCTAATTATGTTCAAACAACCTTGAGTGACTTCGCCTCTCTATCAAGTAGCAACCTCGAAGAGCATTGTTTAACCTCGAACCTAGCTTGTCTAACCTCTATTAAAATCACAATTACAAAGTTAGAATATAATTTATTATCTCACTAATGTTCTAATACTTGCACAGATAAGTCATTCAAATGGGTTTGCATTTACCACGCGTTCTGTTTTATTCTTAAATTCTCGTTTTTCTTTTAAATAGATCTTAGCAACATTTGATCTGCTACTGTGTTAAGTATGTTAAAAATGAAACAGCTATGATCTGTGTAATAAAATAAAATAATGTGTCTTGACCAGTCTGAATAGCACCTCCCGCTCTCCCTCAATAAGGGCATCCACAACTTTTTCTGACACCAGGGCGGCGCCACTTAAAAAGTGAGGTATAATATTTGACAGATTTCATAGTGGGGAAGTTAATTTGTTCGGAAAATGTATATGTTAATTTTTCTTTCTGTTCTATTACCTAATATTTTGTATTAATATGATTAAAAATAAATAAACCAAACCACAGCTATTCATAAAAGTATAAAAATTAAAAAAAAAGTTAAAAATGTCCAAAAAATTAAAGAGCAAAGTATTATATTAATACACAAACAGTTTTGTGTTCTCTATAAACTGATAAACTTTTATTTAAAACTAACTTCCCAATTAAACTACATTGTGTAACATTCACTTGGATGATTGGCGGTCCACCACTGTGAGATTTAGAAGATGTTTTCTTCCTCGCACAACTTCCTTGTCGAATCGATTACCACCAGCGATTGTTCCGAACCGATACGACTTAGGAACCTTCAAGAAAAGAGCCTACTCCTTTTAAAAGGCCGGCAACGCATCTGCAATTCCTCTGGTATTGCGGTTGTTCATGGACGGCGGTAGTCACTTACCATCAGGTGAGCTGCATGCTCGTTTGCCCCCTCTCTTATAAAAAAACCTCAGTGTCAACTAGCGACATCTGGTGAGTGGAAAATTATTAGCCCTCATTGTGTGCATTATCCCCATCCATCATCAATGACGGGGGCGTGTCATATGGTGATTGATCTTAGCTAATATTTTTTTTACATATTTAATATAATAGATATCCGCAGTCTTGAAAAGAAAAACATTTTTACGTGATATTCTAGGAAGTGATGAAAAAGGGAGGAGCATTGCCTAAGGATCTCTACGTGGGTTTATAACTGGCACTGTATAACCCGGCCGGCTCGAACCGGGGTGGTACCACGACCTCACAGAATACCAGCGTGAAGTAGAGGTTTACCTCTGCGTTTCGCTTGGTGAGTGCAGGTGGCCGGAGGCCCTTTTTACTGGAAATGAGGCATTCCATCTTAGTCCTCATGGGTGACAACGCATCTACATTTTGATTTGTAATAGAGGATAGATGTAGATGTCTATGGGCCGCAGCAACCACTTGCCATCAGGTGGACTGTGTGCTCGTTTGTCACCCTTATCCTATAAAAAAAAAAAAACTTCAAAAAGAATAGAAAACAAAATTTGTTTTGCTTGTGTACCAGCTGAGTACTAAAGACTAAGTGCTAATGCACTTCTGAACCATGGATCAAAAGGTTTTCAAAAATACCTAGAAAATAAAGCGCAGCTCCACTTGAAGCGTAATGGAAAACAAAACTTTTACAAATAAAGGGGACCTTTGACAGTTCACAAGTGAAACTAGTAACTTTTCTTTACTAGTTTAAATATTTCGTGACAGTGAATGTGACAAAAGAAAATAGCAGTTCAAAGACACTGCAAATAAATTACATCCTTTGATTATTTAAAATATTCAAAGAAACCCCTCTTTATCCTGTGTGTTCCTGTAGTGTCATTATAGCATAAACTGTATTTTAATTATCTTACATTTAAATTAGTGTTTCCAATTAATTATTCAAACTAATCTTTTTTAATAATCATTAATTCATTTAGTATATTATCCTATCCACTCATATTCACAAAAGTCTACTGCTGCATATAAGCCTCTCAAACTTTTAAATATACATATAGGCATTAGTGATTTTTAGACTCCAAGACTTCTGAATAGCAAACATATTTCTAATCCATTGTCTAATAAAATAAAACTAAACTAATATAATAATACAGCTGTGTTAAATATTGAAAATAATCATCTCATTCGCTTTTAACTTTATACAGACAGCAGTACAGTTAGTGGGTGCTGTGACCCACAGACATCTACATCTATCTAGTAATCAAAATGCATAAAGCGTTGTCACCCCTGCATGCTAAGATATAATGCCTCATTTCCAGTAAAAACGGTCTGCAGTTCTTTAGCTATTTTGAGTTATTTGAAGACAGCTTCCTTTTTTTTACCTCGCAAATGGAATTTCGTAGGCTCTGTCTACCCCTCTGGGTGATAGGCGTGAGTATTTGTTATGTTTTATTTTAACGCTTTTACTATTAGTAACCTTTGTGCTGACAATTTTTAGCATTTATTAAAGAGATAAGGATAGCTATAGATAAAATGTAATTTTTTGAAGAATGCTTGTAACCCTATTATCATTATTTCTCCCATTACCCACTCTCTTAAAACGCTTGTGTTAGGATCATCTGACTGCTTGGTGTTTCACCAAAGCAGTCAGATGGTGGACACGATCAATGAATTTCTGAGTATATAGTCCGCACACTTAAAGCATTAGGCTACAATACAAGACATGAAGATGAGATAACTTATAAGGTGAAGGTTGAATAGATAAAAGCTGAAATAGGTAATTGATGTAACATTATATGAATGTAACTCATATTATTTTCAAATGGTATAATAGGGTCATTAAAAACACAAAATCAATTATAAAGCATTTATTATTAATATGAATTGCATTCATAGAGAAATTTATATAGTATATATTTTTACAACAAACATTTAAATACAAGGAATATTAGTAGGAATGTTACTTTTCACATGATATATATATTACTTAGACATCAAATTATTGTTGTACAAGCGTACATTTAAGCCATAACTAAAAGATTTCATAAGTTTTCTTATTTATTAATTATTAAAACATACTACAACTAGCCTGACTCAAGTTTGCCAATGCATGGTATGTGGGCCATAGACATAGCTAGGAAAAGGCAAGAAGGGGCCTTGAATGTTACTGCCTTAAAAATTTCATGCACCCTTATATAGATTTAGACTCTCAAATCCAATTGAGAAAAATACAACACTCTGTAGCTAGATTTCAACAGGTTAAGGTCTATGCACCAATGGGTTTACCCCAGAAATAAATATTGGTTACAACCATGGGGTGGCCCCACTCTCCAATTACACAGCATACCACTGTTTTCTGATAACATAACTGTCACAAGAATGGTAAACTCAAGACAGACCAGTTGCACAATCACACGTGAGTAATATTACAATAGAGATTCTTATATATTAAGAATTGGATAGAAAAAATTATAATTTGTGATTTATTCGTCATCAAAGTAGTCGACATGCTCCCCATTAATGAATTTGCCTGCCTGCAATACTTTCATACATTTCTTAGCCGTCATTTCTGGCTTTAACAGTGTACCTTGATTTTTAAATGATGTAAATACATCCCTTAGATTGTCATTCACAGTCTCATCCAAAACTTGATCAATCATGGCTGTTTCAACAGGTCCTGGTGAGTAATTCAACACCCGTATATTTTTTTTCTCTTCTGCAAGCACTTTGAAATACATTTCCCTAGCCGCTTTACCACTGCAGTAGTAGGCCATGCCACTCATTGGTTTAATAGCGCAAAGAGAAGTTATATTCACAATTATAATTCCATCCTCAATAGACTCAAAAATCTTAAGAAATTGTGTGTTTAAAGATATCACCTTAAAAACATTTAAATCATAATATTGTCTGAGATCATCGGAATCCTCCATTCGTGAAGTTTCAATAGCCAAGTTACCTAGGGAGCCCACATTATGGAAGATTAGGCTAGTAGCAAAATCTGTCACTTTGTACCCCTCTAGAGAGTTTTTAAGAACATTATTCATCTCGTTTACAGATGCTTTTCCCAAATCAATAGATTTGTATATGACCTTAACATTATCTGACTGACACAGTGATGCAGTTTTAGCTAATTCATCATTGTTGCGAGCCAACAATAACATTAATGATTTAGGACCTAAAAGCTTAGAAATTTCAACTGCTATAGCCCTCCCAATGCCGTGAGAAGCACCCGATACAACACAGTATGTAGGTCCAGATAAATCAATGAAACATGAAGAGGCCATTGTTACTTACAAGATTATATTATAATACACCAAGAATTAATCCTGTAGAAGTTTGTCAGATTCCGTGTCTCCAATTACAGGGTCTAAGTCACAACCATCCCGCATCAAACGGTCAATGCAATCTGCTCTATAGGCAGCCAAGTTTTCAAGAACTTTGTTCTTAGACCTGACGGCTTTAAGTTTCCTCTCTGAAAAAAAATTATATAATTAAGACTGTAAATAATTTATAGCAAAAATCTATAGCTGATCTGTTTTCAATAAAATGCATTCATAATACATAATAATTAATATTATTTATTAAAATAACAACTGTTCTAATTTGCCAATTCTATTGTAATGAACAATACTTTAAAGCTTTAAACACAACACGCACGCACTGAATAAAGTGTGGTTTCAATATGAAACCCACGAACTCTGATAACCTATTACATTTTAAAATATATAGATATGCAAAGGAAAGAAAATGTAAAAATCATTTTACCGAGGATAGCGAGATATTCAGCTGAGTCTGACAGCTTTTGGAATCCGTCAGCATCAGCAGAAGTAAAATTATCCTCAAACTCCGATACGACAGACCCACTTTTAACTTCACTGCCCCAAGGATCCATCAAAGTCTGTAGGTACATAATGAATACATAGTGTTGCGAATTTAAATACTAACTTGTTATAGTTAAGTTATCATGGGTGATTAACATTTTATGATTGTAAATGTGAATAAAAGAAACGCTACTTACCTGATAGTCAAGCCACAATAACTATTAAGACGAAGGGTTTATTTTGTAATTGGAATAAAAAGATCGTAATGTTTTATAATAAAAAAAAAAACACCAATTTACGACTTGAGAAATAGAAAGAAATATGAAATTATGAATATCATTGAATATGAAATATTAAATCAATTTGGTTTGGTTTTTCTTAAGATATTTGGCTTGGATGCTTGTGTTTTTAGCCACCTCTTCATTAATTTGTCTCAATATCAAATGATAATACTCCTTTATAGTACACTGCTTCACAATATGTTGATGCGTCACATTTCGCAGGTCTTGGGAGATTTTGACGGCAACTTGAGTCAGCAGACAGTTAGCGATAGTATCTCAAGGCACCTAAGCAGACAGATACCTTATCTTGAGATTCACATCACCATCGGAGCACTTGTTTCACCGTCTCCACTCACACATGTCTGCGCTAGCACTTTTTATTAGTTTGTGCATATGTCATAGTACACATGCGCAAAAATTACGTAAAACATAAAGAAAGCTATTGTTTAAACAATAATACAAGCCGGTCAAGTCCCGACAAAAACTCTTGTTAAATCAATTTGGTCCGTAGAGAGAGAAAAAACTAAACTGTACATAATCCCTCTACGATTTGGTCAATATCATAGAGCGTAGTAAAGAAAGTAGTAGTAATTTATGTCAATAATATTTTTTTATCTGGTAATACATCTTAAAGCATCTTATTCACGGTCCATCTTGGTGCACGTCCCGCGAAGGTCATGCAGACGCACTTAGACCATTTAACCCAAGCACGATGCAAAACGACAATGAGTAGGCTTGACGTACATCAATAATTATTATAAATTGCTTGCTGGACACATGAATGAATTTTGTATCCAGTATAACGTCTTATACACGGTCCATCTTGACGTACGTCCTGCCAAGGTCATGCAAGATGCACGATGCAAACGTCAATGAATAGGCTTGACGTACGTCACTTAACGTACGTCATTGCTGTACGTCAAGCCTACTTAGGCCGATTTGGGAAAAGCATCTGTAAACGAGATGAATAATGTTCTTAAAAACTCTCTAGAGGGGTACAAAGTGACAGATTTTGCTACTAGCCTAATCTTCCATAATGTGGGCTCCCTAGGTAACTTGGCTATTGAAACTTCACGAATGGAGGATTCCGATGATCTCAGACAATATTATGATTTAAATGTTTTTAAGGTGATATCTTTAAACACACAATTTCTTAAGATTTTTGAGTCTATTGAGGATGGAATTATAATTGTGAATATAACTTCTCTTTGTGCTATTAAACCAATGAGTGGCATGGCCTACTACTGCAGTGGTAAAGCGGCTAGGGAAATGTATTTCAAAGTGCTTGCAGAAGAGAAAAATAATATGCGGGTGTTGAATTACATCTTGACGTACGTCCTGCCAAGGTCATGCAAGATGCACGATGCAAACGTCAATGAATAGGCTTGACGTACGTCACTTAACGTACGTCATTGCTGTACGTCAAGCCTACTCATTGTCGTTTAGCATCGTGCATCGTGCATGACCTTGGTATGACGTACGTCAAGATGGACCGTGTATAAGACATTTAAGGTAGCCGAGCCTCCCCACTACTTTTCTTGTCTTGCTGATAATTAATAGGTCGCACCAGCATTCTATGGGTCGGACGTACGTCAAAGCTGTCGTGCATCAAGCATGCTAGATCATGTGGATACTGGCTGTATAGCAGATTTGTCGTTTTATGTAGTAACAATGCATTCGTTTAAACCTGTAAATTAATAAATATTTGATAATTATCTGTTGTCAGCGACTTTCATTGTTGTAAACAGACATGGGTGGAAAAAACATCGATAAGTATTATCGGCAAGGAACTCGTTAACCCCATTGAATTTCATTTTTATCGAAAATAGGTAATTTAAAGCCAAACGTTAGATAGATAAATCTTGCACAAATAATGTTAATTACATTTAATAAGATAAGTGCAAGTGTTACGGAGTGCAGCTGCCTATCCAAGAGTAGGATCTTCCCGGCCCATGAAGGAAGAACCCACAAGCAGATGCAGGTCGGGCCTCCTAAGGCCAAAGTGGAAAATCTCTAATTACAATAAACAATAAGGGGGAGCATTCTATCCTACTGCAATTCAACAGGGAGAATATTAAACTGAGCTTACTTACCTATATCCAAGGCGACTGGTCACTCAGGTTTCGGTCAGGTCGCATGTGGTTGTATGGTGCAAGGGAAGTAAGGGTCAGTGATGTGTATCTGTGTGTGACTGATTGTGATAGACCTTATTAGACCGTTGCCGTCGGCAGCAGCTCGGACTTCAGCACCGCTCCAAATTGTGGTAATCTTCCGCGGAGTCGTCCACAGTCACTTTCTTCGTTCGTCACGAGGACAATCCATTAACTTTATCGTACGATTAACTAACTTCCAGAAGCCACTAACTCTAATTTGTCATAAAGCTTAACCCACAAAACGAATACAGAATGTCGGTCTATACGAAATCCCGTTACTATAAGCAAAAACGTAACACCCCGCACGAATAAGAATGTCCGGATCAAAGTTCACTACCGTTTCGCGAGGCAACAATTATTTCTAGAATAGTAGTTAATATTGTCGAATACACTTATATACGGATTCAGAGTTAAACACAAATAAGTCCCGGGAGAAGCTCTCTGGCGAGGAATGCGCGTTACTAATCCTAGACAGTATATTTATTTTCTAGACGCGCTTACACTATTCCGCGTTCCCGCACAAAAATGACAGCGTGCCGTCGATAGCACTGCCTGCAAAGGACTGTATTTAGCCCTCGCGCGTTCTCGCCAACCACTCCGCTCGATCGAACGTCAAACCGGTATCGCGCCGAGCCAAGCGCCCTCTAGCGTCGATTCTTGACATTAGCGCTTGGCGCGAAAAGCAAGATTTTTAAGAGCCTAAATTATGAAATAATTTTAATTTTTGTCAGTATATAAAGTGTAAATCGCCTTACTAGTTTTTTATAGGAGAGGGGACAAACGAGTATGCGGCTCACCTGATGGTAAGTGACTACTGCCACCCATGAACAACTGCAACACCAGGGGAACCAGCGGAATTGCAGATGCGTTACCGGCCTAAAAGGAGTAGCCTCTTTTCTTGAAGATCCCAAAGTCGTATCGGTGCGGAAAAATCGCTGGTGGTAATCGATTCCACAAGGAAGTTGTGCGAGGAAGAAAACATTTTCTAAATCGCACAGTGGTGGACCGCCAATCATCCAGATGGTGTGGATGGTATCGGAAGTTCTGCCGCGATGTGTCATGAAATTTTGGCGGCTGGGATCAATCTGAATGCGAAAGAAAATTCAAAGGGATGCAACATCTCTTCGCAGCGCCAATGAATCGAGCCGATCGGAAAGGATTCGGTCGTCGACGATTCGAGCCGCTCTGCGCTGGATTTGGTCAAGTGGAAGGAGTTGGCACTGGGGAGCCCCAGCCTCTGTTCCTGTGTTCCTGAATTCTGTTCCTGAATTCTGTTCCCAACTCTGTTGGGCACAGAATTCCATGTCAGGCCGAACCTGCACCTTGTAAAGTTGCAGGCGTTGTGCCGGCATAAAATACTGTCCCGCTCTGCTGAGCACGCCAAGCTTTTTAAAGACCTTTTTTTGGCCTTCTCTTCCAAGTGACCTCGAAACTGCACGTCACTCGATATGTCGACTCCGATGTACGAGGATTCCGATACTGGCTGAGGCAACAAGGGGAGTGCCTTGAAACTGAGGAGATACGACAAAGGGGTTCTTTTTAGCGGTGAACGTGCAAACTTGTGTCTTCTGAGGACTAAACTGGACTAGATTCAGTCGCCCCCAATTCGAGACTTTGTTCAGCCAAGACTCAGACACAAGTTTGTTCCGGTACTCGGCGTTGTTTTCCCGAGAAATATTGGCACGGCCGGTGTATAGAGCATCACCAGTGCTGTCATCCGCATAGCAATGAATGTTACCGGTTTGCAACATATCCTTGATATGCAGATGAAACAGCGTTGGTGATAGCGCGCAGCCTTGTGAAACACCAGCGTTAATAGGCTTATAGTCAGAGCATGCACCGTATACAACCACCTTGATGCTCCGATCTGCAAAGAAGCACAATTGCACAATTTCTCGGGAAGCCCATATGAAGGGAGCTTTGAAAGAAGCGCTTTGTGCCAAACCCGATCGAAGGCCTTCGCAATGGCCAAACTAACAGCCAATGCCTCTCCCTTGGACTCTACTGCCTCCGCCCATCTATGAGTCAGGCCAGAAGATCACCAGCTGATCGACCCCGACGAAAATCGTATTGGCGGTCACTAATCAGCTGATGATCCTCAAGGTACCGCATGAGCTGGCAGTTAATAATGGATTCCATTATTTTGGAGAACAAGGAAGTGAAGGCGATAGGCCTGTAGTTGGACGGGTCTGAGAGGTCGCCGTTTCTAGGGGTCGGGTGAACAAAAGCTGTCTTTCACGCTTTCGGGACTACACCTAGGGAGTAGGAGTACTGGAAAAGGAACCGGTGCCAACTTCGGAGCACACGTTTTTAGCACAATTGGGGGGATTCCACTTGTGGATATCCAGGGAGAGGAGTGCTTTGCGAACCGAGTGCTGTAAAAACAGCACATCCGGCATGGAGCACTCACACCGTGGGATGGTCGGCGGTGTGTTCCCCTGTCATCAAGAGTGGAGTTGGACGCAAAAAGGGAGCCTAAAAGGTTGGCTTTCTCTTTTGCGGCGTGGGCCAGTGAGTCGTCCTCCCTCTGCAGAGATGGTAGTGATGATTTACAGACATTCCCTTGGACAGCTTTGGCAAGAGATCAGAATGTACGGGTTTCCGATGGAAGGAGAACTAGTTTCATGCCAATTCTGCCTATGTGCTCTGACTTTGCCTTGGCAATAAGTCTTTTTAAAGACCTGGAGGCGAAGTTATACTTTCTGAAGTTTTACTTTTTAAGCATGTTACTTATTCTTCCATCATCAAAATTTGTCAGGCTTAAAATATCCAAACCGGCGTCGGGATCATTTATAGTTATTGTCACTTTTAGCAAAATGACTAACAGAACTGTGTACACAAAACAGTGATTAAGACAAAATGTCTGTTTATCAGCATAGCAATATTTTACCAACTTCTTTTTATATCAAGTCCGATGTAAGTAATTGAAAATTAAATGGAATGTAAGAGTTTCATATCTAAATGATGGAATAGTTTGATTGACTAATTACAAGGTAGTTGGGGTCCACAAAAGTGCAAAAGCTTCTTTTCAGTTTTAATGAGTTTTCTTTAAGCAGATACGAGAGCTGTGTAGCTTGCCGTAAGATTTCAAAGCACATGAACAAGAGATTTCGATTCTCGCGAGGACCAATGAAACTGGTAAAGAAATTTTATTTGCTTATTTTCCACGCGCTCATTAAAGTGGTAAAGAATAACTTTTTTTTACAAACGTTAGCCCCACACTAGGATTTTCTCCTGTATCGTGGTAGGCAGTTTACAAACATATATTGCACAAGGACAAACATCCAGACCCGGAACAATTATTTGTAGGCCGTACAAATACTTACTTGTTCCATGCGGGATTCGAACCCGCGGCCCCAAGCGTTGTAACTCATCGCTAAGCCACTACGCCACGGAGCCGTTAGGATTTGGCGGCGAAACCTTGATGTCCAAGTAGTTTTTTAAAAAAATCGTGAACATCTGAAACCACTATTTTGCACATGGGTAATTAGCAACCCTGTGCACAGTCGTAAGGCGTATGTAAGCTGCTTCTTTACTTTTTTACTTTTAATGATACTTTTAAAACAGTTTGAAACATCATATATAAAGATAGCTTTCATGTTTTCAGACATACCTGTTAAGATTTTTTGTGAAAGTCCCGGTTTCATAGCTAGCATAAGTAAATTAACAGTGGAATGTATGGCTGCTACTTTTTTACTTTTAATAGGCCTATCCACTGTAGATTACAGGCTTCTCCCATTGTTTGTCCAATAGGACAGATAGCCACGCTTGCCGAGTGTGTTGGCAACCACAGCTTTTTATTACTCTGCACTGTTATCAGGAAGATGCTGCCATCCATCTCCTGTTTCAGTTTCCCTTCTGTTGCCTCTTACGACGCCCATGAGACGAAATGAGGTATTGGTTTCTATTTCGCTGCCTCTACATTGCTAACATAGTCCTCCATTCAACTCCCGTTCATCATTTCGATTCCCTCCATAGATTATGAAATAAGTTGGATATTATCCGTTGTTGCCACGCTTGGCAGACGGGTTGCCAACTGCATCTTTTTATTATTTTGAGCTGTAATCAGAAAGACGCTGCTGCCCATCTTCTCTATATTTCTACCCCTGTTGATGAATATAGTCCCTGTCACACGTACATCATGAATAGAACTAAATTTATGAAATTTTAACTTTAATTGAAGTAATCTTAAAAGATATTTCTAAATTGAAGCCAGCGCGAGCGTAGCCGCGGGAAAAAAAAGCTGGTCTATAATAATTATATGGTTTATAGTTTATACATTGCGAACTTAGAGCATAAATAAGCAAGCTATGCTTATAAAAACTCTAAGATGGCGAATATTTTATTTTTAATTTTCTGCCGACTTCCAAAAAGGAGACGGTACTCAATTCGAGTGTATTTTTTTTTATGTGTGTTACCTCATAACTTTGTACTGGGCGAACCGATTTCGATTATTCTTTTTTTATATGAAAGCTGATACTTCTCGTGTGGTCCCATATGAATTTGATCAAGGTCAGACCAAAGGTTATTGAGTTATTCTTAAATAACCTATATTGAAGTCGCTTATATTGAAGTCGGCTTTACAAAATTTTTAATTTTTAATTATTTAATAAAGTTATAGATGTAACCAGCTAATAAAATGATTCCAGATTTCCATCCAATTCATTCACAGTGCGCCTACCAATTTCTTTAAATAGTGCTAAAGTAGAAAAGAAGTAGCATTTAAAATGATTTCCCTTTTTAAGTTCACAAACGGTATTTTGTGTACATATACACAAAATACCGCTTAATATAAAATTATAATAATATTAGGTTACTGTAACAGCCTATCATAGTCCATCGCTGAACATAGGCTTCTCAATAAGTTGCCTAGTAAGGGCAACTTATTGAGAAGCCTATGGGTGACAAACGGGCACACAGTTCACCTGATGATAAGTGGTTGCTGTGACCCATAGACATCTACATCTATCCTCAGGGCCGGCCCTACTATACGGCGAACGGAGCGACCGCTCCAGGCGCCAAGTCCAAGGAGGCGCCTTAATCAAATTTTATAATAGCATTGCTACCTACATAATAGAAAAATACAATCTTTTAGCTTATTTAGGTAACCATTTTGCGCGCTCCTTAGAATCTTAGTCTCTGTTCCGTTTCTTTGTTCATGGACCAACGGCTTTACGTGCTTTCCGAGGCACGGGGGTGAAACACCGCCAACTTCCTGACTCCGGGCAGCTACTGAGAATTTCTTGATGGAAAAACTTAATAACTGATTTTTTGGCCCGACCCGGGATTTAAACCCGGGACCTCATGATCAGCAGTCGCACTACTACAACCACTAGACCAATGAGGCAGTCATGGAAGAAGAGTATCAACACAACTGATCCCGTGGCAAGTTGGGAAGCTTAATCACTTGCAGCCAATTTTAAGAAGTTCGAGTTTTTGCTGTCTTTAGTCATTTGCTACGACGTTTTATTCCACGTTAATCTTGTCAGCACATGCATGCAAACAGAGCGCATAGATTTATCAGATACTACAAAACTGATGCACAAAAAAGAATATACCTAGAGACGAAGGATTAAAACAAACGCTCTGATTGTAGCTAAAGATACTTTTTACGATAACGTTTTCGGAGTTATGAATTTTTAAATGTTTGAAAGATCCTAAATTCGGATACTTTCACTCTAAATAGATATATATGTAATAGAATAAAATGTAAATATATTCCGGATTCAGAAACGTTATTCAGAATAATTTTTTTCTATCCAATGTTAGACACCGCCATAAACATAAAAATAGAGACATTCTTTATACGACTTTATACAATTATTGAGACTTGGGGTTTATAGAATAGAATAGAATAGAGTAGAGTGGAGTGGAGTGGAGTGGAGTGGAGTGGAACGGAGCGGAGCGGAGCAGAGCAGAGCGGATCAGGGCGGAGCAGAGCAGAGCAGAGGAGAGCAGAGCAGTTAGACACCGCCATAAACATAAATAGAGACCTCTTTTTGTACTTTAGAGTAGAGTGGAGTGGAGTGGAGTAGAGTAGAGTAGAGTATAGAGTAGAGTAGAGTAGAGTAGAGTAGAGTAGAATAGATGGAATAGAACAGAACAGAATATAACGGAACAGAATTTATATTCTTTGTTTTCGTTTGTTGTTTTTGTTTTTATTCTATTCTTTCTTTCTTATTTATATTTTTTATTTGTTCTATTCTGTTATCATATATATCATACATATATCATATAAATAGAATAATTAGCTTAATATTAATAATTATTAATATAAAATAAAATAAATATAAAATAAATAAATAAATATAAAATATTAATAATTAGCTAAAGCTTAGAATAGCTTAGAATAGAATAGAATAGAGAGATTCTTCTATGATTTGAATTAAACCGATGAAAATTTTAAGAAAGTGTGCTCAAAGTTGGAGGAAAAAAAAACGTATGATCTTAATCGCGATATTTCGGGATAGGAGCTTTCAAGAGAAATGATGTGTTGAAAAAGTTTTTACATATCGATAAAGATCACCCGAAAGCATTCCTTCAGCTCTTAGTATGCATCTTTATTATCGATGCATCTTTGCTAATGCAGTAGCAGTTTATTGATGCTCTTTTTGAAAATATCAGCTGGACGGGGAAGGCAACAAATTCATCAAAGCTATTTTGTACTGCCTCTCGGGTATTGAATTATATTCCCACCAAAAAGTTATTTAAATTCTGGAAAAAGTTCAAGTCTGTAGGCGCAAAGTCTGGTGAGTACGGCGGATGATGGGAGCTTCCAACCCAGTTTTTGTAACTTGGAGACCGTCTGTTGTGCAGTATGAAGTCGCGTGTTGCCGTACAGGAGCAGCGGGGACGAGTGATTGACCAAAGTTGGTTGGAGACGTGTGAGCTTCTCCATCATTGTGTTCACAGTACACATCTGCAGTAATGCTCATTCTGTTTGGTAAGAAGCTGTGATGAATTACACGGGCGCTAGACCAACAAACAGTGACCATCACTTTTCTAGGGTAAGTTTTCGCTTAGGGCATTATTAGTTTCGTTGCATATAACAATGTGGTTCAAAATTCCTTCGTTTGTGTGCCTGCACGTCCCGATGCGTACTTCGCGCTGGCGATCATTAAGGTGAAAGCTCGTATTATCCCATGTATGGGTATTTACAGAAAAACTACTTGAATTTCGCGGGCCACCCTGGAGCTTTCACCTTAAGTTCGTGGGGCGCCCATATGTTAAGCTTCTTTACCTTGCCCATTTGACGGAAATGGACCAATATTGTATTGATGCTAACGTGTAAAGGTGCTGCTAATTCAATCGTATATTGAGTAATATCAGCTTCCAGAAACGCCTTTAATTCGTCATTGTCCTTTATTTCATTCGACCAAAGTTTTTGGACGATCACGGTGTTCATATTGCAGGTCAAAATTTCCAGAACGAAAGCGGGCAAACCAATAACAGGTGGTGCGTTAGTTTGTAGTATTCGCTCTGTAAACGTCGTTGATGTTGCGTGCCGCTTGTGCAGCGTTGCTGCCACGACGGTACTCATTTTCCATAATTACTCGATTTTTTAACGTATGATGACGAAAAAGATAAAAACATAACGGTTATCAAAAAACAAATGACTAATTTTGAAAAAATGACTTAAAATAAAAGTAATTTGAAATTAGAATTCTTAGCCAAACAAGAATTATTTTGATTTGAAATGGCCAGTACTGCAGAACGCTCTCCGGATTTTTATAACTATTCCGATTACGGTGGCCAAAGATGAACGCAGTTTTAGCAAGCTAAGTAAAAATATAGCAGAGGTCGACTCTCGCAGAAGATAAGCTTTCTGATCTAGCCTTGCTGTCAATTGAAAATGATATAGCTCAGACATTAGGCGATTGTTGTGTATTGATTAAGGCGATCATATAAAAATTTGTAAATGCAACAGTGCGTACGCAGCGATTTAATTAAAATTTGTTCTCCATTTAAATAGTTTATTATTAACCCATTGAGTGTTCTAAGGACATACGGGTGTCCTGGTTGCTATTGTTATGCTATTGTTTTAATTTTTCCGACATCAATGGGTTAATTATATTATTATTGGGACCCAGTAGGCTAAAATTGAATAGTTTGTTTTTAATAAGCACTGTTACATTAATTAGTAAATATAAATACCAGTTCTAAAGTTGATTATGCTTATTAAGTGGCGAAGCTTGCGAAGTCACTTATTAAGTGGCGAAGCTTGCGAAGTCACTTATTGATTTCACGATGTCTGTCCGTCTGTCCGTCTGTCGGTCTGTCCGTCTGTCCGTCCGTCTGTCCGTCTGTCCCACGATTATCTCGAGAACGGTTTCGAATTTTCAAATTCTGTTTTCAGCAATCGATTACTGATCACCCAGGCATCTGAACCTCCTATTTTGAAACTGATTGCTCAACGGAAATCGTTAGAAACCGCTACAAAGCTAATTGCTTCGCCACTTTGCTATGCTGTTAGCTTGCTAGGTTTATTGATCTCATTAATGAATGTTGACTTAATTTTGTTTTATTAATTAATTAATATTTATTTTTGTTAAGATTTATTTAAATAAATGTATGTACCTTAATTCCTTTTTAATTTTGTTTTTTTTATTCTACATCAACGGTTCCTATACCGATACCGTAAGGAGTGCAGTACCTAAATACCACGAGCATGGCTGTTTTCAATCGACAAATTAGACATAGAGCTAAGATGTTGTCGAGATCTTCCCAGTTTCATGCTTGCATATTCACGTACAACTGGTATATATTAGGGGCAAGCAAGGGAGGCGCCATAATTGGGTCTTGTTCCATCCTTAAACTTGCCTCAGGCCGGCACTGTCTATCCTCAGTAAAGAATTAAAATGCAGATGCGTTGTCACCCGTGAGGACTAAGATGGAATGCCTATTTTCCAGTAAAAAGGGTCTCCGGTTCTCTACACTCACCATACGAAACACAGCAGTGTCATACTGCCATTTTACGCTGGTATTCTGTGAGAGTGTGGTCCTTCCCCGGTCGAGCCAACCCATTCTTTCTACAACTATACTACTAATATAGCTGCAGCATGGCTCTACCACGTAAAAATATGAAATTTGAAATAGTGAAAAAATATTAAGACTTATAGTTTTTAAAAAGTTATAAGAAACTTGATCGTGTTATGACTTATAATTAAAATGTAGAATTTATTTCGGGAACGCTTTCGCACACTACTGCAGCCTCAATAGCGGTTGTGAGCATACATATAGGTCGTGTTACGATCAGTTTTTTTTTACATAGGAGAGGGGGCGAACGAGCATGCGGCTCACCTGATGGTAAGTGATTACCGCCGCCCATGAAGAACTGCAACACCAGGGGAACCAGGGGAATTGCAGATGCGTTGCCGGTCTTTTAAAAAGGAGTAGGCTCTTTTCTTGAAGGTCCCTAAGTCGTATCGGTCCGATATACATTTCGAGCACTGCTCAGTGCTCTCACTGGTGAAAAATTCGGTCCGTTATGAACTACCAGTATACTGCCGCAGTACCCTAGGAAAATATATGACGTCATAAATTTTTGTACAGTGAGCACGGCGCTTTCGAGATAAAGTGTAAGTACTATTATTTATTCTGTGGTAAAGTGCTCTCAGTTCTCAGTACTTTGATCACGTGATGAAAAAACAACAACTTGTAAAGATTTAACAGCGTCCACGAATGATTGTTATTATTATTTATTAATATTGTTATTCAAATGAACTCGGACATTAAGTTTTAAAAGCAACAACATTCAAATAATATTTTTTTCTTCATGAACTGAAAACGTGTACATAATATATATTTTCATTTGAAAACAGTGTCGAAAACTGGGGATGAGAGTATACTTGACTGCGTTCCGTTTTAAACAGTAACCAGTATAGTAAACTAAAA
This sequence comes from Parnassius glacialis, assembly GCA_033319125.1. NCBI lineage: Eukaryota > Metazoa > Arthropoda > Insecta > Lepidoptera > Papilionidae > Parnassius > Parnassius glacialis. Next base: position 8,056,850 of record JAVANC010000011.1, on the reverse strand, counting down.
AGGAACGGCTTCACAGTACACTGAATTGACGTCACACCTTACCACCTTACACTGCGTATATCGGAACATACCCTTAGCCTTCTTCTCTTTGTTCCTTCAGTCTCTTTTTCGTGTTATCTACCCCTCCTACATGTTTGTGTAGGCACGCGAGAACACCGTACACGCGACCTCGAGGCCTTACGTAGGCGATTGACAACCCCATGTTGACTCTAAGTGTATGTTGATTCTGATAAGCTCTTCTCCGGCTCCCGGCTCTCCGTCTGATGATCATGACACCCTTGTAGCCAGAGTTTCGAGGGCAAACAAGGATGCAAGGCAATCCAACACAGTCTCAGAGAAGACACGCCTCCAATACACTCGCCGTCTCATAATTGATGGTGCGGTATCCCCGTATGAATTTGACGGCCATCGCTTCTGAGATCTTCTCAGGAAGGTATTTACAATGCTTTCTTTCAGAGTTCCGATCCAAACGGGAGTTCCATATTTTTTATAAAAGAGGAGGCAAACGAGCCGCCAGGCTCACCTGATGGAAAGTGACCATAACAACACTAGATACAACTGCAACAAAGGAGTTGCAGGTGTGTTTCTGGCATTTAAAAAAAGGAGTAAGCTCGTTTCTTGAAGGTCCCTAAGTTGCATCAGCTCGGAAAATCGCCGATGGTAAAGTGTTCCACAAAAGTCGTGCGAGGAAGAAAACTCGTAGTGAATCGTACAGTGGTGGACCACCTACCATCAAAATGGTGTGATTGGTATCGTGTTTAGTCGCGTTGTGAAATGGTAATTTGGTCGCTGGAATCAATGAGAACAATTCCTATGCATAACGTCTGAGCAATTGATGCAAGATCTCTTCGTAGCGCCAGTGAGCCGAACCTAATAGAAAGTACTCTGTCGGCGACAATTGATACCGCTCTTCGCTGGATCCAATCGAGAAGAAGTAGCGGGCAATGTGGTGCTCCAGTCCAGAGATAAGAACAGTATTTCATACGAGGACGAACTTACGCCTTGTAAAGCTGCCGGCATGAAATGCTGTCCCGGTCTACTGAGTACGCCAAGGCAGATATTTAGGCTACCTGGGGAAACTAGCAATAAGTCATCTAATAGATGACTTACAGATACCGATACCGTATAGTGTCATTACCCTATTTCAGCCCGTGGGTGTCGTAAGAGGTAACTAATCAGAAGATGGGCAGCAACGTCTTCCTAATAACGACTAAAATTAATAAAACTGCGGTTGCCAACCCGCTTGCCAAGCGTGGCAACTATAGCAAATATCCTCTCATGAGGCAATCTATGGAGGAAGTCCATGTTCAGCAGTGGACTTTAATCATCATGATCATCATCATTACAGCCCTTCACAAGTCCACTGCTGAACATAGGCCTCCCCCAAGGAATGCCACAAAGCACGGTCCTGATCCACCTGCATCCATCAACTTCCTGCATGTCTGACCAGGTCGTCACTCCATCTAGTGGGGGGGTCGCCCCACACTTCGCCTATCGGTACGAGGCTGCCACTCGAGAACCTTTCTTCCCCATTGGTTGTCGGTTCTTCGAGCTATATGGCCGGCGCACTGCCACTTCAGCTTACTAATCAGTTGGGCTATGTCGGTTATTCTGGTTCTACTTTGGGCGGGGCCCAAGTGGCCTATGGATACTTATTATATATAAGGGCTGGATAAGCAACACAAACTTACCGAATTCCGGAGTTAGGGTTGACCACAGGGTATCAGTCAGGTGGTAAGTAAAGTGTATGTAAGTAGTGTGCGAAAGTATGTATAAATGTAATAAATAAATAAATAAATAATGACTTTCAATAAGTATTATGTAATAATCAATATTGAATAAAAAATTGTTCTAGTCTATTCTATTCCATTCTACTATGGATATCCTCATTTCGAAGTTTATCACGCAGAGACACCCCGAGCACAACCCTCTCCATAGCTCGCTGAGCGACCTTGAGCTTCCTCATACGGCCAGCAGTAGACTTTAATAGGCTGTAACTGTAGTAGATGATGACTTAATCTTAATGTGATCAGATCATTTCATGTTTATAGAAAGAAATGTTTTGTTTTGGATTTTTATTTCATTTGATGAAAATTATGATTTCATGTCTGATAGTATTTTAATAGTCTGTTGTCTGTGCTACCCACGCAATTATGAAAAATTTATTGAGATATCATTTGTAAAAATCCAAAATTTTATAAATACAGACGGACATAACATACAATAAATTGGATGAAAAAAAAACTAGCCAGAAATTTACATTCATTTTGGGCTCTACTCTACCGCACAATAAGTACTCTACCGTACTTTTCTTCCGACTTCAAAAAGGAGGAGGTACCTACTTACTCAATTGGACTGTATGTTTTTTTTATATGTGTTAGCTCATACCTTTTTTCTGTGTAAACTGATTTTGATGATTCTTTTTTTATTTGAAAGCTGGTACTTCTCATGTGGTCCCATATACATTTTATCAAGGTCTGATCAATAGTTTTTGAGTTATTCTTAAAACTTATATTGAAGTCGGTTGTACAAAGTTTTTAAATTTAAATTATTGAACGAGTGCGACACTGAAAGTTTTTAGAACTGGCCACTTGTAAACCATATAATAAGAAAATAAGTTCAAATTTTGGAAATGGAACTCTTTACCAATATATACACACTAGTATGTATTTTATTAATTTGTCATGTGTTTACGATTTGGCGGCAAATTGAAAATTGTCTGTCACGTCAGCATAAATTTAACGCGAAAAAATTTTCGGACAATGTTTTTTATGACTTTCGATGTCTTTTAAGTCTACAAGAAAGTTATGATAGACTTCGATTGGCCTTTCACGATGAAGCCCCATCTCGTGCCACTGTTTTCAACTTGCGTAGTCGCACTAATCTCACCGATGATCTGCGTCACGGGCGGTATCCTACGGCGACGACTAAAGACAACATCACTGTTGTGCGGCGTATGATAGAGACTGACAAAAGAGTGACTTATCAGCAGATTCGGGCAAGCTTAGGCATCGCTATGAGTCAAGTGTACAAAATCCTTTCAGGAAGCTTTGTGCCCGGTGGATACCTCATAATTTGACAGGGGCCCAAAAACTCTGTCGTGTTGATTGGTGTCGTGAAATGGTTCAAAGATTTAACGGAGGTGACAGTCCGCTGTCTGGGTATTTCCTTCAGAAGAGTTGACAACTAAAGTAAAAAGAGGCCGAAGCGTAGAAAAAAGATGGTGGCCTCGTTCTTCGGAAGGACAGGTCTTTACGCAACAATTATTTTAAAGGATCGAAAAACAGTTACTGCAAAGTGGTACACTAACAATTGTTTGCCACTTATCTTGGAAAAAGTTCGGGAGAAACGACCTCGCAGTAGGATCCTCCTTCACCACGACAACGCCTCGTTGCACACCGCCAAGCAAACAATCGACTACTTGGCAACGTCAGACGTGGAATTACTAGGTCACCCGCCCTATAGCCCCGACCTCGCACGTTGTGATTTTTATTTATTTCCGAAAATAAAAGAAAAACTTCGAGGAAAACGTTTTATGGACGCCGAGGAAGGCTGAAGGCTGTGTTTAAAAATGTCGTCGAAGAGACCTCTAAGAACGAGTGGGCAAATTGCTTTTCTCAGTGGTTCTATCAGATGATATGTATTGATGTAAATGGCCACTATTTTGAAAAGATATAATAAAACCAATAACTTGCTAGTTTGTTCAGTTTTTGATTTTCTAAGAACTTTCAGTGTCACCCTCGTAGTAAACTACTTAAAGCACCCAGTACAGTATGAAGGGCAAATAATAGAATACATGTGGTGCATAAGAACTGATCAGATAATTAAATATATTATACTTATTGAAGAATGCGTTTTAATAGGAGTTTTCTTCCTCGTACAACTTTTCTGTGGAATTGTTCACCACCGGCGATTTTTCTGGACCGATACGAATTAGGAGCCTTCTAGATGAGAGCTTACACCTTTCTAAAAGGCCGGCAACGCATCTGCAATTCCCCTGGCGTTGCGGTTGTTAATGGGCGGCGGTAGTCACTTACCATGAGGTGAGCAGCATGCCCTTTTGCCCCTTCTTCTATAAAAAAAAAAGAATAAAGTGTCATTGCGAAAATACCGTTACCGATGTTTAATGCTTCATACGAGTATATTATTAATGCGTATGAATTTTAAGCATATTAGCCAGGTTATTTCTAAGCACGTAATTTGATAAAAATAAAAGAACTGGTTTTTAAAATCAATGGCCATTTGAATGGAAATGACTAACCGAAGTAAATGTAAACTTTTACCGCCTGCAAGTAAACTAAAACAAAGTTATGAATAAAATCCCAAAATAAAAAAATGTATTAAGTTCAAAATGCAAAAGGGACTATGTATTATAAATGAGGTGAAAATACAATTTATGTGTATTACCAGTTAAAAGCACTTGTTATGTAAACTTTCTTTTTTTTTCGTCCTATAATTCTAATAATGATGCCCCTTCTGTTTTGCCCACGGAGTTTTCTTTACGGAGTTTACTCATTTTCGAACGTCAGTAAAGTTAAAAAAAAAAGACATTTGACATATATTAAATTCTTACGTTGAAGAATAAAAGATGTTATAGGTATCTACTTTAAAAGACTGAAATTAATTTAATAAAAAATTATGGCTAGTTACACAGAATAAAGAATAGATTAGTACTAGCATTAATTAGCTATATAAAATAAACTAATGTGACTTCTACAACTTTTTAGATGTGATAGAGCCATGCTGTAGCTATATTAGTAGTATAATTGTAGCACGAATGGGTCGGCTCGACCGGGGAAGGACCACGCTCTCACAGAATACCAGCGTAAAATAGTGTGTGGTAAGTGTAGAGAACCGGAGACACTTTTTACTGGAAATGAGGCGTTCCATCTTAGTCCTCACGGGTGACGACGCATCTGCATTTTGATTTGTAATCGAGGATAGATATAGATGTCTATGGGCCTCAGCATCCACTTACCATCAGGTGGACTGTCTGCTCGTTTGTCACTTTTATCTTATTAAAAAAAACCTTGAATCGATTTTAGCCGCGGTTTCAGCCATGTGCCATGTGCTAAATAACATTTGAAATGGTATGTAAAAAAGTGTGTGTTGTAAGTTAGAAAAAGAAAGATTGGCTTTACCCCCAAACTCATTCGGTTTTTCGCATCCTATCTCAATAGTAGATGTCAATATGTGCGGGTAGAAGGCTATAACTCCAGTGATTACTTCACGAGATCAGGGGTAAGTCAGGGCAGTACGTTGGGTCCAACACTCTTCCTGCTCTTTATAAATGATCTGCCAAACATTGTTTGTTTTTCTGAGTGCCTCCTCTTTGCAGATGACTTAAAACTCAGTCTGGGTATTGAATCTGAATTAGATACTATAAATCTACAAAGAGACATTGACGCAGTGTTGAATTGGAGTCAAGAAAATCTATTGCCTTTAAATTATAATAAATGCAAAATAATTACTTTCACTCGGAAACCTAGACCAAATGTAAATTTGTATAGCCTACATGACGCTCCCCTGGAAAGAGTAAATGACATTCGAGACCTAGGGCTGTTATTAGATTCTAAATTAGACTTTCATCTACACATGACAAGTATCTGTAAGAACGCACATAGAATGTTAGGTTTTGTTATTAGGACTGGAACACAATTTGAGAATGAAGTAGTTGCTAAAATACTATTTAACGCATTTGTTCGTAGCAAGCTGGAGTATGGTGCTGTTGTCTGCGACCCACTTGAGGATAAGTATGTTCTTATGGTCGAGAAGATACAGCGTAAGTTTGCCCGATGGTGCTTTAAGAAGCGATACGGGTACTATCCTCACCTGTATCCTTCTTTGTTCGTATCGGGCATGGTTGATATGGAAACACTGAAGTTTAGGAGGGTTATGCTTATGCTGACACACTATCTCTCTATACTGTATCACAAGATCGATAGTCCGCAGATACTAGAGAGTGTACGCATCTTAGTTCCCCGTAATATACGGTAGGAGTCAGGGCTGCAGCTAGCCCCGCGCCGCCGGCCTCGTTTGCTAGCGCGTCCTGTCGCGCGCACTAGGCGCGGTGAGCGCGCGCCCACTGTCCGCGCACTACGAATGATTGGTGACATACTTGCTCAGTACGATGATCTGGACTTATTTGCTGATGGATTGAGGAAACTTATAAGTAAATTAAGATTTATTCTAACTGACATTGTATAATTTTTTACCCAGACATTGATTTTATTTGATTTTATTTTAGTTACTAATTTAATGATGTGTAATATTAATTTGACTAATTTTGTTTTATTTTATTTTTCTTAATTTGTTTAATTAGAGGCAGTTATTTTAATTATTAATGTTGGATATATATATATATATATATATATATATATATATATATATATATGTGTATTTTAATTTAATGTAGGTAATTTATTTTGTAATTCAATGTTATGTGTTTTATTTAATTAAGATTATGACTAAAAATTGATTTAATGTTAATTTAATGTATCTAATGTTACAAGCGTGTTGGATGCTATCATCTGTTAGCTTGTAAGCATGTCTAATACTAAAAAAAAAAAGAAATATTGATTGCAGTTTAGTTATGGTTACTATCAGCCAGTATTAAATAATATTATGCTAATAACTAATGTGAACAGGTAGTTTCGATAAGAAATAGGAATGAACTTATCTTGGCAAACTACCTATAGGTTTATGACGTAATTTATGAGTGCTAAACCTGGTTAAGGGTAAAGACTGCAAACTCGGAAAGAAGTGGGTTCGAATCCGCCATTCGACTACTGCCGTGAACCACAGCTTACTTGAAAGCAGTTAACGGAAATAATAGCTGCTAGGACCTATTCTTTAAAATATATCTCCACGTTTTGAAGTGCATAGAGTCAGATTTTACTGTTTTTAAAAATATATTATAATGTTGCGTGAATAAATGATTATAATAATTAAAAAACATCGTGTCCAAACTTATATTCGAAGCGTAATTTCATATTGAATACCTGATGAACTTGTCATAGAAATCGGTCCTTTAGTTTTTTTGTATAATATAAATAATGAAAATTTGAAATTACAAAAATAGTTATTGTAGTAAAATGGGAAACTGATAGAAAGACTAACCCCAATTAAAAATAACCAAACCAACATACAATTAGTGGATGCTGTTGCCCATATTTTTTTTTATAGGATAAGGGTGACAAACGAGCACACAGTCCACCTGATGGTAAGTGGCCGCTGCGGCCCATAGACATCTACATCTATCCTCGTTTGCGAATCAAAATGCAGATGCGTTGCCACCCGTGAGGACTAAGATGGAATGCCTCATTTCCAGTAAAAAGGGCCTCCGGCCACCTGCACTCACCAAGCGAAACGCAGAGGTAAACCTCTACTTCACGCTGGTATTCTCGGGATCGTGGTACCACCCCGGTTCGAGCCGGCCCATCCGTGCGACAGCAAAAGCTGCCGCGTGGCTCTACCACTGTTAAAACCATAGCCACCAGAGCTGTAATTCATAACTCTTTAATGTTCTCCAGACCGAATTTTGGTCACAGCAGCCAGTCTATACGGAGACGAGCTATTTGCGCAGATTACACGATTATGGTACACGAGCAAAAAATATATATTATTACTATCTGGTACCCGGCACGCTGCTGCTGTAGAAGAAATAGTTGTTTAAATATCGTTTTAAATTTGGAAGAGTTATATTGTTTATTTTTTAATAGTATAGGGTGACAAACGAGCACACAGTCCACCTGATGGTAAGTGGTTGCTTTTACCCATAGATATCTACATTTATCCTCAATAAAGAATCAAAATGCAGATGCGTCGTCACCCGTGAGCACTAAGATGGAATGCCTCTTTTCCAGTAAAATGGGTCTCCGGTACTCTACACTCACCATACGAAACACAGCAGTGTCATACTGCCATTTTACACCAGTATTCTGTGAGAGCATGGTCCTTCCCCGGTCGAGTCGACCCATTCGTGCTACAACTATACTACTAATATAGTTGTAGCATTGCAGCATGACTCTACCTCGTATAAAATATATATATAATATTTTATACGAATAAACGTATAAAATATTTAATTCGAATTACAATACATTGATTGAAATTGAATGATATATGTACAAATTTTAAATAAATTTGTCGGTACTATATGCACGCCACCTACTGTAAGTTAATTGTACTATGCCTATAACAATGACTTGACAAAGTTTTATCGCAATTTGATGAACGGTATAGCAGCGCATAAAATACGAACAAACAATTTTTTTTTATATTCTAGATTACTATGTAACGTGCGTATGCTCAAACCCAGGTGTATTTTCTATTCCCACACTCTTATAGTCCGATGGGACGGCAATTCGACACGATCAGAGAGTTCAGGTGCAGAACTAATGGCTTTTCGTGCTTTCTGAAGCACGAGGGTGAAACAGCGCGAAGTTTCTGACTCAGGGCTGCTATTTATTTATTACAATTTCTTCACAGAAAAACAAACTATTTTTGAGGACATCCGAGATTAGAACCTACATACGCCACATGAACAGCGGTCGCGTTAATATACGTTATAATCAAGAATTGTAGATACATGTTTTAAAAAACGTTCTTTATACTTTATAAGAATAATAAAGTACGTGAAATTACTTTGTTTCACCTATTTTTACGATTTTAGAGTTTAATTTTACTATTTACAAGAAAAAAGTAATAACATACACAAAAAGTTATATAAAAATGAATAATATACAACGAAATAATTCTGACGATTATAAAGATTTATTCACTTCACTAAAGGTTTTTTAAAGTAGCAATGATTTTTTGCTACTCACCTGTCCATTCCCGCCACTTCAAAATTTAGAGATTTTTTTTCTGATGAATGCTACTTTTTTTTATTTGAATAGTAGATGAACTTTATGCGTTCCCGAAAAGTGGCAACCCTAATAGAAAACGCTGGTTCTATTTTCGCATCGCCATACGCCCTACACTTTTCTGTACCTATTTTGTGATCTTATCCATCGAAAGGTGGTTTGAAAGAAATCGCTTTTAGCGATAAGACCGCTCATTGTAACAATGATATTTTGCACTTTTTTATAGAATAAGGTGACAAACGAGCTCACAGCCCACCTGATGGTAAGTGGATTCTACGGCCCATTGACATAGTCTACACCTATCTGCGGGTAAAAATTAAAATGGATATGCCTTGTCACCCCTAATGACTAAGATGGAATGCCTCGTTTCCAGTAAAAAGGATCTCCTATTCTCTACACTCACAGTATTCAGTGAGAGCGTGGTCCATCCAGGTCAAGCCGACCTACTCGTGCTGTCTCCTTATTATAGTTGCAACGTGGCTCTACCACGTGTAAAGTACTTGTTTTCTTGTATAACTTCTTGTTTTAGTGTAGAATAGTTATCTATCTAAAGTACGTTGTCTTGTTAATTTTCGCTGTATTTAAAAGCAGTAAACAGGATATCTGTGCAATGTAGCCCCTTAGACAGTCGTAATACAGCTCTATCAATATGTTTTTCCTAACCTTTATAATGTAAAGTAAGTTACAGTCAATCAATATATAGAACATTGTAGGTAATCACGGAATAATTCAGTAAAAGTAGTAAATAACTTGTCTAAATTCGAAACTCTCATTACATTATTTTCATAACATTACATTTCTCACGAAGGCATTGTTAATAAAAATTCACGGCAGCACACTGCTCTCAATGTTGGTGGTTGTGACGTAACAATGCTTAAGCAGCGTATTGCTCGGGCTAGCATTCAAAATGTTTTGTATTCAACGTTTCAATTTCAAATATGCTTTAATACGTAAACTATAAAGTTCTGAATCAAACAGCTGAACAAGCCGCTGGCCGTAAAATGTAAACAAACACTTTAAAGTAAGCTCTGACACTATCAAAATAAGTACTAATTTCGAATAAGCGATAGTTAGTGATAAAAGCAGTTTTCACGGAGGCATGAGCGAACGGTCGCACTAGACGCAGCTGCCCCCTTCCCGCATCCCGCAACTCTTCCCCCCTGCGCACCGTTCTTGCCCCGCGTGTGTCGCGCTTACAAATACTAAGAGATGTAGAGACAGAATTTGTGCGTAGAAAAGGTTTTATATATTGTTATTACGCCTCTCAGAGTAATTTATACATTGCTCAATTCTTTAACTTTTTTTTTTGCAAAATTTACGTCACAGTAGAATAGCATTTAAACCTTACAGAATAAATGAATAATTCCAAAATATATTTTAACGTTATTCCTGTAAAATAGATTTATCAATTAAAAGAAAAATAATAATGTCAGAATGTATTGAAGTTTTATTTTTATATATTTTTAGTTTTTAAAACGATCGAAAATTTATTAGTTTTATTAATTAAAGGAAATACATAATATTATATGTATTTATTAAAATCAATTTCATATTGTCAAAAAATAAAAACATGGTCTATTGTATTCCTTTTAGATAATACAAAAGGCGGACATAATGCATTAGGTATTCTTTACTAGTCAACTTATGGAATACCGTATAGTGCATAAGACTATCCACTATCCCATATCATACTGTAAGTGTCGTAAGAGGTGATAGAGGAAAGCTGAACCAGAAGATGGGTAGCAGCATTTTCCTATTATTAACTGAATTAAAATAAAAACTATGGCAAATATCTACCGTATGAGGCAATTTGCAAGGAAGGATAATTATGTTTAGCAATGGATTTTGGATTTAATTGTAAAGTTATACACATATTATATTATAAATATAAATATTATATATTATAAACATTTACGTATATTTGACAAGACATAATATTATTATAATGTACATGGAATAATATACGAGCAACAGGCGTTGTCTTTGATATTTTTAAGTTTAATGTATATATAATAAGAAAATGTTGTATACATGTCTCAATCTTTAATACTTACTGTTCTATCTCAATGCTTGTATTGTTTTATTCTTTGCGACGAGCGGTCCGCGGCTCGCGTCGCCATTCTGGATATTTTGACGGGAAGGTCGGTCACGTGACGCGGCGCGGGGGAAACGCGCGGCGCGGGGCGCCGGCTAGACTCTCCAGTAGCCGAGCCATCCGTCTGCTGCTTTGACTGCGGCCAGTCGCCGGAATCCACGCCCCCGTTTCAGGCGTTCGCTCGAATCCACAACGTACCGCGCCGACGGCACTCTCCGTGCTTTTCCTATCGGATTTCTCTGGCGGATCGCGGAAAAGAAAAGTGAAGTGTTCACTGGATAAATTTGTAATAGGCTTGCGCGACAGTTATGTGAGGAGAGGTGGTGGTTCGCGTATTTTTGCACGGTCGGGCGTGCGGCGACGGGGCGGGGACGCCGGCGCGGAGCGGCTCGGCCGGGCCGTCGCGGCGGCGGCGTCGCGCCAGACAGACATGTTCGCACCGCGGCCGGAGCCGGTCGCCCGCGCCGGTCGCTGAGCCGCGGCACGTGCGCTCGCGCGACCCGCGAGCATGGACGTGGTGACGCCGCACATCAGCTCCGTGCTGAAGACGTACCAGGCCAGCGCGCCGCGCAGCCTGCAGGGCCCGGGCCGCGGCCGCGCCGCGCCGCCCGCCCCGCCCTGCGCGCCGCCCCCGCCCCCGCCCGCGCCCGCCGCGCCGCCCATCCTGCTCACCCCGGACCCGGTGCTGGGCGAGCGCGGCGAGACGCTGCTGGAGGGCGAGCCCATCTCCTGCTTCAGCGTGGGCGGCGAGCGGCGCCTCTGCCTGCCCCAGATCCTCACCTCCGTGCTGACGGACTTCAGCCTCGAACAGATAAACCGCGTGTGCGACGAACTGCAGATCTACTGCTCGCGGTGCACCCCCGAGCAGCTGCACGAACTGAAGTCGACGGGAGTGTTGCCGCGCTCGGCGCCCTCGTGCGGGCTGATCACGCAGACGGACGCGGAACGGTTGTGCGCGGCCTTGCTGCACGCGCCGGCGGCCGCGCGCCCCCACAAGCTGCCGGGCTTTCGCGTTTACCACGAATGCTTCGGAGGCGCACGCGGCGTTTGCGCGCCCGAAATCGGTCTTGTGCAGTGCACGGAATGCCGGGCTTTGTACGGGCCCCGACGGTTCGTGTGCCACACGCACGCCACAGAACACCGCACGTGCCACTGGGGCTTCGATTCATCGCGCTGGCGACGTTTCCTGCTGGTGGCGGATGAGGAGAGCGAGCAGGAAAAATGCGCGGCGTTGCTGGACGATATGGCCGCGCGTGATCACGCTAAGATGCACGCGCCGCTTAAAAGAAAACAGGTTAGTCTTACCATGTTATAATTTTGCCATTCCAATTCAATAAACTAATTTTTTAAACAAAGTTTTAGTCATAAAAACAGCGTATTTTTTTTTAAATTAACTTCCTTTTTAGGTAATAATTGAATTATACTTTTATAACCTTAGTATTAAAATATTATCAGAGAGTCGCACTACAAAGTCTACTGATGTACAACGGTGATGCCCTCGTGATAGATTTGATAATGACAAAACTTCCGATACTATTAAAACGTCAACCGCGCAAAAGATATAGAACAGTGTCACACGTGTACGTTACACTGCAGTGGTTCCACTTTGGTAGGGAAGTGGTTTAAGAAACACTGAGACAATCACATCACAAACCAACCCTAAAATTCAGACGTACTGTAGGCGTATGTAATCTATTATGTCACAGACAAAACTCATACCGGTCAAAACACTTTTGACTGCGAAAATAAATATATATTATTATTATTATATATATTTATTATATATATTATTATTTAATATTTTCTTAACTTATATTATTTTTATATATGTAATATTAGAACGTATGCGAATATATTTTATGTTTATAATATACAATATATTATGTCTAGTAATTTTAACATTTTCTGACACCTACCAACTTTTACTTGTTTAATTCTCTCAGGGTTGACTGGTAGAGAATGCCATATGGCATTAAGTCCGCCCATTGTAATCGGAGATTAAGGTGTAACACAATAAAGAATAAATAAATATTATGGTCATCATCATTCATCATTATTACAGTCTCTGACAATTTCACTGCTGCTCTCTTTAAACTGTTGCTGAACATAGGCCTTCCCTAAGGAATACCACAAAACAAGGTCCTGAGCCACCTGCATAAATCGACTTCCTGCATGTCTTATATATATGGTCATTGATAATAAATGGTTATTGTGGATTATTTCAAACATTCTTAATGACGCCATATTAATGGATCCCACCCAGACGAAGCCGGGCAGGTCGCTAGTACGTAATACATACGTACGTATATAGTATATATCTACTGTGAGGGTTCTCAGTCGTCATAGTTCTTGGTAGCAATCATTTTGTTCAATGCTGAACATAACAAAGCACGGTCCTGAGCCACCTGCATCTATCGACTTACTTGCAGGCTTATGTTCAGCAGTGGACTTGTAAAGGGTTCTTTATTTTTGAATCAAATTTAGTTAACATTTTTTTAAGGAGCAATCAAGCAAATTCAGCCATTTTTATTATTATTGCAGTCTATCAAAAGTCCACTGTTGAAAATAGGTATGTCATAGGTGTGTCACGGTTACCATACTTTGCAGGCAGGTGGGGAACCGCAGTTTATAACTTTGAGTTGTTATCAGGAAGATGCTTGATGATTTTATACGTGGTAGAGCCATGCTGCAGCTATATAAGTAGTATAGTTGTAGCACGAATGGGTCGGCTCAACCGGGGAAGGACCACGCTCTTACAGAATACCAGCGTCAAATAGTAGCTTAACACTGCTGTGTTTCGTATGGTGAGTAGAGAACCGGAGACCCTTTTTATTGGAGAGGAGGCATTCCATCTTAGTCCTCACGGGTGATATCGCATCTGCATGTTAATTCGCAAACGAAGATAGATGTAGATGTCTATGGGCCACAGCAACCACTTACCATAAGGTGTACTGTGTGCTCGTTTGTCAACCTTATTCTATAAAAGAAAAAGTAGCTGCTGGTTTATTCTCCTGGTTTATTTCCATCTTATCTCCATCTATCTCCTATTTAAATTTCCTTTGTCACTTCTAACACCTTCGGGATGATATCGGGTACACCGCCACTACACGGTTAGCATATAAATTAAAAATGATAATAAATATTTTTTTTATTCGCATACTTACCATTTTCACACAAATTGGATCTTACCCCTATCCGACCGGACCTATAATAAATATCCCTTATTGGCTCATTTGTTTTGAATAATTACATTTAGCTTATCATTATTGCTTACTATTATTAGTGTTAAGGCCGTGTCAGGGTACGTTACCAAGATACTAAGTCGTTTGCTGATTACCAACGACTTGGTATCTTGGCCTTACCAAATATCCTGTTCTGATTAGAACTTTTTATCTGCTTAAACATGCGTATTGTTTACCGTTACAGCCTATTAAAGTCCACTGCCGAACATAGATTGCCTCGTAGCATATTTGTCATACTTGCCACGCAAGCGACTTGGCAACCGCTGTTTTTAGTCGTTATAAGAAAGCTGCTGCCCATCTCCTAATTTGTGCATTGTTTAGTTAATTAAAATTAGGCGGAGCTGCGTATGCGTAAATATAAAGTGACATTCATAACATTCCAAATTAATCCAAAATTAAGTTTGCAAGACTCAATCTTGAGTTATGTGAACACTTGTAAACTTGTAAAAAAAAACTTATAATTGATATAATTATTATATGTCAGAGAATGTGAAAATGTGTATAGAATAGAATAGAATATTTTTTTATTCAATATTGATTATTACATAATTCTTATTGAAAGTCATTTTTTTAATTACCACTGGTTCGGAAAATACCTCTGTTCTGGGAAGAACCAGCAAGAAACCCAGCGGGATTTTTTTTCAAACATCACTTAACAATAATTTCGTTTATACAATTTTAAATGATTTTTCATAGAACCAGCATGGTGGCGATCACCTTATTCCCAGGGGTTATTTTCATTCATGTATTCCTTGATATTATAATAACCCTTTCTGTACAGTATTAAACTGTTGTATATAAACAGTTTTCAACAGTGGTAGAGCCACGCGGCAGCGTTTGCTGTCGCACGGATGGGCCGGCTCGAACCGGGGTGGTACCACGACCTCACAGAAAACCAGCGTGAAGTAGAGGTTTACCTCTGCGTTTCGCTTGGTGAGTGCAGGTGGCCGGAGGCCCTTTTTACTGGAAATGAGGCATTCCATCTTAGTCCTCACGGGTGACAACGCATCTACATTTTGATTTGTAATAGAGGATAGATGTAGATGTCTATGGGCCGCAGCAACCACTTACCATCAGGTGGACTGTGTGCTCGTTTGTCATCCTTATTCTATAAAAAAAAAAAAAAAAAAAAAAAAAAAACAAACATTTATACGTGGTAGAGCCATGCTGCAGCTGTATTTCTGGTATAGTTGTAACACGAATGGGTCGGCTCGACCGGGGATCTACCGCGCTCTCACAGAATACCAGCGTAAAATAGCAGCTTAATGCTGCTGTGTTTCGTATAGTGAGTGTAGAGAACCGGAGACCCTTTTTACTGGAAACGAGGCATTCCATCTTAGTCCTCACGGATGACAACGCATCTGCATTTTGATTCGTAATCGAGGATAAATGTAGATGTCTATGGGTCACAGCAACCACTTACCATCAGGTCGACTGTGTGCTTGTTTGTCACCCTTTTCCTATAAAAAAATATTTTCAGTATACAGTCCACTTGATGGTAAGTGGATGCTGTGGCACATAGCACTTGTATGAAATATAGAAATAACTACTTTATCGAGCAGAGGGGGTTATTTGCAGGCATATCAATTTAAGAAAAGCCCTTTTTTATAGGATAGGGTGACAAACGAGCACACAGTCCACCTTATGGTAAGTGGTTGCTGTGACCCATAGACATCTACATTTATCCTCGATTAAGAATCAAAATACAGATGCGTTGTCACCCCTGGGAGTAAGATGGAATGCCTCGTTTACAGTAAAAGGGTCTCCGGTTCTCTACACTCACCATACGAGACACAACAGCATTAAGCTGCTATTTTACGTTGGTATTCTGTGAGAGCGCGGTAGATCCCCGGTCGAGCCTACCCATTCATGCTACAACTATACCTAATCTGTTGTCCTTGCAATAAGGTTGTATGACGTTGCTACGCGTACGTCACAGATCTTTTTCGCGCCAATTCCGTAATTTCACTGTAAACCGAAGATGATTTAAAGTTACACAAAGTAGGTATTTGCTGCTAACACACATAATGCTTCGTAAATATGTAAATGATGTATTTAATACGCATATTAAACTTCATATGTTTCGTGTTGCCTTTAGTCAAAACTGTGTTATTATTAATACTTACCAAACGGACGTAGTTTAATGTTTTAATTATGTAAATTATATTTTATTAATGTGGGCTCGTGTTGTCGAAACCGTTAATTATAATGATGGCATCCAAAATATGCTATATTTTCTAGGTTTTCTATAGGTTATAGAGTTAAAAAAATTGTCCAGTTTTGTGTTAGGGTATTCAATATAGTTCCGTTACGGCCTATTAAAATCCGCTGCTTAACATAGGCCTCCCCTATCGATTGCCTCATATGGGATATATTTGCAATAATTACCACGCTTGGCAAGCGGGGTGGCAACCGCAGTTTTTTTATTTTTTATTGTTACTAGGAAGACGCTGCTGCCTATCTGATTTGTTTCCCTCTGTCGCCTCTTATGTCACCCACGGGATGATATGGGGTAGTGGATATTAATCCAATAATCTATATTGTATAAAAAAATCATTCTATTCTATTCTGTTAAAACTTTAATGCCTAAAACTTTAATAAATCAACATGTACGTAATGGTTTGTGATGTGGTTCTTACAATCGCTTTAAGAATTTATTTAGGAAGATTTTTGTGTATATTTTATGTAAGTATGGTAGAGAAATGTAAACATTTATGATCAAATGATTAAAAGCCGATAGAAGTAGAACACTCGCGAAACGCACCTGTGCGAGTCTTGTGCATTTATAATACGATTAACGTCACTATTATACAGTTAAATAAACAATCCGGTTTCCGAGACGCTTGTCAATAACTCACTTTAAAAAAAATTGTCAGTTATTTGCAATTATATAATATATATTTTTTTTTAATTCAAATGAATATTTAAGCTATTGACATTAAGAATATTCATTTTTTATGATCTATCAATACTGAAAAAGAAAATAATTTATGAAATCATTAATGAATTAATGAAGACTACATAATTACAGGCTCAGAGGTATATGTACATGATGTGTCAATCGTGAATGACGATTTCTGTTATAAATCATTCATTCAATATTAACGAATTTAATATAGGATACTTAGGTATAGAATAGTTATTTATGAACGTGGTAGAGCCATGCTGCAGCTATATTAGTAGTATGGTTGTAGCGCGAATGGGTCGGCTCGACCGGAGAAGGGCCACGCTCTCACAGAAAACCAGCGTAAAATAGTAAATGGGTGAATATACGCTATTTGAATTCCAACGGTCCATAGGCAAATTTTATGTTAAACATAATATATTATTGTTACTGTATGTTTAAGCAATAAAGAATATCGTCTATTATTTGGCCCAAACAGTCAATTCACAATAATTGTTTAATTTAAAGCATTAATATCTCAAAATAGTTAATAATGTATACTCCCCTGGTCTCCCCCATTACTAGATTGTATAATTTTATGGCCATATGTATTATATACTTAAGCCATTATGTTTTCTTTCAACATGATCAAACGCCTAAATAAACATCGAAACATATTTTATCAAAATACATTGTAAAAATATTTATTAATATAAAAAAAATATCTTATTTTCACGTACCGTTACAATTATGTCACCTCACCTGGCGAAACTGAAAGACTAAAAATTTGACATAAAACCGCTAAAGTATGTTTTTGAGCTTGAACTACACGCGTAGTACAGTGTGAAGTTCGAAGTAAGCTAACGGTGATGAGCAAAACTCAAATAATATTGCGTCAGTTTTGGATTCACTGTAAGAAAGCGTGTTTGTGCCAGTCGTTGGAGTATTTCCCTTGGTAAGTATACGTTTTTGTATTTTGTCGTTACGAAATTGTAAATTTGCACAATGCAATGTGTATTTTGTGTAGGTGTCATGTATTACGTTAAACTGTGGTTAGAAAAACAAGTGATGTTGTTTTTGTAGGTTGTGTGTGATTTTGTCACTTCTCTGGCGTCACTTCTCTGGCATATTTCATGTCAGGGGAAATACAGCCGTCCCAGGGAAGTGATAAAATTTTGTTTCGTTAATATTTAATCTTATAACGCTTAAATTTATTTGTTCTATGTACCATGATATCATGGCGAATGTTAAAAAGAAGCAAACAAGGGAGATGAGAATCAAGATGAAAAATTACGCTACCAAATAATTAAAAATGATCCGGTTAAAAGTGCTGAATAAAAACAAAAAGAAAAGCGGAAATATAAAAAAAGGAAAAGGGACAAACTAAGAGAATTAATGACATGATTGAAAGGAAACAAAGAGCTGTTAGAACAATACGGAGAGAGAGAAGACTATAAAGTTACACTCTACCAGAAACTATCAAGTAACACCACCGTCGTCTGATAATGAAAACCAACCTCCACTTTCACAAAGCAATTTAACTCTGGATGCTAAAAGACGATCCGAAAGTCAGCGTTAAGTACAAAATAAGGTTATAAAAAAACAAAAATATGAAATTACGTCAAAAACTACATTAGTAGCATAACAAACTAAGGCGCATCGAAAAACAGAAGGAGCTCCAAGTGATATCGGAGAGACATGTTAACAAAATGACAAAGTTGTCGCTTCAGGAACTATCATACATATACACATACATACAAGATTTTGCTAATGAATTACAAAAAAAATGCCCCAGCATTCATATTTTTGTGATACACGAAAAAGAAATTGATTTACAAAGGAAGATAATTGAAGATAATCGACCGAACATTAAACCTTTTGCTGGTACAATAAAAGTACATCAAGTCCGAGGAACCTTTATGAGCAGTACGTAGTACATCAAGAGCTTCAGCTGCTTTGGTAGTAACTTTTGCCCTCACTTCCACTTAGACGACATTCAATACACCCAAAATGATAAAACCAAATTGCATGTTGCTGCAATATACACCGATTCTGAGGAAATTGTGCGAAACAATATGATTCCCCAAACTTGTACTAATCTAATAAATACTATAGACAATGAAGACACGGCTATGATTTTATTATAGGATAGTGTTCCGCTGTTTACGCTGGTATTCTGTGAGAGCGTGGTCTTTCCCCGATCGAGCCGACCCATTCGTGCTATAACTATGCTACTAATATAGCTGCAGCATGGCTCTACCACGTATAAAACGTGGTAGAGCGTATGTATGATGATTTTCAAGAACGGTGAATTTATACTTGTGGAATACCAGAGTAATAATAAAATATATATAGATAATTATGCTGGCGTACATATGTCAGATTTTGATGAAGAAGAAGGATAGATCAGGGTTACTTTTCTAAAGATCTCCAATGAAGATGGTACTCTTTTTAGAATATCTGTCTGATGTTAAATGGGAACAGATCTTGACCATACTACCAGTGCCAAATATACTTATGAAAGGTAACAGATTATTCTACAAGTTTCCAGAGCCAGTTGATGTATTTGAAAAGTAAATTGTTGATTGTTTTGTATTAAAGTAAAATATATTAATTTAGTCGAAATTATCTTCTTTGCAATAAATGAAAGTTTTCATTTATACTGTGCACTGATAATTTTTTAGTTTATTTGTTTAGATAGCCTCGATAATGATAGGTATTTCACTAGATAGTACTATTATTTTTTTGTTGCGAAGTTTATTTTTTTGTTTTATTTAGATACGCCTAAAACATTGCTTTAAGTTTTTGAACATTTTATAATTAAAATTGTCAAATACCATGTGCTGTAATTTTTATATTAGATAATTACTTTAAATCTCAGATGAGAGTGATAAGTAGAAAACATTAATTTCATTATTTGATTCGGGCAATTGAAACTTAAGCGTTAACAAACCATTAATATTAAAAATTAATTTGTTGAAAGAAGCTGAAAAAACTGTTAACATGTATCTAATATATGAAAAAATATCTATACTATAATTTATATGTTTTATTCAATATTATTCCCCTTTCTTAGGTAATAATTAATGGATTGTTCACTACCCTGCATTAATTTGTCACTACTCTGCCAATAGCGTCACTCCCCTGATAACACATTTTCCCCTGGTGCTTATAAAATTCAAAAAAATGGAAAAATCTTCTGGCCCGCATCATTACAAATGCACAAATAGTGTCAAATAGTGGTATTATTAATGTTGAATTAAACAGACTACATTTCCCTCAGGGACACAAAAAAATCAAATACCGTATATTCACCCAAATAACGCTGCTGTGTTTCCTATGGTGAGTGTAGAGAACCGGAGACCCTTTTTACTGGAAACGAAACATCTTATCATATTTTGATTCGTAATCGAGGATAGATGTAGATGTCTATGGGGCAACCACTTACCATCAGGTGGACTGTGTGCTCGTTTGTCACCCTTATCCTATAAAAAAAGTAAGTTGTAAATAAGTTATAGACGTTGCACTGCTAGTCTGTGCGGTGTGCGAAAAAGGAACCGAACCGATCGAGATTTCGATTGAATGAAAGAAAAATGTTATTAAATTGTAGGCCTGTGCACATGGGCATGTACTATTCCCGTGATAAAAAGGTGCTTGTAAGGCGGTTCGTTTATCCCAGATCCCAGTATAATATCAGACCTCTTGCAGTTGTAACGCTACTCTCTGTTACCGGTTTGGTTACATTTATATCGTCATCTCTTTATAGCTTTTCCCATAGTCATCTCTTACTTCACCCCCAGCACGGCTAGCATGGGCTGGGGACAAAAATTTTATCCCCCGATTATATCCACTGACAAGATATAAAATAATCTTGTCTCTAAGCCAAAGCACGGCAACGGGGAGTAGTATAGTAGTATATCCCCGTTTGACATACCGAGTATATCCCCCATCCGTAGGATGGAGTCTCTATACTCCATGAAATTAAAGATAAAAAATTATGCTTCTTTGACATTTGAGAGGGACAATTTTATCACAGTTCTCATTGGACTTGGGTTTAAGTTTATATTCATGCGGCTCGAATCGTCGACAACCGAGCCCTTTCCGATCGGCTCGATTCATTGGCACTGCGAAGAGATGTTGCATCCCTTTGCATTTTCTTTCGCATCTACCATGGGGAGTGCTCTGAGGAATTGTTCGGATTAATCCCAGCCGCCAAATTTCACGAACGCACATCGCGGCAGAACTCCCGATACCATCCACACCATCTGGATGATTGGCGGTCCACCACTGTGCGATTTAGAAGATGTTTTCTTCCTCGCACGACTTCCTTGTGGAATCGATTACCATCAGCGATTTTTCCGGACCGATACGACTTAGGGACCTTCAAGAAAAGAGCCTACTACTTTTTAAAAGGCCGGCAACGCATCTGCAATTCCCTCCCTGGTGTTGCAGTTGTTCATGGACGGCGGTAGTCACTTACCATCAGGTGAGCCGCATGCTCGTTTGCCCCCTCTCCTATAAAAAACATACAAAAAATCTTTCTAAGTCTAAGTCTATCTCCCATTTTATCTACAGTGGATATTAATCCACCGGTGTGCCCATGCTCGAAGGGTGGATAAAACTGAGCGAGGGGATAAACATTTTCTCCTTTCCCCGGGGATAAAATTGTCTCCTGCTTATGCTAGCCCTGCAGGACAAAATAGGATGGTGGATTCGCTAACGCCACCGCCACAATGTTTACAGCATTGTTAAATTATGCACAGTTATCAACATAATAGTTGTATATGTCGCAATAAAAGTATTCACTTAGATATTACTATAATAAGCATTGTTTATTACGAACGTCAGAAAGTCTCGTAGAAGAAATTTGAACTGTTTACTGAGCAGCTGATAAATTTTGTAGAAAAACAACGCCTTCAAAGTCGATCTTATAATTATAAATATACGACTGATAGTTGCATAATGTAATGTGATGATAATGCATTATATAGACTTGTTTATTCGTGTAAGCACTAGGTACCACTACATAGGTACCTACATTTTCCGTTGTTGTGTCTGTGGAGTACGTAGGTATTTAGTTTATCGGTTGACGTGCTGCAAAACAATTTTATCGGTTCCCACAAAATGATAACATGAAATTCATTTACAATCCAGCAGCGCTTTATTGAAAGCGTTTGCATAAAATTAAACTCTAAAACAATCAAAATTTATTGTTATTTCATATTAGGTATTTACTGGCGACTCGTCCCGGCTTCGCCTGGAATCTGGATATGATTAATGTCATTTTTTTGATAAAATATATTCTAGATATCTCCTGGCATTGATCTATATTTGTTCGTAGTTTCATCACAGTAGGTTCAGCCGTTCCGAAGATTAGCTCGGAGAGACGGACAAAAACCTTAAAAATTGATATTTATGTCTTAATACCATGCAAATATTAACCTATTAAGCTTAATAGAATTGAATAGATCAGTTATTTCAGTATACAGACACTTCAACTTTATTTATATGTATAAATTAAGAGGATAATATCTATAATGTATCCCTAGAGTGAAGACTTGGTATGATATGTAGGACGTCGATTGATGCAGGTGGTTCAGGACCGTTTATAGCATTCCTTGGGGGAGGCGTTTGTTCAGCAGTGGATTAGTAAAGTGTGATGATGATGAGGTGATCGCCACCAAGCAATTTATAGTGTCATATTGCTGTATTTTTACATAATAGTTGTGTATCGTTTCATACATGATTATTCGTATTTTTTCTTAAAAAAACGCAAGCTGCGTGTCCTGCTGCTTTTTACGCGGGCCTGAGTTCTAGGTAGGAACAGCAGGAATCTCTATATTTTTCGAAACTTACCACTGTTTCGGAAAATATCTCTATCTATTACCTAGGATACGTCTTTGTCTATTACACATAAGAATGACTTTCAATAAGTATTATTTATAAACTCTATTATAAAAATAATAGGTATATTAATAAAAAAAACTATATATGTATTTTTATATAGCTGTTATGTGTAGGGCTCTTATGACAGTCACGAGACGTAATATGGTAAGGATTTCTCTTACTTCGTCATTTTACTGCTATAATACTTGCTTTTCACAAAAAAGTATCTTAACATGCAATATTGTAATATGGCCACAGGCAACATAAGTCATGCTAGTGGGTTTTTGCGTCTTTTATCAAACGTCATGAATATTAGGAAAGGTGTTTCTTCATTGTCAGAACGTAATCGGGTCGTTTATTATACGAATGTACCTTTTGGCAATAAACTAATTAAGTTACTACTTTTAGTTTTTTTTTTATTATAGTTTTCAATATTGTATCTTATGTTATGTAAATAAACGTATCTGTAAATGTTCAACACGAAACTTATTCGAAATAATATTCGAATATTTCGTGCTGAAACTCATTCGGGTTTCGTGTTGAAGAGTTGAAGAGAAAAATATTATACTCGCTTAAGACTAATGCTGGAGTAAACACCTTGAAATGAACATTTTGTATGAACAGTTGAACCACATTCTATCTTTATATATAAAAATTACGTGTCACGTTGTTTGTCCGCGATGGACTCTTAAACTACTGAACTGATTTCAGTGAAATTTTGCACACTCGTGACGTTTGGTCCAACTTGTAAGATAGGATAGTTTTTATCCCTATAAGTCACCCTCAATTTTTTTATTGCTCATTTCAGGAGTTTTTTTTTTTGGGGAAAGCAAATGGTCATTCGAAAAGGGCAGAACAACGTCTGCCTGGTCAGCTAGTATTATTATAAAATGTTCTGACACGTGACGCTAGCAATGGGTGTTATAACTGTGACTTCGTGACTGTTCGTAAGTCAAGCGTGGTGTTCGACACATCCTTCTAACTTGGGGAAAGCCCATGTTCACCTTTGGAAATTCTATAAGACACTAATTCTTTACTTTTGACATCATTTTACAGTTATTAGTATTTTATACGATAATATTTATCTTGCCATTTATAAAGTAGGTGTTGAGTGAACCTTGGAACACAGTTACTACTTTTATTTACTTACCCTATATACTTATTACTATAACCTTAAAATTATTACTATTTTTAGGGTTCTGTACCCGAAGGGTAACCAACGGGACCATATTACTAAGCCTCCGTTGTCCGTCCGTCTGTCTGTCAGCAGGCTCTATCTCATGATCCGTAATAGGTAGACAGTTGAAATTTTCACAGAATGTGTATTTATGTTGCTGATATGACAACAAATAATAATAATAAATTAAAAATTAAACAGACCTACTAGAAACGTGTTTTATGATGCTACGGAACCCTTCATGCGCGAGTCCGACTCGCACTTAGCCGGTTATTGTAACACTAGCTGTGCCCCGCGGTTTCGCCCGCGTCATCACGTGTCACATGACCTAGTTCAAGCATTTAATAACGGCTAGGGTTTAAGCGTCGTTCGCGCGCCCAGCCAAGTATTGAATTATTTTAATTTTAAATTATCTCTTAAACTATGGGTCCAAATAACATGGTATAAAGAACAAAGTTTATCTTCATAAAATTGTCTTGATGATGAAGTAACTTTCGTTCGTAAGGATAAATAGGCCGTGCCTAATAATAACGCTCATAAATCACTTTTAAAATTTCAATATTTTTTTGTCACAAAATACCAAATTATGGCTTATGTATAAGAAATAGACATATGATATCGCGGACTTTTTTTTAGACAGAGTAAAGGTCTATATTTTTCTAGAACATTGTATTTACGTATCCCTAACGATAACACCAGCGTACGCGGATAAATCATTTCGGGAGTGGTTTTTCTTCTGACTTGTTTAACAAATATCCATATTTAAGGCTAGCTGATTAATATAGCTTAATGCTAGATAGCCTATACTATTCCACATGAATCTGGCTATAATATACAAAAATAATTTTTCGGAGTGGTAGTTCCAGAGATTAGCGCGTTTAAAAAAAAACAAAAAAACTCTTCCGCTTTATTATATTAGTATAGATTATTATATTAGTATAGATAGTTACGCCTTTTATTTCCTTAACCATTATCTAATCAAGCTATGACCTTAAAAATATTACTTCTTTTTTAAAGAAATATTGTAATTTCATGTGTCAAAAGTAGAGTCCAAATGTGGCACATTTGCTCCAACGTATACGTGTGTAGTAAGGTAATGTCGAGCATATAAAATAGCTACTTGAATATTTCTTACATTATTTTTTTTTATAAAAATGTAGACTCTATGGGCATTATTATTCCACGTCCCACACATAATTTTCTTTTTCACTTGCAACTATGTGTTGTCTGAATATTTGCGAAAGATATTGTTATTCTACGAAACCCGTTCATGAATGCATATTTAATGAAAAACATAAGGAGAGCGGCCAAGAGTGAGGTGATCCGTGAATAATTGGCACTACTTCCAACTCATTTACAACCATTTTAGTGAAGGAACGGTAGAATGGAAATGTGTGTTGCATCAACTGGCTTCTGGTGTTTTCGATGTGATTACTTTTACAAGAAACTTGATTTAATTTGTCATAATCTGTGAAACCGATGGGGAAGAAAGGTTCTTGAGTGGCAGCCTCGTACCGGTAGGCAAAGTGTAGAGCGACCTGGTAAGACATGCAGGAAGTCGATGGATGCAGGCGGCTCAGGACCGTGCTTTGTGGCATTCCTTGGGGGAGGCCTATGTTCAGCAGTGGACTTATGAAAGGCTGTAATGATGATGAGTCTGTGAAAGTACTGGATGTACCAAAACTAGGTTGTAAATCGTGCGTAATTTTCTTGGTTTTTTTTTTACCTTAAGGTACTTCAAAAATGAGGAGCTTGTCAATTCGAGTGTATGTTTTATTTAATTTTTTTTTTTATATTTGTATCTATGTTACGCGATATCTCCGCAGATTGTGAACCAATTTTGATGATTCTTTTTTATTAAATAGGCTCTTCTTAAAGGCTGGTCCCATATAAATTTATAGGAAAAATTTCAACCCTAAGGTTAGCAAATTTTTTACTTTTTATTAAAAGTTATAATTATGCAAAAATCTCTTTTGTAGTGTTTATTATAATATATATAAAACGCACATTGATTCCGGATTATTGTTTTTTGTTTTTTTTATCCGGATTATGTGTTTTTTGTTCGGATTATGTGTTTACTCATGAAATCTATAATGTACAAAATAATACTTAAAGCGAACTTAAATCCTATTGTTTGGTTTATATCATTTTAGTCTTCAGGAGAGGGATTTGGGAGAACACAGTAGAAACATGTAAACAGTAGCTTTTAGTGATTAGTGTACTACTTGGCTTTCTTACCTTAGTACAATTCTACGTACGATTCTGGCCTTTCTATTAAAATCAAAGAAATACAATAATAGCACTCGCATTCGACGTTAAGCTAAGCTATTATATTTAAGCTATAAGTTAAGCTATTATATTTTCTATACTAACTAGCCTCCGACAGTATCGGTGAGTGTCACCATTCATCATACAAACAATATTATGCGATTAGTGCGTACTGTTATACGTACTCGTAACTTTCATTTTACCAGTTGCTACTGTAATAAGACGGCCATGTTTTTTTTAGTCATTCCAGAACACTTTTATTATATCGTGTATTTTTATATTAATTTTTTAACCATTGTAAGTCAGTCTTTGACTTCTATCCCACCTGATGATGTGTTGATGTAACCAAAGATAGTAAAGCGCTTTGGCTTTGCTTAACAACAGTCTATTCACTCTTGCCTTGAAGACACCTATTGGATAAAAAGCCATGCTGGCTGACGGAGCAAACCGTTTGATTCGAATGCTTCGTAAATTGACTACGAAGGGGTAGAGACTGGACAAGCGTTTGGTTGGCCGATGGTGAAAGGGAGAGAGAAAAATTTTGTTATACAATTCCTGCGCACGGTCTCCGAAATGCATCCTGTAGAAAACCAAAAGACTGGCTAATTTGTGCCTGGGTTCGCGACTAGGCTTTAACCAGATTAGGGTTACTAGGGCGTCTCTTAGAATGCCTTTCCATTAAGTCTTAAGCTGCTAAGTGACATTTATAAACACTAGACCGTACACGGGCAGTGACACTGCATGCACGACCAGTTTTGCGCTGTATACTATATATAATATACATATTTATGTATAGAGTAAGCAGCTGTCCCGGCGTGAAGTAATAATTATAATACTGCAAAATCAAATTACATTAGTTAAATGTGAATAAACTTTGCCCCCTATTTACTATAGAGGCATGATTTTATTTTAACAGGTGGTTAAGAAAGATTGAGAGTATCCAATAAAAATGGTTTTCAGTTCCTCCGGCGCCATACGAAACATTGTTATGAATTATAAATAGAAATGTGAATTATAAAAGATATAATATAATATAATATATAGTGAAATATGAATTATAAAAGAAGAATAATTCTGTTGAATTACGCTGCTATTTTACGCTTATATTCTGTGAGAGAGAGGTGCTTCCACAATCGAGGAGACCCATTTGTGCTGCATCAATAAATCAGCCTCAGATAGACTAACTAATAAAAAAACAAAATAATCCATAGCACGATAAACGTACAACGTACGCATATAAGAAATTTGTCTATAGGTATTATGTATTAATCACTACAACGGAACATTTTATTTGCGGGACTGTTCCGCAGTTTTCGAAATGGTGGCTATGTATATTACAATACATTTAAGGCCGGCTCCACATTTGGTCATATTGACGTATCTTGATCAGGCGTATTGGGCACCCATTTCGACAATATCGTTTCATTAGCACACACTATACGGTCACTAAACACATCCAGACGTAACCATACCGTATCATATTAACGTTCGCAACGTAACGTTCTCTGTCTAAACGTTCGATCTTTTCCACTTCTAAACTTTTCAAGACCGTGTATCACCGTCTCATCGTCGTATCGTTATACAGTATAAAATACGTCCATACTGCCGATAGCAATACGTGTATCAGATACAAGGTTTGTGCTGAACGGAGCATGCGGTGTCACAAATTCGTGTCACATCACACGATCGCGTATAGTTTTTCGTCCAAACTGGGATGGTACACGTCGGCAACATGCGATGGAGATACGATACACCAAGATGATCAAATGTGGACCCGGCATAATAAAATTCTACATCCAAGGCCATCAAAGGCGCCACGCCACGCGGCGTTTTCGACGCACGGACGGACCGGTCACTAGTTTTTATGTAAATTCTTTTGGCGCCAGATGGCTCTTCCGTTTCGCGGCGCCGCGCCGGTCAATGATATTTCGTGAAATAAAGAGAAATAAACTGTGGTGTTTGTAAATTTTATTGCCTCATTTTTGCCCGTTAATATGATACGAGTATATTATGTATAATTAATAATGTAGAAGTCTGTCTCTCATCAATGTACAGCCTGTAAATGACCATAGCTGCGCACAGGCCTACCCTTATTCCTGTGTGTGAGGGCTATAGAGCAGTTGCCGTGCCCAATGCCATGTTAATGGACTGCATTTGTCCTCGAATAAATCTAATTTAATACTAATGTGCGGTCAGTGATGGTGGTAACTCGACACCATATCAAAGCAGTGAGGCCGAGTTTAACTCTTACGAACGAGTTTAACATTTATAGAACAAGACTAACAAACGAGTATAAACTCCTCCTGATGGTGAGTGGATGGTGTGGCCCATGGATATCTACACCTATCCTCGATTAAGTATCAGATGTGTTGTCACCCCTGAGGACAAAGATGGTATGTCGCGCTTCCAGTATAAAAGGGTCTTCGGATCTCTACATTAGTGCAGAGATTGCTATGATGCCGTTTTTTAGACAAAATACATGCATTTATTCCGTAACATACTCTCATACAGTTTTAATACAGGAAATAAAAGGTTAATTATAAACACCTATGATAAAAGTAAATAAAAGAACAGAGATATAAATAATAATATTTGTTTATTATTTTACGCTTATACGTGGTAGAGCCATGCTGCAGCTATATTACTGGTATAGTTGTAGCACGAATGGGTCGGCTCGACCGGGGAAGGACCTTGCTCTCACATAACACCAGTGTAAAATAGCAGCTTAACTTGCTGCGTTTCGTATGGTGAGTGTAGAGAACAGGAGACCCTTTTTACCGAAAACGAGGCATTCCATCTTAGTCCTCACGGTTGACAACGCATCTGCATTTTGATTCGTAATCGAGCATAGATGTAGATGTCTATGGGCCACAACAACCACTTACCATTAGGTGGATTATGTGCTCGTTTGTCACCCTTATCCTATAAAAAAAGAATATTACGTATTTAATATTTTAATTAAATGTTTTGCGCTGGTATTCTGCGAGAGCGTCGAGCCGACCCATTCCTGTTACAACCATAATGCAGCTGCAACGTGGCAAACACGTTATGTATTTGTTTTGGTAAGGTTAGTGTTAGCGGCGTATCTATCAAAGAAAAGGTAAAAGAAAAGTTATCCGGAAATTATCGGCAGATGGAAGTATTATTTATAAGCAGATGAATATAATTAAAATAATCATCTTTGTCTATAATAGGTTTATGCAGTCCTTGTGTATAATTTGCTTACTCTGCAAAATACGTATTTTTTTGTTATTCGAGAAATTATTCCTTCCTGCAGAACCGTGGTAGTTCATTGGATAAGCACTTTTCTTATATTATTTAACGCGAGCAACCCACTACTAGATCACTGTACCACACAAATTTAATGCTTCATCACAGGAAAAATCGTATTGTGAATCGCAGGCAAAATCGTAGGAATGCAGAAAAAGTAACAAAGCAATTTATGCAGCAGAAATGAATGTGAGAAAAGGCAAGGAACGTCCTAAACGGAAGTTTACAAACTATTTCTATTAGGCCTGCAACTCACCCGTAACTGAGCCGCATGTCCGTTTGCCCCGTTTTATATGTTAAAAAAAAATGCGATATTATATTGTTCACAGTAATTCCAGCCACTAAATTTCACCATCGCACATCGCGAGAAAACTCGCAATACCATCCATACCATTTGGATGATTAGCGGTCTACCACTGTACTAGAAGTTTTCTTCCTCGCACAACCTCCTTAAGGAATCGATTACCACCATCAATTTCCGGATTTAAGATGGGAAAAGTTAAGAGTGCATTTAACCGACGAGACTTATGGATGTGAAAAAGGGAGGGATATGTTTCAAGATCATGCCAAACGTTTTGCCATAGTTTCTGTTTACCCCTCTGGATGACAGAGGTGAGAGTTATGTTTATGTAATCGCAAGCTCAAGTGCTGATTTACCACGTGCTCGGATGTAAAGGCAAACATCGATCTCTAAGAAATAAAAAATCGTGCTCATGTATAAAGAAAGTTATATAAAACTTGCCTACCTACATCACTATCGATAATAATTGTAACTGATAATAACATAAACATTTTTATTGTAATATTTCCTACTATTTGAAAAGTTTCTTACTAATTTAGCAAAATATCTTCTCAGCTTTATTAAAATATCATGCCAAAAAGTAACTTGTTACTTAATACGCTTAAATCACGTTTTTAAAAGTTCAAATAGCTATGTACCTAACATTCTAAATTCCACTAGTTGCGATATTTGCAATAAAACCTCTTTCACCATGCTAACGCCATCTGTCGGGTCGCGTGTAAATGTCTCGAAGTGAACGGAGTTGCATAACCGCCGCGCCTGCCGCCTCCGCCAATACGAACAACGGCCTCGCCGTCCGACTTTCCGACTGCTTGGTCAATGTTACTTGCATAGATTATACACGCAACTAAGTACAATCTGCGTTAACGCTACGTTACGTTTTCCATTTGGATAATTCGAGATCACGTAGCAGTTAATGTTTTAAATATCTGTGGTTTTCTCGATATTAAAGATAGTTGGGTTTCGAATTTCAAGAAGAAGCTTTATGTTTGAAATTTATAATCTTACTGTGCTTGTACTATCATGCCAGCAGCGATTTTTCCGATACTATAGGGACCTTTAAAAAAATAGAGCCGGCCTTTTAAAAAAAGAATAGTGCCGACTACGCATCTGAAATTACTGGTGCTTAGAATATACTTCTATGTTACTGGTGTTGCAATTGTTCATGGGCGGCGGTAGTCACTTACCATTGCGTGAGCCGTATGATCTTTTGCGCCCTCTTCTTTAAAAAAAATGGATGGCAATACAAGAAATAACTCTCTCTTGCATAAAATAACAAATTCCATATTTCCATTTCGGTAACGCGCCGGCTACGCTGCGGGGCGGGGCTGCAACGAAACAAGTGTTCGGTCTGGACCAGAGTCTATGTCTGGGTGTTTGTACATGTGATATTTATTATGTTTATATAACGCCATGATACAGAGAAATTATTTGTGTAGAGGTAACTTTTTTTAATTAAAATTAAAACCTTTAATTTTGATTTATATTAATTTATTAAAGATATTTGATTCTTTATTTGATTTGAAATCTCCGTTAATGGAACAGGAACAGAACAGAACCAAAATTCGCTTTTTATAGTACGTCAATAGAAATTATGTAAATAAAAATAGAAGGGCACGTGTGAAGATATTTTTAGAGCTTAATGATACCTTTCTGAAACGAGATGTAAAACGAGAAAAAACGAGATATATAAGATGTCAGGATGTACTTTTGTCATATTTAATAAGTCACAACCTAAAAACAAAGGAGCAAGAGAAGGCTTAAACCCAGAAGGCCTAGGGCGGCATAATTTGAAAAAAAAATTAAATTAAAGGATCAGTTCTCTTTATTATAACTGAAAAATTATTCTAATTAAATTATTAACTTAGAAACTAAAATTATCGAAGTGGTTAACTACATAATTATTTTTAAATACATATCTAATGATGTCCCACTCAATTTACCTAAGAAATCTAAAAAGGTTTGCGTCCCCCGCCTTGCTTACGTTTATGTAATGTCCTTGATATCGAAACATAAAGTGGAGAAAAGCAAGTATACCTAATATTACAGAATTCGCGATATTAACATTTTTATATACAGTCTCTCTTCCTCTCGTAGAGGTCAACAAAGTAATTCGTGAGACTAAAAATAAAACTTTAAAAATAAACTATTTATTATTCTGTTAAGCTGACAAAACACTTAGCGCATATAAATCGTGCGCGATTTGTGTGTTGGTGAATCTACATTTACCTTGTAATAACCGGTCATTTTTAAATACACGCTAAACAGTTTTAAAATGAACGCCGCTCAAGGCGTATTCCACACAGCCGGTTATTATGTTTACGCGGCGGTAAAGCAAACCCGTCAAATTAAAGAGCTATGAGGTTGTAAGTGAAGTAACTTCGAATTACTACAATCTATATATGATAGCATTATACGGTAGCCTAGTAACAGTGTTACGGGCTATTGTAGGTTGTTGCTACGTATGGCTTATACAGTAGCGCGCGGGCGACAAGCAGGCCAGAGTGATTTTAGTTTATAGTGTCTCATAGTTCACAGAATTAGCATTGCTCTTCGAAGAAATATGTTTTTTACCAAACCACATTTCAAAGTGTGTGGAATCCATTGGCTTTATTTGATTACATACTGTACATTTACTGATGGTAAGTCGCTA
This sequence comes from Parnassius glacialis, assembly GCA_033319125.1. NCBI lineage: Eukaryota > Metazoa > Arthropoda > Insecta > Lepidoptera > Papilionidae > Parnassius > Parnassius glacialis. The sequence continues at coordinate 8,024,207 of JAVANC010000011.1, read as the reverse complement.
CTGTCGACCATGGACACCTACAGCCAACTTGAAACAAGGAAAGCTACTCCGAGTACTAAGGGAGATTGCCTCACAGGGTGTAATAATACCGACTCTCTACATCCTTCACAATGAAGTGGTAGAGCCAAGCTGCAGCTATATTATATGGTTGTAGCACGAATGGTTCGACTCGCCCGGGGTAGGACCGCGCTCTCACGGAACACCAGCTTAAAATAGCAGCATAATACTTCTGTGTTTCGTATGGTGAGTGTAGAGAACCGGAGACCCTTTTTACTGGAAACGAGGCATTCCATCTTAGTCCTCACGGGTGACAACGTATCTGCATTTTGATTCTTAATCGGGGATAAATGTAGATGTCTATGGGCCATAGCATCCACTTACCATCAGGTGGACTGTGTGCTCGTTTGTCACCCTTATTCTATAAAAATTATATATAAAAGCATTGCAAGCACTGCTATTTGGCGGCAAAAATAAGTAAGAACGTGTACTTATCCAAACGAACTCCCAGGCAGAAACTGGGTTCTACCACATAGTTGATATTATAGATGATGGTAAAGCGAACTGACTTAAAAAAGAGCCTCTTGCCTTGAAAACACCCACATTGTAATCGGATAGAAAGACCGATCCTGACAAATTATTCCACTCCATTACTGCACACATTACGAATGACAAAGCAAACCGTTTGCTTCGAACGCGAAAATTACAAGAAAAAAATATAATATAATTTTTTAAAAACTATTTGCCATCTTGCCTTCCTTATTTTTAGGGTTCTGTACCCGAAGGGTAACTAACGGGACTCTATTACTAAGCCTCCGCTGTCCGTCCGTCCGTCTGTTTATCAAAGTAAACAGTTGAAATTTTCACAGAATGTGTATTTCTGTTGCCGCTATATTAACACAAATAATAACAATTAAAATAAACTAAAAATTAAAGGGAGGGGCTCCCCTACTAGAAACGTGTTTTTAACGAGTCCTACTCACACTTGGCCAGTTTATTAAAATTAATTTTTAAATAAGAAAAGTACAAACAACAATTTATAATTTAAAATTAAAAATTTTGTACAGCCGACTTCAATATAAGCGACTTTAATATAGGTTATTTAAGAATAACTCAATAACCATTGGTCTGACCTTGATCAAATTCATATGGGACCACACGAGAACTATCAGCTTTCATATAAAAAAAGAATCATCGAAATCGGTTCGCCCAGTACAAAGTTATGAGGTAACACACAAAAAAAAATTGCTTGTTCCAACTTGAGAGATAGGATAGTTCTTATCCCGTGACACTTTTATTGCGAATTTAAACATTTTTAAAGGACAAAGGATACATCGAAAAGGGCATCAAAATGTGCGTGACTAGCTATATAGTTATAATATAAATTATGGTAAGATCATTTATTTTTTAAATAATAAACCGTTAAAAGTGATTGCCAACAAATAACCATTATGCGTGACAGTTCATAAATTTAATAGACCTTAAAATATCTCAAAACATTATGAACGCAAAGGACATCTCTACGGGGAGCCACTGCCAAGAGTGTACACTGAAAATATCGCGTGTCCATGTGGCTTGGTCGCGGTTCATTGCACCATACCGAGAGTTTGATAAAGTTGAAGCCTAGGTTCACGGTAACCTTGTAAAAAAAAACATTATAACTTAAGCGGTCACTTAAAAGCTGAAATCTTTTTCTTAACATCGTTTAGCACGAAACTTGTCCGACATGTTTAGTTCGTAAAAAGACGTCAGAGTGGTTTTTGTTGTTCTTACTATACTCGTAGATTAAAATAAGTATCAGACAATTAAAATTAATATAACGGAATTTCTTTCTGGTAAAAAAAAAAAACAGTTTCGTATCAAACAAGTTTTGTAAACTTCTTTATAATCTATTAAATATCTTTCAATAATAGCCTTTAAACTAAGAAATATTCGCAATCGTTTTTCGTGGTGATAAACTAAATTTATGAATGTTTTGTCCGTTTCGTTTTTTTTTTCAATTTTATATGTATTAATAATATATCCACGACTTTTTCTTTCAACAAGGCGGTGCGGCGTCACTTAGGGGTGAGGTGAAATATATCATAGAGGGGGAAAAGTTTAGAGATTAATGTTTCTTTCCGATATATCAGTTTTATTTTATATGAATTAGATTGGAACTGGATAAACCAAACTACGGATATTCTTAAAAGTAAAAGAATAAAAAAAATAAAGAATAACTCATAGAGGCATTGTTTTGTGTATACACTAATAACAGAAATACGTACTTATAATTTATTTATTTATTTATTATATGGACAACAAAACAGATGACAATCAAAATACATTAAAATATTATATAAATATAACAGTTTTGTGTTAGATTGTTATCCTAAATATGTTGACACATCATTTTTATATGAAACACAGGAGATCAACTCTACGCTTTGCAATCTTTATGACATACATAAGTACATTAAACAAAAAATAAAAATATACGAATAAGAAATTTAAAACCTATGTGATATGGGAATGATATTAAACAAAAAAATAAAAATATACAAATAAGAAATCCAAAATCTATATGATATGGGAATGAGTGTGCATAAGTGTATACTGTTTCACTGCTCTTTTGAATATCCTGGATCTTGGGTCAAAAACATCCATGCCGGAGTTTTTCATGGATATCTCGTTGTAAAGTCGACACATTCTTATTATCGGGTTATAAAAGGAAGTATTATTCTTATAAGTCTGCAGGTAAAATGTCTTGCTAGCAATTCGGGGATTGCGCTTTGTAGTTAAGTTTAATTTACTTAAGAGGTAATCGGAATCAATCTTATTATGGAGAATTTTATGTAAATATATAAGGTCATATTCCTTGCGGCGAATAAATAAGGAGGTCACTTTAAATTTGTCGAGTAATTCACTATAACTAACTAAATTACGAGCAAACCCACATTTGTAGCTAAGTATTCTAAGAGTTCTTCTTTGGACGCTTTCTATACTATCTGAATGGATCGTGTAGCAGGGAGACCAAATGACACAAGCATATTCAAGAATGCTACGGACAAGACTATAATAAACGATCAGGAAGCTTTGAGGCCGTTTGAAGCCTTTAGTGCATCTCGTTATGAAACCTAGTAATTGGAAAGCTTTGTTTTTAATGTACGCATAGTGCTCACGAAATGTTAATTTAGAGTCAAACAACACACCTAGATCTTTAACTACCGTTTTCCTGTCTAATGAATCTTCGTTTATTTTATAGTCATAATTCTTTTTATATCTCTTATTAGTGAACGTTATAACAAAACATTTTTTAACATTGAGGTACATACCGTTAAGCCTGCACCATTCATATATTGAATTTATATCATCTTGTAGTTTACAGCAGTCAGAAAAGTTCTGTATCACACGGTATATTTTCAAGTCATCTGCATATAGAAGGCAAGGACTGGACAGTTTGCAAATCAGATCGTTTATAAAAATTATAAAAAATAACGGACCGAGATGTGAACCCTGAGGAACACCGGATTTAACTGTGACAGGTGACGACATGAAACCTTTGAGAGCGACAAGTTGGCTTCTGTTATCGAGGTACGAATGAACCCAGCGTAGTAGATTTCCGTGAATACCCGACATAGCTAATTTCTTACAGAGTAAAGAATGATTTACTTTGTCGAAGGCTTTCGTAAAATCGGTGTACACGGCATCAACCTGCCCACCCATGGCGAAAACTTCACATAAGTAATTTTTGTATTCTAACAAATTAGTCACTGTTGACCTGCCTCTCACAAAACCGTGCTGCTTGTTGGATATAAGCGGTTTGACTTGAGAGTAAAAATGATCATACAACGCAGATTCGAATATTTTAGCAACACAGCACAAAATACTAATAGGTCTGTAATTTTCACAGTTGGACTTACTTCCGAACTTGTGAATGGGTACGATGTGAGCCAATTTCCAAATGGAAGGGAAAGCACCAGACTTTAAGGATTTATTAAACAATAATATTAGCGGTTCACACAATTCCTTTGCACGATTTGAGAAGAATATAGCGGGAATTCCATCATACCCTGGGCCTTTGCGAATATCTAATTTCTTTAATTTGTCCAATATTGTGGCCTGACTTAGTTCTATATTACACATACTGTAATTACAAAAAGTATCACAATCTACAGTGTCATTAGTAACCAAATCCTGGTTGATGACAGGTTGAGAAACTTCGAAAGCTGAACTGAAGTACCGAGAAAAAAGTTCACATATTTCTTGTGTGTCAGAAGAAGTTTCTGTACCAAGAGTCATAGTCTGTGGCATACCTGAGTTACCTTTTTTATTGCTAACAAAATTCCAAAATATCTTTATGTTGTCCGATAAACCCTCCTCCGTGGAGGTAATAAACGATACATACGCCGATTCCGTGAGTTTTTTACATCTCGTGCGTAGCAATGCATAAGTATCGTAATCCCTAGGATTATGATATTTCTTAAAACGACCATGGTGGATATTTGTTATTGGTTTTGCTTACAAGTGGCGTGTGTTTTGCAATTAATTTTTTTACGATAGTGTAGAAATTATGGACAGCATCATTTATATCTGGTTCATTCGATAAACTAGACCAATCAATAGTTGCTAGATCCTTTTTTAAATCATAATAATTACATTTGCGGTAGTTATATCTTATTTGTTGCGCACGTTTCATTCTTTTTATTTAAAATTTTCCATAATTACAATTTTTAGTGGGGGATGATGAGAATCTATTCGAGTAATAGGCTCAGTAGTTGTTACGATCACTTTCTCTGTTGTTGATAAAATGAGATCAAGGAGACGTTTATTCTCATTATAGACTGAATTAAGTTGAACTAAGTTACAAAGATTCATGATATCAACAAGACAATTAGATTTAAGGTCGGATGAAATACCCGGTGTCATAACGTTACTATGAGTACCAGGGGACCAACTCAGATGTGGGGTGTTAAAATCGCCAATAAGTAAGAATGCATCTTCATCCTCACCACGAGATATGTTTTTATGAACATTGTCGTAAAAGGCTTGCAAGTGGTCACGAGAAATATCGGGAGGGAGATAACATAAACATAAGTGGAGCTTTTGACAGGAAACATTGCTCGGAAGGATAGTCACCCAAAGATCTTCTACTTCACATTCCCAACTCGCTTGTCTAATTACATGAAATTTTTCCTTAACAGCAATTAATACGCCACCGCCTCCATGCTTAGAAATACAAGTACTATGACGGTCCCTTCTGAATACAGTAAATTGAGAATCAAACATTTCAGAATCAAAGACACTGGCATTTAAATTGGTTTCAGTGAAACATATAACATCATAATCACAACTTAAAGTATTTAAATAAATATCAGGGACTTTCGTCCTGATTCTATTTACATTTTGGTAATAAATATCCATTAATAAATTATAAGTATTAAATAAAAGTTTAAAAGGTTTAATAAAATATCAAGTAAAAAAAAAAAACATTATTTTAAAGTGTCCAAAGTGATTGCATTTTTTACATGTATGGCAGTTGAACTATCGTCTTTCCTCATATATACACGGCCATATTTAACCCAGACATATTTATATGACAAGTTTTTGGCAGTTAATCTTGCTGAGGCATGAAGCTGTTTTGTTTCCGGTGAAAGATGTTCTGAAACATAAACGAGGCACTCCTCTCCATGAACGTCCAAATGAGCAGAGTTCAATGGGGTAGATTTATTATTCTTGTTGTAGCGTTTGTAAGCAGATATCACGTTATCTCGGTCGCGCTCCGATGGTAAAGTGACAAGTATTCCACGAGGTCTTTTTGATTTTTTATCAATTTTTGCAACTCGCTTTATAGCTTTAATGTTGGTTTCACTGATTGATATTTTTATTTCTTTTAACAGATTACACACAATTGAGACCAAATTTTCGTTTTTCTTTTCCGGCACACACTGTATTTCGAAATTACAGCCCCTAGAATTTTTTTCTAATATGGAGATACGACTATTTAATTTGTTAATCTGCGATTCTAATGCGGTTTTTTCGGTTTCCATTTTGGCGATGTTTTTTGTGGCAGTATCTAATATTATTTGCATATCACATTGAGGTGCGGCTAAGTGGTCAGTCGTCTCGGTGAACTCTGCCTTAAGCTTACAAATAGCGCAGTTGATATCCTCCCTAATTGCAGACCTCATATCCGACAATTTTAAGTCCAGGAGTGCGCTGAATTGATCATATGTTATAGTCGCCGATGGTAGTACGGAAGCACTTTTCGCGGTAAAATCAACCGTCTGCGGTGTTATGTTATCGGAAGACATATCCGAGGTGTCGGTAGGCGGTGATGAGAGCTGCTTGCGAACAGGCGTATTATCATCTTTACGTCGTGTTACTAGCTTACATGATTGGCACTTCCACTGTCGTTTCAGTTCGTGTAAATTGTCTTTATAGAAAGACGTCGATAAATTATAGCACTTGTAATGGTAACATCCCTTGCATGCAATACATTTAAGCTGTTCGTCACTACGAGTGATTTTATTGCATGCTAAACAATGCATTTTAATAATATTTATTAATTAAATCACAACATCTTTGAGAAATTGTGCCTTCTTAGAATAAGGGTGACAAACGAGCACACAGTCCACCTGATGATAAGTGGATACTGGGCTCATAGACATTTATCCTCAATTAAGAAACAAAATGCAAATGCATTGTCACCTTTAAGGACTAAAATGGAATGTCTTACTTCCAGTAAAATGGGTCTCCGGTTCTCTACGTTCACCGTTCGAAACGCAGCAACATTAAGCTGTTATTTTACGCTGGTATTCTGAGAAAACGTGGTCCTTCTTCGGACGAGCTGACCTATTCGTGCTACGACCATAATATAGCTGCAGCGTGGCTCTACCACGTATGAAATAATTATTTATAGGAATAACTACATAAAAACCAACCATCAAGCTTTCTTATTTATATATGTAGCCATTTATTTATAAAAAATTAAAAAGTAAATGTGTATTATAAAAAAAATCAAAAAATTTAAACTACAGCTTTTTAAGTCGTTGTCCTCCCGATAAACTACTCTCTTATAAATTATTGCTTATTAGCTCTAAAATCTAAACAGCATAGCTGGTTGGTTGCTTAAATATTTTTTTGTTATAAAATATTATACTCTAAACGTTACTGTTTTACTTCATTCGGAGTTTTCCATGTAACGTACTTAATTTGCCATACGAAAAAATTGCATAAAACTGTGTATGCTATATCGGTATATTAATGGACAGGTGGACAGGATCCATTTTTGAGCGCCATAATCAATTACGACCGCCAAAACAACTACCTAAACGTCGAAAATCGCTTGACGATACGCACTTCCTTATACTTTATAAATAGAACGAACATTTTAAAACGAGAACGAAGTATTGAGGAACATTGGAACCATGTATTTTCGTGTCAGTGAAACCCTGTCTCCGAACACTTAATTACGCGTGGGCAGTCTGTCAAGAGATGACATCAAAAGCTATGACATCCACGTGCACGCTATTCTAGTAGTTTTTCTATGAAAAAATAATACTTAATTTTATTAATGTATTTTTTTATAGGATAAGGGTGACAAACGAGCACACAGTCCACCTGATGGTAAGTGGTTGCTGCGGCCCATAGACATCTACATCTATCCTCAACTACAAATCAAAATGTAGATGCGTTGTCACCCGTGAGGACTAAGATGGAATGCCTCATTTCCAGTAAAAAGGATCTCCGGTTCTCTGCACTCACCATACGAAACACAGCAGCGTTAAGCTGCTATTTTACGCTGGTATTCTGTGAGATCGTGGTCCTTCCCCGGTCGAGCCGACCCATTCGAGTTATAACTATACTACTAATATAGCTGCAGCATGGCTCTACCACGTAAATTGATTTACTTGTGGCGTTAAATAATGCTGGAGGAGGCCTATGTTCAGCAATGGACTTTAATAGGCTGTAATGGTAACGGTAACGGTATAATAATGCTACACGTATTATTATAATTCAAATAAGGAGACGGGCAGCAGCGTCTTCCTAATAATGACTAAAAATAAAAAATGCGTTACCAACCCGCATACCAAGGGTGCAACTATGGCAAATATCCCCCCTATGAGGTCATCTATCGGAGAGGTCTATGTTCAGCAGTGGAGTTTAGTAAACGGTAACGGTATGTACCAAATGTTAAGGTTTTGGCGGGAACTTGACCGGCGGCGGATTGCAGCTCCTGTATTATCGTTTAAAAATGGTTTGAAGTGGATTTTGAAACGTAGAAGTAGTGTGATTTTTTGTGTATTGTGTGTTGAGTGTTGTCACCACTGAAGACTATAATGAAATGCCTCGTTTCGAGTAAAAAGGGTCTCCGGTGTTCTACACTCACCATACGAAACACAGCAACATTAAGCTGCTATTTTACGCTGGTAGGGCCACGCTCTCACAGGAGCGTGTTCCTACCCCGTTAACGCTGACCCATTCGTGCTACAACCATGATATAGCTGCAGCGTGGCTCTCACGTAAAAAAAACTAATGTCTGCGCATGAGAACTATTTAGTGGAAATGATGAAACAAGTGATGTAAACCTCAAATTATTTTTATCCGCTTAAGAGTCAGGAGAGATACTATCTATCGTCGTCATTGACTGTCTGCTGGCTTAAGCTTCTTCATGTGACATATGTGCATCAAAGCGTTTGGCTGAAGTCTTTAAAGTCAATGCCACAATAAATGTAATAATATATGTTATATGTTATCGTTAGAATGCGGAATGCGTTAATGTGTGCATTAGCTAGATAATCTGCAGATTATAGCAAATTGAACTTTACCTCGTTAACCTGCATGTTGACGGACGCTGCACCGTTAAATCGCGGAAGACAGAAAGCTGATTGTATTACCTTATAACTTTAATTAGTTACTATAAGTATTTTATGAATGTTTGTTGTCTTTTACCGTCGGACGGTTATTAGTTTTTTTTTGTAAGTTTAAAAGTGCTTTCGATTATGAACGTTAGACAAAAGTATTTTTGACTTAACCTGTTGAATTTTGGAAATTATATAATTCTACATAATATGAAGTGCAATTATTACATGTTTTACATACAAGTGAATGTTAAACATGTAATAATTGCACTTCACATTATGTATTTATAGTAATATATAGTAAAAACTTTGGCAGTCTCTCGATTTCATTACTTTCGAAAACGTAAATTTCAAGTCTATCCCTCCTACAAACTATCAATTTTATTAACATCACTTCAAGTCACTTAGTCTTTGCTCTAGAAAATTTCAAGACTGCCCCATTATACAGTAAAGTTTTAAAATCCCATTGTCTTACGTAATCCGAGTCAAGTGTTATAGTTTGAAGGAGAACGTTACTACGTTACATCTCAACTTATTAAGAGTTCACGATCCTCGGCGAAATTTTTCAACAGTATTAACATTAAGTGGTCCTTTTAGCATATAGGATAGCATTTTATGACAATAAATTTTTTATGGTCGTTATCAAACAGATCTTAGTGTTCGCAATAGATAACTTACTACATTCAATAATGTGAAATAATGTTATTCGACATCTACATTAATATTTAGCATAATAATAATATATTTTTGTCGCACGGAGTGTGGAACGGCTCCCAGTAGATGGATGGATACAGATTACTGCAGGCCGTGCTTTGTGTTACTTGGTCGAGCTCTATGCTCAGCAGTTATAGACTGTAATGATGACGAAGTTTAGTAAGTCATCTGGAAACAGCTAAATTGTGGCTTTAAAGAAATAATAACACTTTAAATGATAGTAAATTAATGTGTGGGAAATTACTTTATTTTTCTATTGTCTGTAGAATACTATTAACGACTCCGTAGCGCAGTGGGTTAGCAATGAGTTGCGACGCTGAGGGCCGCGGGTCCGAATCTCGCACGGAACACGTGTTCATATTCATATTCATATTATTTATTGCATCCATAATTTTACAGTTAAGGTGTTGAGAACATTTTAAGTTTTAACTTAAAACTATGAGATCATTATGGGCCCTGCAGGACACGGCAATGAGGGCATCCACGACTTTTTCTGCCACCAGGGCGGCGCCACTTTAGAGTGAGGTAAAATATTTGACTCATTTCATAGCGGGGACGATAATTTGCTAGGAAAATGTAATCTTTAAGGTTTATTTCTGTTTTTTTGTTATATTTTATTTTAATTACATTAGAAATGAATAAACCAAACTGTAAATATAACTAAATGACTACTTTAAAAAAAAAAGAGTTATAATGTGCAAAAAATTAAAAATCAAACCACTGACGCTTGTGTTATATATTAATATAATACTCTAGATAATGATAAACTATTATTTAAAACTATTTCCCAATTAACTGACACTGTGTAACAAAAAACTTTACCTCAGTCGCTACTAGCGACATCTAGTGAGTGGAAGATTATTAGCCCTCATTAAGAGAGAGGAGGACCATTATAGTGAAACAATAATGATAAATACACTTTCAAATGAAAATAGAATTGAAACACTAGGTAGATATTTAAGATGTATTATATGGCCTACAAATAATTGTTCCGGGTCTGGATGTTTATCCTTGCGCAATTTATGTATGTAAACTGTTTTTATGATACAGGAGCAAATCCTAGTGTAGGGGTAACGTTTTATTAATAAAAAAAAAACACTAGTAGTAAACAATTTAATGTAATAAAAACCAAAGTAATATTAAAAGAAAAAGTCTACTACAAACATTGTAGAAATATATACAGCGTGAACGTGAAATATGGCGTAAAAACATATTCCCCTTCAAGCCTAAACTATTTATCTTGTCCTATTATGCGGTGACGCATAAAACCCATATCGAAAGCCTATCACAGGTGGAAGTGTTGTGGAGGCTGCGGTATGAAATACTCGTTTATCACTAGTGTTGTGATAAAAAGAAACTATATTTTATAAAAATGCTTATTATAACTTTGTTATTTGTATGTTGGCAACAAATAACTATCATGATAATATAATATGGAAAATAATGATTGTTTAATCGTAAAGAACTTTTTTTTTATAAGATAAGGGTGAAAACGAGCACACAGTCCACCTGATGGTAAGTGGCTGCTGTGGCCCATAGACATCTACATCTAACTTTGATTACGAATCAAAATGCAGATGCATCGTCACCCGTGAGGACCAAGATGGAATGCCTCTTTTCCAGTAAAAAGGGTCTCCAGTTCTCTACACTTACCATACGAAACACAGCAGCATTAAGCTGCTATTTTACGCTGGTTTTCTGTGAGAGCGTGGCCCTTCCCCGGTCGAGTCAACATGGCTCTACCATGTATACCTTTGAAGTGATTGTAAATAAGTTTGGCTGCAACGTGACAGACACTGAGACGCACCCAAGAGCTCAAGACCAAAGAACCTACGTACTCATAATTGTGTCGCTTACTTTAACTGTTTGTTTCTTTTTTATTAGGAAACTTAACAGCATTTTTAACGATCATAGTACTTAAAATTATGATACGTAGAAAATAAAACAGAGTTTCATATTATGTTGAATAATACTTACGAAGCAGAGGGGTAAAAAAGTCCCGCTAGGTTTTTTGCTGGTCCCAGTACTGAGGTTTTTTTTCGAACCAGTGCTAATTAAGCAAAAGAGTGACATTCAATAAGTATTATTTATAATCTATATTGAATAAGAAAGTTTCTGTTTCTGTAACTTAATATTGTTTAAATAATTTGATTTTGTTTTGATTTTATTTATGTTTAGATTGGCAGCTATTTTGTAATAATGTAGCCTCTATGGAATTTTTTTTTGACATTTTAAAACTATTAACGACAAAAATAATTTCCGATGTAACATCATTACATCACTAGCCATGACATTTTGATTTCCGTGCCGACGCGTCGGTCTAAAATTATTATCGAGGGCCACCCCACTGGCCCGGTTTTCGCAACCCGGGGGGCTGCGGTTTGGGGTTGCGAGTGTGCCAGTGGCAAGCGTCTGGATTACCCCCTGCCCCCTCTAAGTAATTACATCGGACTTTCATGAGGTCAATGTCAGTGGAAGTCGATATACGTTATTTGGGGGCATTGATACAGTATTTAAATTATTTTTGTTTACAATTACTTAGTATTATGTATAAAATTATGATTTGTTAGGCGATCGATGTTAAAGCGCAAGTAAAATATAATTCCGTAGGATTTGGCCTGTAGGACTCTAAAAATACTTTGTCGAAAATTTAACTAAACTGAAAAACAAGCAATAGTAGACGCACGGCTACTTTGTCGAGTTCTAGTCGAGTTCCAGCCAGCGTTAATGAAATTGTTAGTTGGTAATATAAAGGGATCATTTACTTAGTGCATGATAATAAAGTAAAATATTCTGAGGAAACCGGCATGTGAAGTCTTTCTTGGGGTAACGCGCCGGTCTCTTACCCTAAGACCCTCACCAAGAATGTGAGGAAATCTTTGCCCAGCAGTAATACATAAATATACTGTTATTTACTGCACTACGACATAACATTGATAGGGTTAATATTTTTATAATATTATCATAATAATTTAATTAAATGTGTCATAAACAATTTATGATATAATTCCTAGAAAAGGCCAGTATTGTTACAATTTAACAAATATGATAATTTAATATGTTACACGTTGTCGTTTTATCTTCTGTTTGATAAACTTAACCTAAAATAACCTTTAATTCATATTTGATAAACAGTTTAATAGCATTAGGAGTGCACAAAGCGTGTCACTAATAGCATAGCATTAGCACAAAGTTTGTTTTAATACATCAAACATTTTTTATAGAATAAGGGGACAAGTGAGCACACAATCCACCCGATGGTTAGTGGATTCTGCGGCCCATAGACATCTACATCTATCCTCGATTAAGAATCAAAATGCAGATGCGTTGTTATCCCTAAGAAAGGTGGAATGCCTGTTCAGCCATAACATAGCTACAGCATGGCTCTACCATGTAAAAATACTTACCTATATACTAGAGTTTTTATTGAAAACGAGACTGTACACCCAGTGCGTGTTGCCAGTGATGACATACGGAACTGAGACGTGGTTTTTCACTGCTAGCCGGATGAGGAATCTCAAGGTCGCTCAGCGAGCTATAGAGAGGGCTATGCTCGGAGTTTCTCTGCGTGATAAACTCAGAAATGAGGATATCCGCAGTAGAACCAGAGTGACCAACATAGCCCAACGGATTAGTAAGCTGAAGTGGCAATGGCCCGGCCATATAGCTCGAAGAACCGACAACCGATGGGGAAGAAAGGTTCTCGAGTGGCAGCCTCGTACCGGCAGGCGAAGTGTAGGGCGTCCCCCCACTAGATGGAGTGACGACCTGGTAAGATATGCAGGTGGCTCAGGACCGTGCTTTGTGGCATTCTTTGGGGGAGGCCTATGTTCAGCAGTGGACTTGTGAAGGACTGTAATGATTGATGATGATACTAGAGTTTTTATTTATTTATTATAAGCCAGTGCTAGAACCACAATCCTACTTAATGGTGAGCGGTGATGAAACCCTGTATGATAAATTACACTGTCTTAGCGTAACAAAAGCCTTTTCACTCTTGCTATAATTTTTTGTTCTGTGGGTGCAAATATTACTAAATTACTGCGATTGGAAAAAACCTGTAAAGTACTAAGTTATGCAGCAAAAAGGGTCAGAGGCCATTTCACTCGTCTTAAGTTTCATAAAACTTGAACATCCTGCAGTGTTCGGCAGCGTAAAGCTGAATAAATCTGCATGAAAGGATCGAGCACGAATCGATCGGCTCGACCGAGGATGGACCACGCTCTCACAGAACACCAGTGTGAAATTGCAAATTAATGTTGTTGACCTTCGTATGGTAAGCGAAAAGAACCGGAGACACTTTTTACTGGTAAAAAGGCATTTTATCTTAGCCCCCAGAATTAACAACGTATTTACATTTTGATTATTAATCAAGGATTTTAACAGTGGTAGAGCCAGGCGGCAGCTTTTGCAGTCGCATGGATGGGCCGGCTCGAACCGGGGTGGTACCACGATCTCACAGAATACCAGCGTGAAGTAGAGGTTTACCTCTGCGTTTCGCTTGGTGAGTGCAGGTGGCCGGAGGCCCTTTTTACTGGAAATGAGGCATTCCATCCTAGTCCTCACGGGTGAAAACGCGTCTGCATTTTGATCTGTAACAGAGGATAGATGTAGATGTCTATGGGCCGCAGCAACCACTTACCATCAGGTGGACTGTGTGCTCGTTTTTCACCCTTATCCTATAAAAAAAAGGATGTAGGTGTCTATGGGCCGCAGCATCCACTTACCATCAGGTGGAATGTGTGCTCGGTTGTCACCTTTATTCTATAAAAAAGGTTTGTATGATTGTTTGCTGAATAGTGCAATTTTTTTTTAATTGAAGTTAGAACTGAATAGGAACTTATTTCCGCGGACTTTAGATATTCACGAAATATTGTGTTTCTAGGTGAGAGGTGCTGGGCAGGACCCATAATTTTACTTAATAAGCAAATTTAAGTTCTAACAAATTCAATATAATGAATTCCCGCAAAGTACATAACGCCTGATTATATTAAAATGTGTAATGTTATATTTGGCAACTGCCAGCGTTTTCTTATAGGTACACAGATATTGGTTTCACGATGACCAGTATCATTTGACATGTTGACATTTAAGTGCTGTGATGTGAACGATAAAGGCACGTGGTAAATGCTGACGATGTAGCAGGAACACAATATTTCGTGAACATCTGAAGCGCGTTGACTACATCACTTCTGCATTCCTAGAGTTTGTGCATTCTTAGGCTGAGATCTATAAACCGTACTTTGACTTTGCTCAGACTTTACTTACGAAAAATTTAGCTGAGTAAATGCTTAACATAACTGTTGATTCTGAATTTATAGTTGTATGGGGCTAATATTAAGCTAAGCTTATGCTAAGGCCCAGACAGTCAAATAATTAATGGATGCTTCATTCCACGAATTATGTTCTTAATTTTACTGTATAAAATTGGAAGAAAATATATTTAAAAATCGAAACAGTCCAAATTGTATTTCATTACTTCTAAAACATCTTAGTTCATAAATAAGTTTATATTACATGAAATAGAAAACGGGCCTATGAGAACAGAAACGGGTGAGAAGAGTGCAAAATCAGAAAAAATGAAGATTATAAGAAGATTAGAAATAAGTTTGAAGTTACGATTAATGCTATTTAAAACTATAAGACAGCCTAAAACTATCTATTTATTGTTATAAATAATTAGAGTGATATAAAAACAACAATTTAAAATTAATACGGTGGTTTTGGATAATATCCTGATTTTTACGTAAGTCGTCGATTTCGTTGACTTTGACATTGTCTTAGCTCGAAAGTAAAGTCTGAGCAAAGTCAAAGTACGGTCTATAGATCTCAGCCTTAGACCTAGTACAATAACATACTGTGAGGCACCTTATCCCTCAGATTAATCAGTAGCCACTTATCGTCAGGTAGACACTAAATTGAATTGATGCTATGGTGCAAACCATCTTAGTGCTCACAATTGACTACTCACCTTTTTTTAATAGGAATAGGGTGACATACGAGCACACAGTCCACCTGATGGCAAATGGTTGCTGTGACCCATAGACATCTACATTTATCCTCGTTTGCGAATCAAAATGCAGATGCGTTGTCACCCGTGAGGACTAAGTTGGAATGCCCCTTTTCAAGTAAAAAGGGTCTCCGGTTCTTTACACTCACCATACGAAACACAGCAGTGTTAAGCTGCTATTTTACGCTGGTATTCTGTGAGAGCGTGGTCCTTCCCCGGTCGAGTCGACCCATTCGTGCTACAACTATACTACTAATATAGCTGCAGCATGGCTCTACCACGTTGAGGAACCTGTAGCTTTCATTTTTAAGGTTGGCTGCAGGTCTATATTGGCTGGCTAGTCACTTACCATCAAGGTGTCTGCGACCTTGTTCGTCATTATTAAAAACAATCAAATACAATGCACACTCCAAACATTAATATTTTTTAATTTCGTTAGACTACTCATGGCATCTGGCATCATAACAGTTTTGTGGAGTTGAATTAAAAATATACGCGGGATTGCATTACTCAATCAAGCCAGAATGCGACGCTAGTGGAGAGCGCGGGAATTTAACAAGTGTCTAATTATACATTTTGGCGCGTTGACAAACCTCCCTCCTCGAACAGCACAAATAGCGTACGGAACAAATAGGACGGACTCGATATAATTAAGCACAGGTATGGCTTCACAAGTGATGTTTTTGAAGTGAAAATTTCTTTAGAATCGTTATGGTTTGAAGCTCTATGCAACTAAAAAACACTAAAAGGAGACAAACATATACGTTATAGGATATAAGCCTGCGAGAGAATGAGATAGAATACAGTTATACAGTGTTTTCTATTTTTTCGGTCTGCTTATCTGAAGGTTTCACTTCTACCGCGTGTGAACTGCTCACATGTATTTTTTTTTTATAAAACTGAAGTGTCCCGTGAAGGTAAGCGGCTTCTGCAGCCTATGAACATCTGCAGTCATCTTGAAACAACGTGGTAGAGCCACGCTATTATATTATGGTTGTAGTACGAATGGGTCGGCTCGACCGGGGTACCACGCTGTCACAGAATACCAACGTAAAATAACAGCTTAATGCTGCTGTGTTTCGTATGTACGCATTTGCATTTTGATTTTTAATCGAGGATAAATGTAGATGATGTCTATGGGCCACATCATCAACTTACCAACAAATGGACTGTGTGCTCGTTTGTCACCCATATTCTATAAAAAAACAAAGAAGACTGTAGCAACGCTGTTGCCTTAGCCTTCTGACTGCGAATACTGACTGCCTGCCTTCTGACTTCTGAAACTGCATTGTCACCTCTGAAGACTAAGATGCAATGCCTCACAGAATGTAGTTACACTGGCTATTTATACCCTACAGATCGACGCACAGCAGTGCAGACACTTTAAATATCATTCATTATTAAGGCCACCTCCAAATCGGTGAGACGTAGCAATCTAATTGTATTTTAGTTTTTAAAAACTCCTTTCGACGTTCCCGAAATTTGACTACCTACATCTTGCAGACGTAGTAGATAAAGACGTAGTTTTAGTGATTTTTTTTAATAATGCTGATATCTATCCGTTTATTCATTCATTAATTCCTTACAGCCTAACAAAGTACACTGCTGAATATACATAGGTCTGCCCATAGATTGCCTCATAAGAGGAATATTTGCCATGGTTACCACGCTTGGCAAGCGGGTTGGCAACCGCAGTGTTTTTTGTAGTCGTTATTAGGAAGACGCTGCTGTCCATCTCCTGATTTGTTTCCCTCTGTCGCATCTTACGGCATCCACAGATTGATATGGGTTAGTCATCGATCACTAATACTTTTATTAGTGATCGATGGGGTTAGTGGATATTCTTACACCGCGACTACACCCTAAAATAATGAGGGCTAATAATCTTCCACTCACCAGATGTCGCTAGTTGTGACTGAGGTAAAGTTTTTGTTATACAGTGTCAGATAATTGAGAAATTAGTTTTAAATAATAGTTTATATATATTTATCTAGAATATTATATTATTACACAACACAATGCGTCAGTGGTTTGATTTTTAATTATTTGCACTTTATAAGTCTTTTTTTTTTAAATCGGCTGTTAGTTATATTTTATAGTTTGGTTTATTCATTTCTAATGTAATTTATATAAAATATAACTAATAATACAAAAAGAAACCTTAAAGATTACATTTTCTTAAGAAATTATCATCCCCGCTATGAAATCTGTCAAAGATTTTACCTCACTGTAAAGTGGCGCCGCCCTGGTGGAAAAAAAAGTCGTGGATGCCCTCATTGTTACACATCAGATTCAACAAGAGTCCTAAACCTTTATATTATTCATTTTTCAAATATGTAGCTCTGATGTTCATTTATTTGTTCGCCATTGTTATAATACATTCTAGTAGTATTGTGCAGGTAGAGGTTTTCTTTGGCTTGAATGGTAAAATCTATTACTGGTTCGATGGATAAGACCTCCACACAGAAGATTAAATAAGCAACAACTAGGGTTCCATATTTAATGGCATAATTATAAAAAAAAAACTGTATAATTATACAAATCATACTTTTATTTCAACTTTATATTGGAAGAACATTTTCAGAAAAACTTAGCTTATCATTTCTCTGCACGAAAAAATATCTAAATATCATTGAGTTATAGGTACTACGTACGTACATATAACTCAATGCTAAATATGTAGTTATTCCGCAGTAAAGTAACCGTTAAAACTATTTTTACGGATTTTATCACGTTTAATTTACTTATTTTAATTCCCGACGTTTCGGGTGCTTTACAGCAACCTATGGTCACTGGGAGGACTGAGATATTTGACGTCCCGATGTCACAGTTAGCCCGGCTACCTTCAGTTTTTGAATATGATTTTTTTTGGTTCGATCTACATAGAATGAGCTTACAGTATCTTGAAGTCTTGCAGTGGCATGCTTGGGTTTGGATTTAATTTTGTTAATTATTGTATATATGGCCGTAAATTACCGTATACACGGAGCTAGATTGATGAAATGACGGACTTTTAGATATATGCAAGAAATCGATGAATGCATGTGATGCAGGTTCGGCTTTAGTAGTAATTTATGCTAGTCCGTGGTCTCATGATTTTAATGATCAAGAGATTACTCTCTTGATCATTAAAATGACAATTAGAATGACATTGCTGATAATTGCATTTAAATCAAAAATCAAAAGCCCCCGAAAGTTGTTGTTGTGTTTGTACAGTAGGGCTACGATGGCTATCTGAGTACAGAACCAAAGTACGAAACTCATCTAGCTGCAGAGAGATGTAAGATAGGGTGACGTTATATCCCCGAAACTCTTCACCGTTGCATTGGAAGACATTTTCAAGCTACTGGACTGGAAAGCATATGGTATTAACATCAATGGCAAATTTGCTGACGATATAGCCCTTGGCAGAATCGCTGGGGGACCTAAGCACTATGCTCAATGACCTCAAGTCGCTCCCAACGGATAGATCTTAAGATGAACATGGACAAAACAAAGATTTTGTGTAACGTCCATGTCACACCTGTACCAGTAGTTGTTGGGAGCACTTGGCTCGAAGTTGTTGACGAATATGTTTACATGGGACAAATATTCTGATTAAGTAAGTCCAACATCGAGCGGACGAGTTCTACCAATTTCAAACATAAGGCTCAAAATACGTTGTCACCTCTCTGATGGCTAAGATGATGTGCCTCGCAGGCTTTTATATTCAAACTCGAACACATTTGTGGATGCATTGAGGCACCGTCAAAGTAGAAATAAACGAGATAATAGAAACAAGTAAAATAAGGTTTTGTTATTCAGAATTTTATTTGGTGTACTAGAATATACTATTTGCTGCTATGATTTAAGACTTTGGGAGGGCATGAGCATGCGTATCGCTCTGAGAGAAAATTTTTCACGTCCTCCGACCTGGAAATTTTGTGTCTCATTACAGTAACAACTGACTTTAAATGCGGTAAACTTGATAACATTATAATGTAACAGTCACAGTTGTTTCACCATTGTTTATTTTAATTCGTCGAGAAAAGAAATTGTTCTATGTTGATGTAAAATCCATTACACTCGTTTTACCCGTAGGTATGTATACGTCTACGCCTTTGTTGTAACGCATGTAATAAATTAAGGCAAAAAAAACGTTCTTCAACCATCAAAAGAGAACGCGAACGACTACTTACATACAATTGCCGCCACTTGCGTCCGTGTGTGTGTTGTTTAATTGTTCACGCGTGACACACACATGGTACTTGCAACGCGTGCATCCAGTTTTCTTACGCGTTGGAGGCTCCGTTCGCGGCCCTCACAATCCGCCGTGACGTCACCCGCCAGCCGCCATGTCGTTGCGCCGTCTGCGCGCGCGCATCACCCTCCCGCGCGCCCCGCTGTCTGACGGCCCGGCGAGGGCGACTGACCAGTGACCTTGTCGCTCCGTCTCTTTCAACTGCCTATACCTTCATAAGTGTGAGCGGAACGAAACAAATAGGTGTAGTTGTTTGTGCACGGAAGGTTCTCTTTCTCGTATTTATTTAAACATCCTTCTTTTTTTTGCATACCTTAAGCGGAAGCGCAAGGTGTGTTCTACTATCGCCTAAAAATTAAGATTCCAACATTTTATCGAATAAAATCGTATCTAGCAATCATATTATACATATAAATGATATAAAAAGCACATTGTTAGAAAGATAAATGATTGTTGAACTTATTAATATTTTTTTAAATCGATTAATTGCTATTTTTAAATAAAAAAAAAGGGTTTTAGTGGCTTATGGTGTGGATTTATCATGTCCCTGTGGCTTGTAAACACAATAACTTTTGAAAATATTAATTGTTTAACTCAATCTATTTTTTAATCTCTTCATCTATCATGTGGGAAGCCACTGAATGTAAATGGCAGTGTAGTTTTGTTTTGTTTAGCTATAATTAATTTTTTTCGGCTCCAAAATGGCGAAATTTTCGTTGATTTGTTAGCCTCGTATACAAAAATATTTCTCTAAATGGTTGTTGTTGTTGTTTTTATTATTCGCTCGAGAGAGCAGGCAAAGGAACTATGCCATACAGCCTTGTCTTCATGTATAATTTTCCTTCATATTTCACTGCTTCACAATATGTTGATGCGTCACATTGTGCAGCCTTGGGAGATTTTGACGGTAACTTGAGCCAGCAGGCAGCTGACAGTTGGCGATGGTATCTAAAGGCGCCTATGCAAACAAACAGCTTATCTTGAGATTCCATCACCATCAGAGCACTTGTTTCACAGTTTCCATTAATAGTTCACATGCGCAGACACTTAATACACAAAATCGCACTACTTTTACATATCAAAGTCCACTTCAAACCATTATTTAAACAATAATACAGGAGCAGCAAGCCGCCGCCGGTCGAGTTCCCGCCAAAACTCTTTCTCTAAATGGGAAGCTACAGCCACAGAGTAGTAATGAGTAGTTTAGTTTGGTTCACAGAGTACATTATATATAGGGAATAATGTAAAATAAATAAATTATACTAAAAATTTAATTACAAATTTGTTTTGTAACAAAATAGTAAGTTAGCAAGGTTCGATTGTATTTTAATCTATTCATTAATTTGTTTGATTCTTAATTGGCCAAGCATGGCTAAATTTAAAAAAGCGACATCTACTGCAACATGGACAAACTGTCATGACATAATAATACCTCTAAGAAAAATTATAGTATGGACTGTATGCCACTGGTTTGGTAGTGTTTCTATATAGTTTGTGCTGGTTTTTTGTTTTTTTTTTCTGTGGTTTGGCTTCAGTCGCCTTCGTGAGTGGACATTGTTTCGGTTGTTTGCAGCGGCTCAAAAAGATCGCTGTACAAATACACAATATTCTAATAACCAAATTTCTTAAATATTTAATTATAATAATAATAAGACATTTTTTTATTACAATATTTAAAAGCACAGAATAAATAATAGTAGTACGTACTAAAAGCAAGTAGTATAATTTTTTTTTGTCATGGGTGACATTTTCATGGTTTTCGAGTGTTGAAGCCGATAGTGCTGTCGAAATGTAAATCCAAGATGGCGGCCGAAGTAGGTACCAATTTTTTCATCATGGGTGTCATTTTCATGGTTTTCGAGGGTGTTGAAGCTGATAGTGCTGTCGAAATGTAAATACAAGATAGCGGCTGAATTAGGTACCAATTTTTTCATCATGGGTGTCATTTTCATGGTTTCCGAGGGTGTTGAAGCCGATAGTGTTGTCGAAATGTAAATCCAAGATGGCGGCTGCAAAATATATCAATTTTTTCATCTTGGGTGTCATTTTCATGGTTTTCGAGGGTGTTGAAGCCGATAGTGCTGTCGAAATGTAAATCCAAGATGGCGGCTGCAACAGGTATCAATTTTTTCATCATGGGTGTCATTTTCATGGTTTTCGAGGGTGTTGAAGCCGATAGTGCTGTCGAAATGTAAATCCAAGTTGGCGGCTGCAATAGATATAAATTTTTTCATCTTGGGTGTCATTTTCATGGTTTTCGATAGAGTTGAAGCCGATAGTGCTGTCTAAATGTAAATCCAAGATGGCGGCTGCAATAGGTATCAATTTTTTCATCATGGGTGTCATTTTCATGGTTTTCGAGAGAATTGAAGCCGATAGGGTTGTCGAAATGTAAATCTAAGGTGGCGGCTGCAATGGGTATTAATTTTTTCATTATGGGTGTCATTTTCATGAGTTTCGAGGATGTTGAAGCCGATAGTGCTGTCGAAATGTAAATCCAAGATGGCAGCTGAAGTAGGTACCAATTTTTTCATCTTGGGTGTCATTTTCATGGTTTTCGAGTGTTGAAGCCGATAGTGCTGTCGAAATGTAAATCCAAGATGGCGGCTGAAGTAGGTACCAATTTTTTCATCTTGGGTGTCATTTTCATGGTTTTCGAGAGAGTTGAAGCCGATAGTGCTGTCGAAATGTAAATCCAAGATGGCGGCTGCAATAGGTATCAATTTTTTCATCATGGGTGTCAATTTCATAGTTTTCGAGAGAGTTGACTCCGATAGGGTTGTCGAAATGTAAATCCAAGATGGCGGCTGAAGTGGGTGCCAATTTTTTCATCTTGGGTGTCATTTTCATGGTTTTCGAGAGTGTTGAAGCCGATAGTGCTGTCGAAATGTAAATCCAAGATGGCGGCTGAAGTAGGTACCAATTTTTTCATCTTGGGTGTCATTTTCATGGTTTTCGAGAGAGTTGAAGCCGATAGTGCTGTCGAAATGTAAATCCAAGATGGCGGCTGCAATAGGTATCAATTTTTTCATCATGGGTGTCAATTTCATAGTTTTCGAGAGAGTTGACTCCGATAGGGTTGTCGAAATGTAAATCTAAGGTGGCGGCTGCAATGGGTATTAATTTTTTCATTATGGGTGTCATTTTCATGAGTTTCGAGGATGTTGAAGCCGATAGTGCTGTCGAAATGTAAATCCAAGATGGCAGCTGAAGTAGGTACCAATTTTTTCATCTTGGGTGTCATTTTCATGGTTTTCGAGAGTTGAAGCCGATAGTGCTGTCGAAATGTAAATCCAAGATGGCGGCTGCAATAGGTATCAATTTTTTCATCATGGGTGTCATTTTCATTGTTTTCGAGAGAGTTGAAGCCGATAGTGCTGTCGAAATGTAAATCCAAGATGGCGGCTGCAATAGGTATCAATTTTTTCATCACGGGTGTCATTTTCATGGTTTTCGAGGATGTTGAAGCCGATAGTGCTGTCGAAATGTATTTAAACTACTTTAAAAATTCCGTATAATCATGTTATACGTAGTTTTTTTAATGCGCTTAAGGTATGCCCAATTGGATTTACCAATATATTATTAATTTCGCGTCGTAAAATGCGGTGAGGCGTTTTGTTGTGGCCAGGGGTAACGACCTTGCACGCCCGGTTAGCAACACGATAGCCAACTTAATTGTTATATCAAAACTAAATGATGCGGACAAAAAAATCTTGATTCTATTTCTAGTCTTGTTGCTGCGCGCATTTTATTTTTGTTAATATTTTATAGCTAATAACTATGAAATATTAGTTTATATATACGATATATATTAGTTTAATTAATATTATATCGTTTAATTAAAAAAAAAAACAATATAATGCCAACAGAAATAACATTAAATTGGTTTTGTTATTTTAAATCGACATTTGGTTAGTTGCGATAAGACATCGTAATTGAGCATGTTCGCTCGTTTAAAATGTCCCCTATTTTATACAAATTCTAGTATGTAGCATATTTAAAAGGCTATAGAATTGCTAATTTCTTTTTATAGCTCATTTAATTCGTAATTAATTAACTAATTTGATGTTAAAATATGTTTACGCTTTTGCAATATCTTATATTGGGATATGCTGTATTAAGAATCAGGAGACCAGGGTAGCTGAAGCAGAAAGCGTAGAGATGAATCGGACGGAACTAGATAATGTAGACGTTATGGTACTCCGCGGGGTTCGTTGCCCCTGAGGGCGTCCCTGCGTCCGTCAGCTGTTGTCGGGACATCGACCTCGGGTCTCTTGTTCCCGACCCTCTATCAACTCCCTGTAGGCTTTCACGTGTTCTATTTTAAATTAGCTTTTTAAATTAGAACACTATTTGTATATATTTTTTTATTCATTAAGTAATTTGTTTGGATTCGTTCGTTAGCAATTGATATGATAATATTATACTTGTGAGAATACGTATAGTTAAAAAAGTGAAACTTATTTTTTTAATTTGTAAATTAAAATATATTATACCAATCAGATGAATAGTAGTTTTATCTATTACAATACGGCATGGTTTTAGACCGCCAATCTAACGGAGACAAGATCTTTCTGTGCATTTTCCCTAATCGCCCCCTTACGTCATTCACGAGACGACGTGGGGCGATAGATTTCCACGACGCTATCACACGGAATTTACGACATTTATTTATCCGTCAAAATCCTAACCTATTTTGCATTTTTAGATAAATTTTCAGATTTATCACAAAAAGTCCGTAACTCTTTTATCGAACACGCTTTTATAACTAAGTCCCAGAAAACATGCAGCACCTATCGTGCAAAATTTAATTTTTTTAATATGCAAAAGTAATTCGAAAAGGGTTAATATACTTTTAAAGAATACGTGATCGATAATGATCCCTGGGAATGAGGTGATCGTTAAGGGGAAATTACTTTTTAAAATGAGGTATTTGAAGAAACTATCACTGTCGCCCAAGCGAGCGCCCGGCGTCCGATAAGGACAACTGCAGATCCGCTGAATAGCCTAAGTAAAAAGACGTAATTCGAAGTTGGACTCTACTATATCATTCTTCAAAATTGGACCAATTTAAAAGATATTTCTTGAACTGAATAAGAAGGTTATACACTGTGATCTGTGACCCTACGTTTTTATTATTTCAGTATTAGTTATCAAATTTGAACACTAGGCATCTGTTTTAAATGTTTTCATATTTAATTGTACAACATAATATAATATTTAAAAAAACGTCTCGCGGCATTTCTTGCTGGTTCTTTCCAGGACAGAGGGGCTTCATTCGTGGTATTGGTTCATTCACCAAAGGTAAATGTAAAAGCATAAAAATGACTTTCAACCAGTATTCTTGCAATCTATATTGAATTAAAATTACTATACTCTATTATTATTCTATCTATCTTCTATTCGTAACAAATATAACCTTCTAAGACTTTCAAGTTTGTTAACTTAGAAGCTAAGTGATATGCTTTAACTTTATTAGTGCCACTACTAACTTTTACGCGTTCCGTGCGTTTGCGTTTATACGTGGTAGAGCCATGCTGCAGCTATATTGGCAGTATAGTTGTAGCACAAATGGGTCGGCTCGACCGGGGAAGGACCACGCTCTCACAGAATACCAGCGTAAAATAGCAGCTTAAAACTGCTGTGTTTCGTATGGTCAGTGTAGAGAACCGGAGACCTTTTTTACTGGTAAAGAGGCATTCCATCTTAGTCCTCACGGGTGAAAACGCATCTACATTTTGATTCGAAAACGAGGATAGGTGTAGATGTCTATAGGTCACAGCAACCACTTATCATCAGGTGGACTGTGTGCTCGTTTGTCACCCTATCCTATAAAAAAACCACTATATTTCACTACGCCCAAGATTGCCTGAGAGACAATGCCAAAAGGCATTAAGTCCGCCCTTTGTAACTCTTTTATTTAAGGTGATAGCACTAAAGCATATTTTATATTTAAGGTGATAGCACAATAGTGGCTGTGTGAGAATATCCACTACCCCATCTCATTCCGTGGGTGCCGTAAGAGGCGACAGAGGGAAACAAACCAGGAGATGGGCAGCAGCGTCTTCCTAATAACGATTAAAAATAAAAAAACAGCGGTCGCCAACCCGCTTGGTAATATGACAAATATCCCCCTAATGAGGCAATCTATGAGGGAGGCCTATGTTCAGCAGTGGACTTAAATAGGCTGTAACGGTAACGGTAAATAAATAATTCGATATATTACCAAATCAGGAAATCGACTGTTGAATTCCTGCCGCCATTTCTTCGGATTCATTGTTGGAATCGTAAATGACGTGTAAAGGTGCCGCCTCCGTTGATGAACTGAATAAATGAATCTAAATTATTCGATGAAAATTCAAATATGATAAATATATGCTAATTATGTAACCGTATGGGATTTCCTATTCCCAATTGACTAAGGATAACTTACGCTTGATTTCCCGACAAATCTGTTTCCACGTGGATAGTATTAATTTGCTCGTGAGTATTCATATAACTCTTTCTATACTAGGGAAATCAATATTTTTAGGTGGTGTGGTCGACTTGACCAGGGAAAGGACACGTTTGCATAGAATATCTGCGTAAAATAGCATAATACTGCTGTGTTTCGTATAGTGAAAGTCCTAGTGAACTGGAGACCCTTTTTCACGCATTCCATCTTAGTCCCCAAGGATGCAGGATACCTGCATTTTGAACCTTAATCGATAATAACAGATGAAGGTGTACTGTGACCGATATACATATTACCGTTTGTTATTAATTACTTCGTCTATTTATGACCAGGTGGACTATTAGATCGTTTGTCACTTCCGACACAGACGGTATAAAAAGTCTAGATTTACCGTAGGTTGTTAGGACTAATCCCTTTTCACATTACCCTAAAAAGAGTGTATTTTAAGAGCGGCTAAAATTTAAAAAATATCTCTATAATGACTCGGGGACAAGGACGGTACGTCCTCCTCTACCTCTAGTGAATTAGTGTTCAGGCGAAAGTAAAGAGTGATTACAGACTTTTTCTTATCTACTGAATTGATGAATTCTAATTTGTAATAAAAAATAATAAATTACATTTTTACTACTTCTATGTACATTTAGTTTAATTTAATAACATTATCTGCAGTCATACGTTACAGTGCAGTGGCGTACAGCGATGCAATACAAATACGAAAACTAATAAACCTAGCAAGCTAACAGCATAGCAAAGTGGCGAAGCAATCAGCTTTTTTTTTTGCCGTTGAGCAATCAGTTTCAAAATAGGAGGTTCAGATGCCTGGGTGATCAGTAATCGATTGCTGAAAACAGAATTTGAAAATTCGAAACCGTTCTCGAGATAATCGTGGGACAAACAGACGGACAGACATCGTGAAATCAATAAGTGTCTTCGCAAGCTTCGCCACTTAATAAAACTTAGTTACCTAAGTCAACCTAAAATCACACGATTATATTAATTTAATTAAACTGTTGTTTCTGATCTGACGTCATTATCCTTCGTTGCGTGGTGCTGCCAACGTGTTCTTGTGACAGAGGATTATAAGTAATTAGTGTGTTTAATTTGTTTTCAAGCCGAAAACAAAAAGCGCGGGAGCGACCGGCGAATGTCATATTCGTTTATTTCTTGTTTTAAGAACATTTATATCAATTACGAGCGAATGCAATGAACTTTAATTTTTTTGACTTTGTGATAAATTTTAATTGTGATAATTAGTTACCCTAATTAAGAAGTAACCCTTTGTTATGTAGCTACCAGCACAGAATAAACAATAGCTACTAGTTCTTATTCTTGACGATCTTGAGAGTGTTTTGGCCGGAGCTTGTGTGATCTGCCAACTACTACCAACGTGGTTCTGACACTGTATCCGAATTCTAATTTAAGTTATAGTCAAAAAACTTACACAAAAACACAAATTTCATATTTAGAACTAGCTTTATTGGGATCTATGTTGTAAAGATCGAATTTCAACACAATGTTTCAACATTTAAAGGTCCACTGAATCTGATTCTACTATTCTTTAAAAGAAGTATCTGTGTGCGTGCGTACGTGCGTGCGTGCGTGCGTGCGTTCATGCGTGCGTTCATGCGTATGTGCGTGCCTGCGTATGAGCGTGTGTGTGAGCGTGCTCGGGCGTATATTTGCATGTACGTGCGTAAGTGTTAAAAGTTTTTTTGTGAGAAAACATAATGGTGTCGCCTCTATATTGATTTCATTGGACGACTATTATATAATGACATCTTAAAAATCTTACAAAAATCGAATTTACAATTAGTCTCTTCATGGAAGGCTGATTGTGTCCTGACCGAATCGCACGCATAATTTCTATATTTGAAGGTAGTTTCAATAACTAAAAACTTATAAAATTATATAGGTATACTTAGGGACGTTATTACTGAAAAGGAAGCATTCCATCTTAATCCTCAGGGATGCATTTTGATTCTTAACTGAGTTTGAATGGAGACGTTTAATGGGCCATAGCATCAACTTATAATCAGCTGAACTGTGTGCTTGTGTAAATCTTATACTCTAATAAAAGACAAATTGAAGAAACAACTGTGAATTAAGTTTTGTTTAGAAGGCTAAAGCTGTCGTGGTTAGGAACTATAAAATGTTGTATTAAGGTTGTCGTTAACTAAAAAGCTGCACTTGTAAATATATTTCAACATTTAAAATATTATACTAAGTCAGTAAAGATAAAACCAAGCTGATCTTACAGTTCAATGTACCGAGTTTATATTTTCATAGATGGCAACACTGCGATATATATGTATATTAAGTGCAGGACTCGAGTTATCTTAGCTAGAACGTTTTTATGCACGTGAGCGTAAGTTCAAATGGTAAATTTACACTACTAAATACAAATAACTTTAATTTACTGGTGTTTTAAACCTTATCTGTTCTCTACAGCTTAATAAGATTTAGGTCGCTAGTAAGGCGATAAATTAAAACACGATATAACTTTGTAACTTTTTCTTCAATAACCAAGCCATATCATTTTCAACTTAGTGTAAGAACGCACTCACGTACAAATATGCATTTAAATCATTAATTTGCAACCAACAATATGATTTTGTGCATGTGTGTGCATCCATTAGTGAACTTTTACGGGTTAATAAAGATGTGTGCGTGAGTACGTCAAAAAGTTGAGCATAGTTTAGGAATCATTAGAAATGTGCGCAGCGTTTCATCTATCTTCGTTTGTCTAAGATGGAAATTCACAAGTGGTAAAATTTTAACAGTGGTAGAGCCACGCGGCAGCTCTTGCTGTCGCACGGATGGGCCGGCTCGAACCGGGGTGGTACCACGACCTCACAGAATACCAGCGTGAAGTAGAAGTTTACCTCTGCGTTTCGTTTGGTGAGTGCAGGTCGCCGGAGACCCTTTTTACTGAAAATGAGGCATTCCATCTTAGTCCTCACGGGTGACAACGCATCTACATTTTCATTTGTAATAGAGGATAAATGTAGATGTCTATGGGCCGCAGCAACCACTTACCATCAGGTGGACTGTGTGCTCGTTTGTCACCCTTGTCCTATAAAAAAAATTAAACATTTTGTACCACCGACCTTAATATAAATAAAATGAGAACATCATCAATGTTGTCGAAGCCAATTAAATACGCATTATTAAGGATAACTCAAAACTACTGGTCAGAAGATCAAATTTATATGGGACCACGTGAGAAACACCAGCTTTCAAATGAAAAATCTTTCAATAAAGAATCATCAAAATCGGTTCACCTAGAAAAATTTTCTGAGGTAACTAACACACAAAAAATACAGTCGAACTGAGTCCTCCTCCTATTTGTGCAGTTAACTGAAAATCGTTGGAAATATAAAATCTAATATATATAAAATTTGCGTGTCGCGGTGTTTGTTACCAAACTCCTCTGAAACGGCCGAACCTATTTGTATGAAATTGTGTGCATATCGTGTAGGTCTGAGAATCGGCCAACGTCCATTTTTCAAACTCTTAAATGATAAGGGTGACCCACCCTTAAATATTTTTTTTATTTTTTTTACTATTTTTTTATTTTTATTTTACTATGGTTTAGCATTGAAAAATACATAAAACTTCAAAAATTCACCCTTTTACGATCAACCCCTGTTTTTTAATCGCGATTTTTAAAACTAATAATATTTCTTAGAAATAATGTATAATATGGCAAAACAACGTTTGCCGGGTCAGCTAGTAAAGTATAATATCTTAAACGGTAATGTTGGGAATAGACAGTGGAACTGTTTTCCAACAGGCACGTTAAGCTACGCTACGCTAGCATAAAATGTAATAAAAGAAGTTTAAGCGACAAATAGCAAATAATATATAAAACGTATTTTACAAGCAAGCCATGATCTTTTACGATATCACAAGATCACTTCTAGTAATACTCTGTGGACTAAGCTAAAGGACAATGCACCGTGGAACGTATTGCAAAAGCTAACATGTATTAATTTAAAAGAGCAATTAGGTTACTATTCTTTGTTATAAAGTATGCTGCATAAAAAACCACTTAATTCTCTCATGCGTCGCGGTGCAACGAACTTTTAAAGTATTTTGCTTATTTTTATTAACGTGTCACAACGCTGCGAGTTATTTCTCTTAAGGCACTTTTTGCAATGTTTTAAAAGGTTTTATGTTAAATACGTTTATGGACAAGTTTACGACTTAATTCCCACTATATTTTTGGTCAAAGTTATGCTTCAAGTCTTTCAAGTGTGTCAAGGGGACTTAAATAAAACTTATAGTGCGGCAGTCGTGTTTATACATTGCTTGCTGGACAGTAAAATTGAAAATTGTCTTCTTTATATATTTGTAAAGGCACTT
This sequence comes from Parnassius glacialis, assembly GCA_033319125.1. NCBI lineage: Eukaryota > Metazoa > Arthropoda > Insecta > Lepidoptera > Papilionidae > Parnassius > Parnassius glacialis. The sequence goes on along the minus strand of JAVANC010000011.1, from coordinate 7,993,584 downwards.
ACGGGATTGCTTATGTAGGGACGACAACGAACAAACCGTCTGCACCTGCTTAATCTAGGTACAAGTCGTGGCACGTAAGTCTAACAGGGTACGAAACGTGGAGGGGTCGCGTACGAACTGAATTGCGACTGGAGAGCCAATCAGCGCGTGCGAACGATACGCAGGAGTCAATCAGCGCGACTTAAGCGCAATAAGCCAATCAGCGTGACTTATGAGCAATACCAATCACCGCTAGATTTTCGTGCCGCTACTTATAATGAGTAATTTACTTAGTAGAGCCACGCTGCATCATATTATGTACAACCATGGCAACGCTCTCACAGAATACCAGCTTTATTTCACCCAGCTTAATGCTGCTGTGCTTCGTATGGTAACTGTAGAGAATCAGAGACCATTTTTACTGGAAATTATACGAAAAAATATAAATATTTCATAAACCCGAAGAAAATCGATATTGCACCGATGCTCATTATTTTAAAGTGTGTTCGCTTCCAACAAACGGTTTTAAAATTGCGAGACTTTAATTACTCGCTTTTTCTTAGCTCACCCCATGTTTCAAGTGCTTAGGGTACTAGCTCACCCTTCCATTAAAAGGGGTGAGCAGTACTGCAAACATTGCATATGTACCATTAGGGGAGCTATATAAAGTCCTTACAAACAACTGCCTACGGGCTAAAACACGCTTGAGGACCTACACTGATTATGAAGCAAATCAACGACCTGTGACTGAGATGTTTTTATACTAGTTATATTTTCATACCTATATAGTATATTAATCGCAATGTTTTTTTGTTAAGTGTTAATATATAATATATAATATGATATCTCTCTCTATGGATTAGTAAGCTGAAGTGACAATGGGACTGCGATATACCTCGAACAACCGATAAACGACGGGGAAGAAAGGTTCTCGAGTGGTAGCGTCGTACCGGTAGGCGGAGTTTAAGGCAGCCCTCCACTAGATGGAGTGACGACCTGGTAAGACATGCAGAAAGTCGATGGATGCAGGTGTCTCAGTACCGTGTGATCAGGATTTGTGGCGTTCCTTGGGGGAGACTTATGTTCAGCAGTGAACTTGTGGAGGGCTCTAATGATGATGATGATCATGTATGTAACTAAAATAAAATTATAAGGCACTAATATAACGGAATCCATCGCCGTATTTCATGGGTTTCGGAAGAGGAAACTATGGAAATTACCAGGAAAATCTCATGACTTCAAATGGTAATACCATCCATATGGAATATTATGAGGACATTTTACATACATAAACTGTACATGAACAAACATCTAGAACCCGAACAATTATTTCATTATATACTGTTTCTAGAGCCCAATGACTTCGTCAATCTTACTTAGCGGTACCATGTAGCGACATCTACGGAAATGTATTAAATAAAGAACGATGTATTTAGCGCGTCAAATTTTCATATCGATATATATCGCAACCGCTTCCGTAGATAGATAATAGATGGCGCTAGAGTAGTCAAGTGAGCTCGGCCACGGTCCTTATTGCTTTGTAAGAGAGATCGTTACAGCTTATCGAAAGTCCACCGCTGAGCGTAGGTGTCACCCACGGATTGCGTCACAGGGAGATACTTGCCATAGGTGCCATGAGTGGCAGGCGGGTTGACAACCGCAGTTTTTTTATTTTTGTTTTTATTAGTAAGACGCTGTTACCCATCTTGTTTCTTTCCCTCTATCCCCTCTCACGACACCCACGGGATGATATGGTAGTGGATATTACACCGCCACTACACGGTATTTAATTTTGTAGCTGGTGCTTATACCTGTTCCGTGTGAAAACCGAACCTGCAGCTCCGCAGCCGAACGCTTAGTTTACTGCGTTACAGAGCCGTCGAGTAATGATACGAATTTAATACTTTCTTAAATTTATTTTCCATGGCTACTAGTTATAATATCTTCTCTGATTAAAAGGTAAACATTTACGACCTTACTCATAAATAATTCAACGTCAATTTATGAAATGCCTGAAGTTGCCCTTTCTCTTTTAACTAAATTACAATTGAAAGAGACAGCTATAGAGATAATTAATAGCAAGCGATAATTAACTATCGATACATAATAGAATTGTCTGTCTGTGATATGAAAATAACTGCCTTTTAATGAGTTAAAAGGGGTTATTTGCATGCCATTAAGGCCCGCCACATACATACGGAATTTAGTTTCGGGATTCCGTTTCGATATTCCGATTCAAGATTCTGAACGCAGCAAGTGCATATAAAATCTCTCATCTGACCTGTCACACACGTACGGTAGTATTTCCTTCGAAATTTTGCGGGCAAAAAGGGATTTCTTATGTATGTGGCGGGCCTTAGACATGAGTAAAAAGTTTTCAAGTTTTTGTCTGTCTGTCCTGGCTATTCTTCGGAATGGCTGAACCGATTGCAACGAAACTTTACGAACAGATAGAGAATAATACCAGAAGTGATCTAGGCTAAATATTATCCGATAAAACTTGGAGAATAAGTTTATTGAGAAATCGAAAAATTGTAGAATAACTTCAATTTAAAAATTTGAAAACCTCCGAAACGAAAAGAGCTGATAATCTTCAAACGGCTGAAGAGATTTTCTTGAAACATAGCTAAGAACACTCTCGATTTAGACACTTTTCAAAAGAAAAAAAAATTAAAATCGGTTCATGCGTTCAGGAGCTATTATGATACAGACGGACACACAGATATACATCAGCTTTTTTGTTTCGGGGGTATTTGAATTTTTAATTTAAGTTATATTCTTACAATTTAGAGCTTCAAGCTTGTATTACATAATTAAATTTAATTATTTCATAATTAAATGATATCAGTTGACACATATACCTAATCTGCTATCATTATAAAACGCCTGACGTGTCTAGCGAAATCCTGACAAATGGTAACCCTCTTTGTTACTGTCGAAAATAAGCAGTTAGGTATTATTTTCGGGTGCCGTGTGACAGATCTGGACCGCGCGCTCTTTGGCATTCCAAAAGTAGCATCACGTTAACATTCCGGAATTTATCGTTTTTTCCCCACTCTAATTTAATAAAAAGTGTTTACGAATTGACTACAAATAACGACACGTAATTTAAATGTCATCGGTAATGGTAACGCTAAATTGTCGAATGCGTAGGCGCATTTTTTTGCTTGAAGTTTGATAAAGAATGTGACGCGTTGTGACATTGAAAAATTATTTTCTTTTTATTTTTCGTTACGTTCTGTCGAATGTTTGTTTAAATATTAGTTAACTTGTGAATTATATCTTATGCACATATAATAATTTTATACATTTTTATAATGGATTATTTTATTTAACATATTAACTAATGAATATGTGTTGTTTTGTTTCAGGTAACTTTAATAAAGTTCATCGATTTAGCAACCGCACATGGTAACATTTCTTCTATAAGAATTTTAGAACTAAAAATAAAAAAAACGATGATCCTTACAGCCAATCCTAAATCTGCTAGTGAATATCGACGGCTCCGTGGCGCAGTGGCTTAGCAGTGAGTTGCTGCGCTGGGGGCTGCGGGTTCGAATCCCGCACGGAACAAGTATTTGTAGGGCCTACAAATAATTGTTCCGGGTCTGGATGTTTGTCCTTGTGCAATTTGTGTTTGTAAACTGCCTCCACGATACAGTAGAAAATCCTAGTGTGGGGGTAACGCTTTTTAAAAAAAAAAGAAAAAAAAATATATAAGAACATCATAGATTGCTATAAAGCACGGTTCCAAACTTTTTTTTAAATTTGGAACTTCCAAAGCCGGCCATAATCTCGTCGAGCCTTTAGGCGATAGGAAAGAAAAATGTGACAGCCTCGTCAAGTACAGAGTAAGACGATCTCTCTGTAAACTATGGAGCGACGACCTTAATGACCCCATAAAACAAGTAGGGAATTAATGTATGGGCTTAGGACTAGACTTGTTGCATTGTTATAATGACGATGATGAACGTAATATTATTTATAGAATAAAATTTCAAAACTTAAAAAAATAACTTTGCAAATACCTTAAGAAAATCTAAACGTACCTATTTTATTTATTCTTTAATGTACATCAAAATACAAAATAACGAGTACAGTTAAATCTAAAGTAGAATATGTCAACAGGCGGTCTTATCACTCTGAAAGTGATCTCTTCCAGACAACCTTTGCGTAGAGAACTAATACAAACAATAGTTAAAATATAGGAGGGCGTACAAAAAAATAATTAACATACATATAAATAATTAATAGAATCAGGCGTTACTTTGCGGAAGTCCATTATATTAAAATTGGTAAAAAATTACTTCGCGTACATCCCGCTCGATAAAATAAAATGATGTGTCTTACTTAGTTTGAAGAGCACCTCCCGTCCTCCCTCAATTGCGTGCATTATCACCGCCACCACTAATCCCAGCACCACTACTCCCAACACCACTACTCCCAACAGCACTACTCCCAACACTACTACACTAGGAAAGACACCACTGACGACAATACGACACGTGTTTCGCCTCTACACGAGGCATCTTCAGGTGATGTAGACTCTACGGTGGCTGACCGCTAAGATTTACTAAACTAAGTACATCATTTTATTTTATCGAGCGGATGTACGCGAAGTAATTTTTTACCAACTTTAATACATATAAATAATAAAGATAAGTGAAAATTATATAATATAATACATTAAATGAAAAGAGTACGAAAAAGGAAAAGTAATTTATCTAATAACGTTCTAAGTAATATGATTTAACAAGATTTTTGAAAGAGTGAAGAGATTTAGCACGACGAATGTGAGAGGTAAAGAGTTTCACAAACGTTCAGCAGTTACAGCAAGGATTTCTTAAAAAAGAGGAAGAGTGCAAAGGAGTAGAGAGCGAAAGATTGACAGAGGATCGAATTAACCGATTATGGGTAGGGAAAAGATACTGCAAACTTTTAATACCTAGTAAAATATAAAACAAAAAACACAATGTTTATCAAAATAATATTAAATTAATAACAATCAGTTGCATAAATAACGTACTATGATGATATTTTATATTTTATACATGACTGTTGTTTAAAAAGCAATAGAAGAAACCAAGCATCTCAGCAGAATAGTAAACAGTACTAAAGGAGTTGTTGCCCTTTACCCTATGTGAGTGTGAGTCAGTTATGTCCAGTTTCCGAGATGAATAGTACCATTTTTGTCATAATGCAGCAATAAGTACGCATACACATTGCATATAAATACATATAGTAAATGCACTTTCCTTCAGTGCGTACACGTAAGACTCGTGAATAATTCCATATCGGAGTTATGCTAACGAGCTATTTCCCATTTCTCTTTGTGTAAAGTGAAGTTATGCGAGTTACTTTGCGAGAACCATATTATAGCGCAGTCACAAAATATTACGCTAAACATTTTCTGTATCACAATTCACAATTCTGCTTATAAAATTTCCCGTAAATAAAACAAATATACACATTGCAAATTTCATGAAAGTAGAACAAATCACTTGATTTTTTAAACCTCATTTATTTTTTACACAGATAAAAATTAACACACCGAATCATAATTGCATCGTCATGCTTGCACCACGCTTAACCTTACAAATTAAATAAAGAATTACCTTCATTAATGAACAATAAGTATACTTAGAATGTCCTACGACTTTGCTTAACTTATTAAAATTATATATCACTCTGTTACCTAGTTTATAATAAAGATATTTCGTTTCATTCGATTTCAAACAATAAGTAAATAAAAGAAAATATTTTTTTAATAATATTTTTACTTATTCGCCAATCAGCATTATTGTTTTAAATTTAAAGCTAATCAAGATTATAAGGAAGAGATGTGTAAGCTCAGGGAGCTTAACGCGCGTGGAAGCTCACGCGCCGTCACTCATTTTTACTCGGCGGTGAAAGGAATCATCGTAAAAAAAAACATCATGTCTGAGAAATTAAAAAAAATTAGAAGACATGTAAAGTCAGCCAACACGCACTGGGGAAGCGGGGCGGACATTTCCTTGTCCTAAAAATATTCCAAAAATTAAAGGTAACCTGTGCCCAAGTCCGGATTGTATATAGACTGTAAATTTTCAACAATTAGGTCCTTCCTCAGAACTCAACTAGTGTGACATATTATCAATACTGAATTTTAAAAAGGATAGTGTAATAATTATAAACTTGATTATAATGTATTGAACAAATACCACTATAAAAAAGTATCGATAAGCAAAATACCATGTAAAGACTTAAGCCCGAGCAGCGTTTACAAATTGTGTAAATTTATTAACAAAATCAGTGTTCTGCAACAACATGTCCATATAGCGCTAAGGCAATTTTAATAACCGACCAACTGTGGCGGTTATTCGCAAAACAATTGAAAAATTTCCACTACAATTTCCATACTCTTTTTATTATTATTTAATTATTAACATTTATGGCTTGGATGCTTGTCCTTTAAACTATGTCTTCATTTTGGGAGATTTTGACGCCAACTTAAGTTAGCAGACAGTTGGCGATAGTATCGCAAGGCACTAAGCACACAGACACCATATCTTGAGATTCACATCATCATCGGAGCACTTGTTTACCCCTTTTCACTAATAGTTCACAAAATCTTCGCCCTTTTACGTATCAAACCATTATTTAAAGTATAATACATGAGCAGCAATCCGCCGCCAGTCAAGCTCCCGCCATAACCCCAAAATTTACTCTTTGTACCCCAAACCACAGAGTGCGTATGGATAAAGATGATATCCTTTATTTTAATTTCATATCCTATAGTGCTTAATCAATTTTTTTATAGAATAAGGGTGGCAAACGTGCACACAATTCACCTGATGGTAAGTGGATGTGTGGTCCATAGACATCTTCATTTATCCGCAATTAAAAATCAAAATGCAGGTGCGTTATCAACCCTAGGACTAAGATGGAACGCCTCGTTTCCAATAAAAAGGGTCTTTAAAGGTTTTCAGTAAAAATGATCTGTACTTAAAGTTCGGTATAAAAGTTTTGTAACAAAAAGCTGTAGGTAATGCATGTTATTCGGACAGCGCACCGTGTGCCGGCGCGTCGCGGTTGTGTAATTAGTGAAATCAATGGCGGAGCCCAGTTGTAAAGTTGACCTTGGTCGCCGACTCAGCAGTGCGCCGCGCTCTCTCGATAACAAAAATTCCATATTTATTGCCCGCACGGCAATCTACAAGAATTATAACTTCATTTTCATCATAAGTAGCACTAGCACAACACTAGTTTTGAGATAAAGTTATCTTCATTTTTTATGTTTTTATTTTGTATTTGAAATTATTTGAAAGTCTCCATTCATAGTATTGTTTAGATGCATATAAGCCAAGATAAGAATATTTTTATTTTTAAAAGTTCGGCGAATTGTTAGTAGTTCCAATTTTAATTATTTAAATTCCAGATTTAGATTTTTTTAATTTTCTTAATCTCTTATCCCGGTATTTTTCGGTCCTATCTACTAAGAAAGTGTATCAAGGAATTAAAGTCCCGAATTCTAAAGCTGTTAAATTATGTGGTTTCTTTTGTGCGGGTTCTTTTCATAAGTCGGTTTTTCCTTTTAATAAATTTGATTATTTGACTCTCTTTGAGAGGTATAAGGTAAAGGTGACAATAAAAAGGTAAAAAGAAGAATGTCGTTCACACAGTTACATAAAAAAACATACCTACCCTTATTTTCCTATCTTAGAGGTGTTTCTTTTCTACAAATTTAAATGGGTGGGTACCTTTCTTGAGGTACAGCCTATTTAAAAAAAGTATGTGGTAGAGTCACGCTGCAGCTGTATTGTTACGAACTTGGGGTTCGCGACAATTAAAAACTGCCGATAGAATTACCAGAATTGACACTTTAATTACAGAACACTAATAACAATTAAAAACCACACTAATAATAAAACACAATTGTACTACTGATCACTTTAGTTCGCAGTTGTTTCGCTTCGAAGTATTCGCTTAAATCGCCAATTCAATACTGCCTCGGTCGTGGTCTATACCAGCCTTATATAGGACCTCAGATAGTTTCCAGAACCCTCTACTGTAGAAACATCTAGAATGTTCGAGTAAATATCGGTCCCGAAATTTCTAGAAGGATCTTGACTCTCCTAGTTCTGCTACTCGATACTAGAGGGCGTTAGTGGTAACGAGTGTTGCCATGTACAAGACATTAATAGTGGCGCGCAACAGTATTATGGATGTAGCACTAATGGGTCGGCTTGACCGGGGAAGGACCACGCTCTCACGAAATACCAGTGTAAAATAAGCTGTATGTTGTTCCTGTATTTCGTATGGTTTTACCTTTACGCATATGCATTTTGATTCTTAATCAAGGCTAAATGTAGATGTCTATGGGCTACAAATCCACTTACCATTAGATAGACTGCGTGCTCCGTTTGTCACCCTTATTCTATATTTATTTATTTTCTATATTTTACAGTGGGACGTTCTCAAATTATTGTGTCTTACAAAAACTAATCAAATACGTACTGTGTTGATTTTATAAAGGTTGAGGGCAAAATAGTTGGCGCGACGAGTGTTAATGACGTCACGTCGTGTGACATGGCCGTTTATTTAACGCTGTTGTCGTTTCACTCGCACACATTTGCATATGTACATAGATTGCATATCGCGACTCGTTATTTGACTTGTAAATTGTCGTTTGCTTTTTCAAGGCTATCCGTGCAAATATCAGTCAACCTACTTTGCTATTATCCACTTTTAAGTATGGCATAGATTCTGCAAGGCTTTTAAACTATGGATTATCTATTTAAACAATCTTTCTTAACCTTTTGGTAACCTTTTGTACGCCACGCCGGAATCAATACTAAAATACGAAGCTTAACCACAGAACAAACAATAGTACAAGAAGCTTAACTGTCACAGATTTGAAATTTACCATCATGCTACTGCTAGCTACACCTAATGTCTTTGTTCCCTGTGTGAGTGGAATAGTATTGGTACTGAAAAGACTGTACTGTATTAAAAAAGATAGGCAATTGAGGAAAACCATATAGCTAGGCAATAAAACATAATTTAAAAGTCTGATAGAAAAATAGTAAGTGCTTTCGCCGTTACATTTATGACTTTTACTAACAAAACAATTTTTATTATAGTATTATTGTAAGAGGGTGCTGTGAGCTCGTAGACACACAGCTAACTTTAATTAAGAATCAAAATGCGAATGCGTTGTCACCCTTGAGGACTAAGATGGAATGCCTCATTTCCAGTAATAAGTGTCTCCAGTTATCTACACTTACCATACCAAACACTACAGCATTAAGCTATATTTCGCGCTAGAATACTGTGAGAGTGTGGTCCCTTCTTCGAGCAGACATTCGTGCTACCTACAACCATTATGAATCTGCCACGTATTATAATTTGTTAACCAATGTCAATAATTCCCAGGTTTGTCTAAGGCTTAACCAGGTATTCGTTAGTCCCAGACTCCAGTCACAAAAATTATAAAAGATGAACTTTTCGTGGAAATATGAATCAAGTCGAAAAACTAGCATGGACGGTTTAAAAATGTAAAGTTGTGGAAGACATGTTAGATTTTTTCTTTTAAATTTAGGTTATATTGAAAGTACATTTTCTCCAATCTCAGTGAGAAAATACTCTATTATAACATAATACATACAGCACCATGGGATGTTCAATCTTCAAAATATATTATTTTATGTTTTATATTTATTTAAAAGAATAGTTATTTATCGTTTTCACTATAGTATAGGAGTTATCAATAAAGGAGCGTTCAACTTTCGAAATTCCGGTCTAGACATATTTAGTATCTCAACCTACACATTCGGTCGTAAAAAGAAACAATATTCCAAACGGATGTGTTGCGACCTCGCTTTGAATCGTAAACATGAAAAAAGTGTAAATCGAAAACAATAAACGTGTCTGCGACGGCGGGAGCCCATCCGAGGCGAGTCTGGCAACAACATAATACGCCTCCGAATTGTAGAGGCCGCTCGTTGTCAATGTACTTAGCCTATTGGGCGGATAAATAAACTTAGTCGGGTAGTACGTGACCGTGGGCGGTCAACGCATTAATATGTGTGCGCGGTCACCGGGTCGCCGCTCGCCGCTACGCAGAACGCACCCGCCTGCGCTCGGATTTCAAAATGGCGACTCGCGACGGCGCGGCGGCACGTAACGCGGATTTTATGCTTATACTATAATTTTGTGTAATTTATATTCAATACGCCGGCGGCTCCTAGATAACGTCCCTGTGGGAGGCGAACGTGCTATGTCCGGGTGCTTGAGTCGAATACTGATTGAGGCAGGATGCGGCTGCACTCTGCATACATGCATCGCCGATAGATTGCATTTTGTATTCAAACATTAATCTGTTTTATAGCCGCCAAGAGCTTATCGCCAGGACCATAGGGTTCACGTCTTCGTGCACCCTCAACACCTGCCTTAAGTTATTCCGACCCGGTTAGAATGAGTAAAGTCTCCCTACTTTCTTTGCGTTCCTTGTGCTCGTATTCATGTATCGTTGCCATTGTATATCTAAATATGTATTATATAAAATTGCACCTTTAAAACCAAAACTTATACTAAACTGTTCTTGCAGCAGAGACTTATTCTTCGCCCACAACAATGCTCCTCTAAAGTGACAACGAAAATTTAGATGGCTCAAACGAGAAATTACGTAAAATGACGTCTCCCTCATATAGTTCGAACATCGTAAACCCTGCGATTACCATTTTTAACAAAACTCAAAGCGCCACCATGGCATTGTTCTAAGAGGCTATTAAAGAGACCTTTTTTATAGTGTAGGGTAGGGTGACAAACCAGCACACAATTCACCTGGTGGTAAGTGCCATTGAAATCTACATTTATTCTCATGTAAGAATCAAAATGCAGATACTAAGATGGAATGTCTCGTTTCCAGTAAAAAGGGTATCCGGTTCCCTACACTCACCATACGAAACACAGCAGCATTAAGCTGCTATCATATAATATACTTCGGTCGAGCCGACCTGTTCGCGCTACTACCACAACATAGCTCCGGCATGACTCAACCCTAAAGAAGAAAGAGAAGAGACCTCTGGCTTTTTAGAAGTAAAACTTCTTTAGGCGCGACTTGATAGTAACTCAGATCTGTGTTTCGAGAGAAGTAACCATCAGTAAAATCTATGGTCTGTTTACGTAGTGTCTGCATTTATAACATAAAGACTGGACTAACTATGTAATTTCGTGAGTAACTGTGTGATTATATGACAGGCCTACTATCATTTTTGAAAGGGTAGAACAATTGTCTACCGCGCTGCTCCAATACGAGTTGGTGAAACTCAAATGTTCTCCATTTTTTTTCATGGAGTTTTCACCGCACAAAGTAATTAGGTATTAGTACCTAAAAGTTACAACTTTAATTGTGTCGAAGGAAATCGATTTCGGATTGGTCGCATACTGTGAAACCACGCCAGGAACGCCAGCCAAGCTTCTGAGTTATCACGTCTATAATAGTAATTTACCTAATCAAGGTCTAGAAGCTCTCGTTAAGATTGAGTACTGATTTAATTTATCACGAGCTCGTCGGCGAAAGAAAACATCTTGAGGAAACCTGTATGTCTGAGAAATTAAAAGAAATGTGTCGAAAACATGTAAAGTCCGCCCACACGCACTGGCGCAGCGCGGTGTACACTTTCTTGCTCTAAAACCCTCAGAAATAAGAGGAGGCCTGTTCCCAGGAGTGCGACGTATATATAAGCTGAAACTTTCATGTAAATTAATACATAATGTAACTAGCGTAATGCTTGGTATAATTTCGTTCGTTGAGACTTGTGTGTTGACTACTGATAAAACTAAATCGCGCTAATATATTCGAATTTGATTATTATATTCCCACGAATGTTTCTTTTTTCCACTGTCTTATTGTATGCTGTTGAAAATTTAAGAATTACGAGTATTAAATTTTATTGTAAAATAATAATACATTTTTAGTTTTGGCAACTACTTCTACTATGACTTTGATGTTTAATTAAATATTTATCAAATTTTTCTTACCCCTAATAATGTTTTATTAAAAGTATATAAAAAAAAACCATTTTATGATAATAAATAACTCCGCCACACTTTTATCTGTAACGCGGAACACAACGTATGTACTCGTACTTAGTAATTCCCACAGTCACTTCTGACGACAACACCCACTTGTTGAAATGAACGATGGGACTCTTACCTGTACAGCACTGTAACATCACATGACATTTCTTTACTCATATGGTAGTATCTACCTACTTATATTAATATTTTTATCACAACTTAAAGATTCATCCTCGTTCGGTCGTAAAATGATCCAGTCTTCGTTACCGAACTTGAATTCCGTTTTACCACCGAGCGGTCGATTTTAATTTTAATTAACGATTTTATCTTTAGTAAGATCTAAAACGCCACTAAAATGTGACCCTTTTAGGGTTCAGTACCTCAAAAGGAAAAAACGGAACCCTTATAGGATCACTTTGTTGTCCGTCTGTCTGTCTGTGTGTCTTCAAGACCCTTTTTCTCAGGAACGCGTGGAGGTATCAAGCTGAAATTCATATCAAACACGCAAGTCTACTGTCACTTGGAGCTGTGAAAAAATTAAACTTCTAAGCCAACGCAATCAAAAGATACAGCCGCTTATGCCGCAAATTTTCGACATTCGCAAGGGAATCAAAACCTACAGGGTACTTCCCGTGAACTCAGAATCTTAAAATTTGGTACGAAGCAATTTATTATAGCACAGATAAAGAAAAAAAATTGCGAAATGCATAAATTTTTAGTTACATCATATAATAAAAATATTTTTAATAATTTTAAACTTATATACCTACGGATTTGTTCGGAACCCTCGGTGCGCGAGTCCGACTCGCACTTGGCCGGTTTTTATGACTTAGCTGTCCAACTGGTATATTCAAGTTGATTTGCGTTTTTTTTTTATATAGATTTTGTAATTTTGTTATCATAAAATATATTTTTAGCTCCTATTCAAGTATTGTTTTTTTTTTCTATATAAGTACAAACGAGCACACAATCCACCTTATGATCCATAGATAAGTACATCTATTCTCAATAAAAAAATCGAAATGCACATGCGTTGAGTTCACAGAGTACTTTTGTTTGTTGTAAAGTTGAGTTGAGTTTTTGGCGGGAACTTGACCGGCGGCGGTTTGCTGCTCCTGTATTATTGTTTCAATAATGGATTGAAGTGGATTTTGATACTATGTAAAAGTGGTGCGATTTTGTGTATTAGGTGTCCGCGCATGTGAACTATTAGTGGAAACGGTGAAACAAGTGCTCTGATGGTGATGAGATTCTCAAGATAAGGTGTCTGTCTGCTTAGGCACCTTGAGATACTCTTGAGATATCGCTAACTGTTCAGCTGTCTGCTGGCTCAAGTTGCTGTCAAAATCTCCCAAGGGCTGCACAATGTGAAACATCAACATTTTGTGAAGCAGTGTATTGATGAATAATTATACATTGTAACTTCAGGCTCAGAAGGGCTAGAACCAGAGCCGTAAAGCCAATTATAAATAAAAAAAAAGATTTCTAGGAGTTCGCCTGGGTAGTCCCTACCACTCTTTTACCAATTTCTGCCGCCAAACAGCAGTGCGGTGCGGTATTCCGATTTGAAGGGAGTAAAGAGCTGTTGTAATAAGTAATAACATGGTGTGAGGCATCTTATTCCTCGGATTTTACCAACGCATCTGTATCCTTCTTTGTTTAAAGTTGGTTGCACGTGTTCATGGGCTGTAGTAACTTACCATCAGATGAATTAGGTATGAGTACGCTTTCCTCTCTTAAATAAATAATTAAAAAATCTTCAATGTAACAGTTTTGCTAAATATAACAGTATTGCTATATTTTCCGACTGCCCAATGAGGGTAATATTTTCCGAGTGTATGTATGTGTGTAAGTCTATTTCTTTGGCACCGGCGTGATGGATCTTAATTCTTAACATATGAGATGTCGTAAGTATCGTCGTCATTGTGGGAGTGACAGACAGGCTGAAAAATGCCTCTTGTCAATAAACATTTTAGGCAGTCGGGTTTTTTTAAGTACTGTTTCAACGTTTCAACTATAGGGCTTGTTAAATTATAAATATATTATGAAGAAATTTCTACTATTAAAGCATTAAATTAAATAAACCATTCGCGCCAAAAGTCTAACGACTTATACAGTGTTTTGTTCGGGTTTTTTCCAATATTTAGACTGGAGCGCGGGCAACATTGTTCACAGACACGATTAAATTATTTGTTATTTACACAGTAACACGATCCGTCTGCTTTTCAACTCCCGTTTTATTATCGGGATCCATTTACGTTCCGGTGCAAAAATGTTATTTAATAAATATTATTTAATACTGATGTGTTTTATATGGTGAGTGCAGAGAACCGAAAAATCTTTTTACTGGAAATGACGCATTCAATCTAAGTCCAACGCATCTGCATTTAGAATTGTAATGGAGGATAAATGTAGATGTCTATGGGCCACAGGTATCATCTGCTGGAATGTATAATTGTTTGTCACCCTTGTTTCATAAAAAAAAACACAACAAAATGTAGTTAGTCCAACACATTATTTTATAAATTACATTAAGGATCACATCTACTGTATGATGTGTTGTCGTAGATTAGGATACTTGGCGTGCCTTTGCAGATGGCTATACCCATCCAGCCAGCATAGATGCATATGACTGCCGCGGTAATAACTATATAGTATAATTACAGGCTGTGAAGCATTCGTCTTAGGCGAAGATCTATAGACTGTACATTGACTTTGCTCATACTTTACTTACGAAAAACTTAGCTGAGTATATTATGCTTAGCATTTAAAAATCGAAAACAGGCCGAATTGTATTTCATAAATAAGTTATTATTGCATGAAATAGAAAACGAGTGTATGAGAACGGTAAAAGAAGAAAAAAAAGATTTTAAGAAATACGAAATAACTTTGAAATTACGTAAACAGAAAATGGATAAATGCTATTTAAAATTAGAAGACGGCCTAAAACTACCTATTTATTGTTATATATATATATATATAATTAGAGTAACATAAAACAACAATTTAAAATTGATACGGAAGTTTTGTAAATATCCTGAGTTTTACCAGGCCTGTCTCACTTCGCGTGCTTCGCGCTTTAGGCATGAAAATATACCTACGCTGCCTGACTACATGAGGCTATTCCGTCAGGTTGCCACGCGCGCGCTCGAGCTGACACGCGCCTTACGTTAACATAAAAAATCATTGTTCTCTAATAAGTAATATACACTTTTGATATTTGTTTTAGAGTTTTTATTCAAGTATGGCCTCTCAAAAAGCCAAAAGGCACAGCATACGGGTGCTTAAATAACAATAGGAATGTCGACTTTTCATTCTTTACTGTTCTTAAGGATACCGAAAGGTAATATATCATTATTTATAGATAGATCTAGATAATTAGGTACATAGGTTACTGACGCCATAGTTACAGATTTATTATTTTGATTAGTGACACGACCACAGCTTCGCAGTTTTCGAGTTTTTCGCCTATAATGCCAATGACCTTAAGTTTGAACTCGCAAGTTTACTATCAGAGAGTGATCCTTCTGTTCTTTTAACTATTTTATATTCTGTGGTTTTACGTAAGTCGTCGATTTCGTTAACTTAGGCTTTGCTAAGCGCAAAGCTAAGATTTGCTAAGATTTCGAAGTTAGCTCTATAAATACCGTCATTGTCTAAGCTCGAAAGTAAAGTCTAAATAAAATCAAAGTACGGTCTATAGATCTCAGCCTTAGTGACAACGCTTATATAGCCTTTTTAGTTGGTTGCAGGTGTCCATGGGCAGTAGCTGCTTACCCTACGTTGGACTGTATGCTCTTTTGTTTCCATTATTTTATTAGAAAAGTCAAGTCAATTTGCATTTAAAATTCGCGTACAAGCATTTACGTCAACGCGACATTTATTTGTGTTATACCGAGATAAGGTTGACCTATTTACAACCGCCTATCTGTCCAACAGTGTAATGAAACAATAATTACTTTGCTCACTGCATGCGATAATTAATTTATTGACATAATTAATGATTACCAGCTGGTACCCGGCACGTTGTATCCGCAGAAATAATTGTGGAAATATTGTTTCAAATTTGAAAGAGTTGCATTGTTTAATTAGAAATATTATTACTTTCATTGAAATTGAATTGAATCGTGCGCCATCTACTGTAAGTTAATTGTACTATTCCTATAACCTTCGGGCAAGTGCAAGCAATAAGTTGACAAACTTTTAGCGCATTCTGATTTACTTTTTTTTCATTGATGTAAATACAAACAAACAAATTTTTTTTTTAAATATATTAGCAAGATTAACTATAATCTTGTGACGGTTATCACACCCCACGAATAAATCACGTACTTCAAAAAATGCTTTTTGCTAGCAATTTTGCAATACCTATCTAAATATGCTAAAAATGTCTAAACTTATTCAAAACAAACATTTTTACAGAAATTAATAACTAATTGAACTTTTTTCTTTTTTAAAATTTACAATAATTCAACTTTAATAAAAAGTGGAAACCGTCTTCAAAAACTAAAAACTATAAAATAATTTCCACATAACTTCTGAAGTCGTGGCTTCAAATCCTCGGTTTACTATGACTAGCGGACTCTGTGTGGGATAAAGAATATATATTTTGTTAATTTTTTAGAGCAGAATGTCTAAATACGTTACATTAAAAACTTCATTTTTTACTTTATACACTCTTAGGTGTGAAATTTTTTCTTAATTTTTATATGGGATCGTCCCTGAAGTGTATATCTATACCTATATTAATACAAGAATCATTAAGATCGTTTCAACAGTTTTCAAGGAGACGGTAAACATAAATAAAAAAACCATACGCTTCGGACATAGAACCTCCTTGTTTTTTAAACTCTGTTAAAAATCGACCAATTTTTTATGATGTAGTCTTTTTTCGACATAGCATTGCATCAATAAGCCTAGTAGCATTAGATTGTTCATATAGCGAAGAACTGACTACTGATGAGGAAGTAAGGTTCTGGAGTGGCAGCCTCGCACTTTTAAGCGATGTTATACGTGGTAGAGCCATGCTGCAGCTGTATTAGTAGTATAGTTGTAGCACGAATGGGTCGGCTCGACCGGGAAAGGACCACGCTCTCACATAATACCAGCGTAAAACAGCAGCTTAACACTGCTGTGTTTCGTATGGTGAGTGTAGAGAACCGGATACCCTTTTTATTGGAAAAGAGGCATTACATCTTAGCCCTCACGGGTGACAATGCATCTGCATTTTGAATCGCAAACGAGTATAGATGTAGATGTCTAGTGGCCACAGCAACCACTTACCATCAGGTGGACTGTGTGCTCGTTTATCACCCTATCCTATAAAAAAAAGCGAAATGTAGGGTGGTCGCCAAGTGGATGGAAAGAGACGACCCGCTATGAGATGCAGAAAGTCGATGGATGCAGGTGGCTCAGGGCCGTGCTTCGTGGCATTCCTTGTGAAGGACTGTAATGGTGATGGGGTTTTGGAAATCAAAATGTTCAGAATGATTTATTCTTACAAGTGCATTGACAAATTGCTGAATAATGACGAAAAGTTCTTGATCAAGATCGTACTTAACACAACATGGTCACACCCTTGTAAGGTTCAACAACCGCTAATACACATGCGCTCACTCCGACCTCACCATATTGTCCTGTAAATATTTTATATAATATATGAAGACTAAATCTAATTGTGATACCCATACATGACGACTTGAAGACGGCATATTCAGACGCAGGTGACTCAGGACCGTGTTTTGTGGCATTCCTTTAGGGACTCTTATATCCAGAATTCAGATCACATGCTCGACTCCACACAGTCAGTAATTCATTCTTGGGCCAATGTATACGCTATTACAACAAAGTCCCAGAAAATATACAATTTATCTCTATTACCAAGTTTAAATATTTAATTAAACAAAAACTGTATAAAAAGGGTTATTATAATATAAAGGAATACATGGTTGATAATAACCCCTGGGAATGAGGTGGTTGCTTCCAAGCTGTTTCTAAAATAAATTTTGTAAATAGTTTGTGACCGTTTTTATTGTAAAATTTATTTAAAAAAAAGAGTCGCTGGTTTTCTTGCTGGTTCTTCCCAGGACAGAGGCTTTTTTCCGAACAAATGTTAAAGTAAAAAAAGATGACTTTTAATAAGAATTATATGTAAAATCATTCTATTCTATTCTATTCAGCAGTGGACTTCTTAACGGCTGTCATGATGATGATGATAATGATATATATTAAGACTAAGGACATATATGTTCCCTATTCTTTTCTTTCTATGTTAATTTCGTGAGGTAGACTCAGTAGGTAAATTACTTGAGCATACATTTTCATAACATTTGACAGGAGTGACCGTTTAGTGCCGTGTAGTGGCGGCGCAGAGCATCCACTACTGTGTGTCTCCGAGGCGATAGAATGAAATTGAGACATGAGATGAGCAGTAACATCTTCCTAATATGAGTCCTATGAAGATGTAAAAGCTAAAAAGCTAGCAGGACTAACATCACAGAAACTAGATGTTCTTCCTAATGACGCAATAAAAAATAACGGCGTATGCTATCCTGCCACGCGAGGCAACTATGGAAAATATCCCCATTATGAGAAAATTTCTATTAGAAGGCCTTTGATCAGCGTTGGACTTTGATAGGCTGTAATGGAGAGTGAACGAATGAAAGCGAAGCGATTGCGACTAATCCTAACGACCGTATGTCCAGCAAAGGACATAGAGCCTTTCCGCATTTTCTTTTAAAAATTAAAAGACAATATGTACTATATTTTACTTTGGTAATTAGAATTTACCATGTGCTCGGCGGTGAAGGAAAACATCGTGAGGAAACCTGCATGTCTGAGAAATAAGAATACAAATATAATATATCGAAAACATGTGAAGATCGCCAGAACGTATGTGGCAGCACGGCGGACATTTCCTTGCCATAAAACCCTCTCAGAAATGCGAGGGGGCCTGTGCCCAGCAGTGGGACGTATATAGGCTGTAACTTTTAAGTAGAATAAAATAAGAGTTTAAAAAACCTATTACAACGCGAATTGACCATGAGCTATGATATTTTTTTTTAACGTTTAATTAAAAAATTACATTACGTAATTACGTAGGTATATATTATAACGTTCATAAATATCTAATGTAATTAAAAGCGCGTTAAAAATGTCGACTTCAGTTGCGTAGTAATTAAATTACAGTAAAGTTACGAGTATCGTCTATAAAGCCGTGCCAACTCGGGGGATAAGCCTAAATTTCAAAGTTGCGTACTGTAGCAATTAGCAAACCGAGTTCAATTCCTATCGGCGCCAAACAAATTGTTAATTGCAATTTACGCCAGTATTTTATTAACAAATAGAGTATTGATTAGAGCCAGTACGATTACAGACTGTAGGACATTTTAAAATGTTCGTCCTAAGGGGTGACAATGTATCGGTGACCTTAGTTTGATTGCAGGAAGAGTATTGCCTTGTTTGTCACCAACACACATTTAATTTAAAAAAAAGTTAATAGTCCTATTTTCTGCCGACTTCCAAAAAGAAGACGGTACTCAATTCGAGTGTATGTTTTTTTAATGTGTGTTACCTCATAACTTTGTACTGGGTGAACCGATTTCGATGATTCTTTTTTTATATGAAAGCTAATTGTTCTCGTGTGGTCCCATATGAATTTGATCACGGTCAGACCAATAGTTTTTGAGTTATTGTTAAATAACTTATATTGAAGTCGGCAGTACAACATTTTAAATCATGTACGTATGCGATAAGAAAAAAAAATTGACGAATAAAATAAGAGAAGAAGAGAGAAGACGAATATAAAAATTAAGTTAAATTTTTCGTCAACATCCTAACAAACTTAAAGGATGAATGAACATTTTTTTTCTTTAATTTTTTTGGGATTTTTGTCAAAATGACATGTCAATCTCATCATACCTTATACTGATTACTGCTAACACTATAACAAAATAAAAATGTATAATTGAGAGTACTAGTTAAATTACTAACCTAAAGAGAAACTTATACTAGATAGAGAAGATAATTATTCCGTCCTTGAAGCAAGCCGGAATAACCGTCTTGACATCTTTGGTTTGGGGTTTGATAAAACCATTTGCACTAGATCGACATCCAAAACATTTGCGTTAAATTCTTTCAACACAGCCTGTCTGTCTTTTTCATTCTTGACACACTCCATCAACAAATGGTAAACATCTTCAATTTTGTTGCATACATCACAATTCGGTGAAGGTTTTTTTCCCATTAAAAAAGGGAACCTTGCCGATGGAGTATGACCAGAACGAAGCCTTAAGACTAACTTAACAAAATTTCTGCTGACGTCACAATCATTAAACCAAGACAAATGAACTTGTTTTAGTATGATGATGTATTAACAACCATCTTACATGTTGCTATGGGACTGAAAACTTAAATATCATAATTACACCATGTTTCATAACATTAATACACGCTATAACACCTTAATTTTACGATTCAACGCTGCGATAAGAATTGTTATAAATTATATCAATTTATGTTGCAGTCTCGGTGTCTCTACCACGTGGTAAAAGTGCGCTGTCATTACTAAGGACTAAGATGGAATGTCTCACACCTGTAATAACACTGACTTGGTTCATAAGTTTGTTAGTAAGGTGGGGTCTTTAGTGGCAGAAATAGTTATTAACCTTGTATTAACCAAATAAAACAAGCAAAGATTCAGTCATTGCTAAATCGTCTAGGTCATCTAAAAATTGTTGAGGGTACGTTGCTATTTCGCTTTAATATTCTGACTGAAGCGTGATCATAAATTTTTTACAACTTTTTGATGGCACATATTTCGACGGTTACGGTGCGTAACTCGATTTACTGCTGCATAGCCATCCGCATGTTAAGTCGTCACACGCATTTATCTCAGATCTTAGATATGTAGATTTTTTTACGATTTATTAGTAAAAGGCCACCAAAGTGATGTGATTTAGCTATACTGGTGGTATCTAGTTTTTGTCATTCAAGTGTTAGCCCAACGTTTTATTTGGGCTAAACATTGACGATGAAATACGATTTATTGGCTATCACGCGTTACATCGGGCACGGGGCACTAGTTAGTATCTCATGGAATCTTTATGTATACTCATAAGTGTATGTCAACTTCTGATTATTCTAAAGTTGTCGTATATCGGTCCTGAGCCACCTGCATCATCGGCTTTCCGCATATCTTACCACATCGTATCTTCATCTAGTGGGGGGCCGCCCTACACTTCTTCAGACTTCGTCTACCGGTACGAGGCTACCACTCGAGACCCTTTCATCCCCATCGGTTGTCGGTTCTTAGAGCTATATGGCCGGCCCACTGCCACTTCAGCTTACTCCTTTGGACTATGTCGATTACTCTCGTTCTACTGCAGATATCCTCATTTTAAGTTTATTACGCAGAGAAACCCCAAGCATAACCATTTCTATAGTTCGCTGAGTGACTTTTAACTTCCTCATACAGCCAGCGGTGAAGGACTGTGATTTTTAGCATTCCTTAGGCTCCCCATATTTTTCTTGGCCTATGTTTAACAGTGGACTTGTAGGCTGTAGTGAAGAAAATGATGATGATGATAATGTAGAATATCGGCTAAGAGGAGAGCATCATCGTAAAGATAGTTACTTAGTAAGACATACTGTCCACGATAGCGTCACTTCGTAGTGGCATGATAATTTCAAACCTTTAAGTTTTTAGCCTTGACCTTTAGCTATTTGTTTGATAACATATTTGACATTTTTAATTCTAATTTGACTATTTTTTAAGCGATTATTATGTATTAATTCTGATTTAGATTAATCATTGATGAATATTGTACAGTTTAATTTTGTTTTATATTGTATAAATTTAATAAGTGTCATTGGTTACTCTGTGTTAATTAATTAAAAAATAAATAATTGGTCGAAATTCAAACTTTCAGTTTTGTGTGGTTGCGCTCAAAGCAGTTATGCAGTTGTATTGAATTTTATTATTGTAAATGAAGTTAAAAGCTGAAAACACACATGTCTGAGGATAAAACATTTCTAATTATAACTATTCATCGTCATTCCAAGTGTTGTAATATTTCAAATACGTATTATTATAATAACAACAACAAGTTTTAAGGTTGGTTTTTTTTTATTTATTTTGTTCCTATACGTATGCTTTTGTTTCAAAACGATTTATTTTTGCTTGTTAGTGTACAATTATGTTTAGTGAGCATATAAATGATGCTGCATTTAATTCTACATTGAGTTGCCAGTGCCAACCAAAATTTGTAAGACCAAATAATTATCTTTCTTTTTAATATTTTCTAGATTCAAAAACTACGTATTTAATTAATAATTACCTACCTCGGTTTTTCGTTTATTTTAGATAGTGTGCGTGTTTTAGGGACAAAAGTAAGATAATACAATAATTTACAACTTTTTTTATGCTGTCACTAAAGATTTTTTTAATTTGATTTAATTTACTGTTTCGCCAATGCTGATTGGCTATCAACTGTCAGTCACAGCGTGCAGCAGCTCGAAGTTGTAACATTGTTTAATCTGTGGCGAAGCCTTTGGTGTGCGTGACTCACTCTGTCAGTGTTCTGCATAAATAATATTAATATGTGGTGTCCGTGTCGCGTGAAGGCCACTTGTAAAAATGTTGCTAACAAAAACTATGAATTTCAATATCTCACATTTTACTCCTAAAGTATAATTATGTATATTTAAATTATATATAATTTTTATATTAAAGAATGACACGTAATGGACGGCTGTACAACAGGCCGGCAATTTTCTAGTTCCATCACACAAATATTGCCACGATAAAGCCGACACTGATTTACAAATTGAGTTGTAAACATAAAAAAGTTGATAATCTCGCGAATTGCTCCATGTTGGTTGGCGTTTTGGGGAAATAATCGATGATTTAAATGCAAATGCCTGTTATTTGCATTTGTACGTTTCTTACTAAAAAAAAAAACACGCTTTACATATATTTAAGCCATAGTCATCTGTAAGAAAGCTGAGATAAGACGAATATGAAAATAAGGTCGTTGAGCTGTGACTTACCTATCTTGCTTGGAAACAATGTGAAGTTACCTGTATCTAACCCCTTCAGAAATAAGGGGAGATCTGTGTCTAGCTGTGGAGGTTTCACTGAAGACTGATATGGATCATGATCTTTAACATGAACTCAATACGGAATGGGTATTCTACTCATTAGCAGCAGAAGTAGGTAAAAGGACGGTCCAGACGGATTTCTAGGCTAAAAAGGAGTCCAACCATATATCAGGTAGTTATTGATGATATTATAAATACCGTTACCGTTACAGCCTATTAAAGTACACAGCTAAACACAGGCCTCCCCCATATATTGCCTCAAATGGGTAGGTTAGGGGTTCTTTGTTCAGTTATTTGCCATAGTGTTGCTTTGCAAGCGGGTTGGCAACCGCAGTTTCTTTTTATAGGATAAGGGTGACAAACGAGCACACAGTCCACCTGATGGTAAGTGGTTGCTGTGGCCCATAGACATCTACATTCCTCGATTACAAATCAAAATGCAGAAGCGTCGTCACCCGTGACGACTTAGATGAAATGCCTCTGTTCCAGTAAAAAGGGTATCCGGTTCTCTACACTCAACATACGAAACACAGCAGCGTTAAGCTGCTATTTTACGCTGGTATTCTGTGAGTGCGTGTTCCTTCCCCGGTCGAGCAGACCCATTCGTGCTACAACTATATTATTAATATAGCTGCAGCATGGCTCTACCTCGTCAACCTTAGTTGTTAGTTTTTTGTCTAGTTTTTTTACTATTAGTCGTTATTAGGAAGACCCTGCGGCCATTCACCCGGTTGGTTTCTCTCTGACGCCTCTTACGACACCTACGGGATGATACGAGATAGTGGTTATTCGGACACCGCCACTACACGGCTTCTTATATTATTATACATAATATGTATGAATGAATTATAAAAATAATAATATAAATATATTTTTTGTTTCAGGTAATTATCGGGAGTAGTTTCTACATCACGTCTCTCTTTAACTTAAAAGGTACACTTCCTCTTTTATCTGCCCATAAAATCCCACAGCTGGCCATAGGCCACTCTCATTCTTCAGGATTTTTCTCAATCATTCACCACGAGATTGGTGGTTTTTCTATTTCACATATTTCATTAAGTTTTATAGATTACGAACCTAATTTTTGGTCTTCTCATCATCATCGTTTACTTGAATTGGATAAAAGGAAAACATGTAATTTACTCGAAGGAAAAAAATTATAAAGTATGCTCTAATTTGTTACATTTCTCGATGCCACCACAATAATTTACGAAGTAGAGCCATGCTGTACTTAAATAAGCGGTATAGTTGTAGCACGAATGAGTCGGCTCGACCGGGAAGGGAGCACACTTTCACAGTAACAGCAGCTGAATGCCGCTGTGTTTCGTATGGTGAGTGTAGAGAACCGGAGACCTTTTTTACTGGGAACGATCCATTCCATCTTAGTCCTCACGGGTGACAACGCGTCTGCATTTTGATTCGTAATCGAGGATAGATTAGTATAGATTAGTAGATCTATGGGCCACAGCAACCACCTACCATCAGAGGGACTGTATATATATATATATATATATATATATATATATATATATATATACTAGCTCGCCAAGCAGACGTTGCTCTGCCCTTTCCAACGACTCTTCCTATAAAAATCCTGAAATGCGCAATAAAAATTTTTGAGGGTCATTTAGCGGGATAAAAACTACCCTATCTCTCAAGTTGGGCCAAAATGCACACAGTGTGCAAAATTTCATTGAAATCAGTTCAGTAGTTTAGGAGTCCATCGCGGACAAACAACGTGACACGTAATTTTTATATTATATATATATATATATATATATATATATATATATATATATATATATATATATATATATATATATATATATATATATATATATATATGTCTTATTCTATAAAAAAATCCTGATTGTAAATGGATGCTATAGCTCATAGATATCTACATCTTTCCTCGATTGAGCCGACACATTCGTGCTACGAGCATAACATAGCTGCAGTATCACTCTAACACGTAAAAATAATAATTTAGCTTAAATACGAAAATACTGAAAGATTTTTGACTTTATAACAGCAAACAAAATTACAAAAAGACACAAATTAACAACACCAACCGCTCATTATTGCATTACCACTAGTCCGTGTTTTCTGGATCTCGTCAACAGCGCCACCTACCGGGCCCAATTGTAAATCTAAACCGTTCTCGAATCACACACAAAATTTCATCAAAATCGGTGCAGCCGTTTAGGTAGAGTTCAGTTACATACACACGAAGAAAAGAATTATGACGCGATAAAATCAGTAAAAATTGATTTCATTTAACATTTATACCTTCCTCTTGAGTCAATCTGTTATATTGATGAAAACTGCATCAAAATCGGTTACGTAGTTTAAAAGATATAAGCGTACAGACGGCGGGAAGCGACTTTGTTTTATACTATTATTGCATTATGGCAATTCTAGACCCTTAAAACATGCACAATAGCTTTAGGTCGTTGACACCAGTTCGGCCACCCCTCGCTAAATACGAATACGAACTTACCTGATTTACTCTTATTGCGACTATTCCCGCGCAACGCTTAATCCCGGCTGACATTTTCTGCAAGAGCATTACGACCTGCTTTCGGTTATTTCTGAATCCGCTTCTCGCTCGGCGTCGGGTCTTGTGTTACTGTACAAGCACAGATCCCTGTAAAGCTTATTCTAAACTGTCGCTTTTGATGTTAATAGATGATTTCAGAACGGTTGCGCCATGTTACTGTCGCGTATTTGTGGCTGATGAGTCCGTTATGATACACACACTAGCGCAACTACTCACACGCGTACGACTTCGTGTTATTTGCGAATGTAGAGTAGTTTGATCGGAATATCTTTGAACATCCACAGACAATATAACGGTGTGTAATTCATAAACAATTTTATATTGTTTATTTTGTGTAAATTTTAAATTATAATGTAATAATTGCGCTGCAGTTGCAGTTTATACACTTTTTTTTCTTCATCAACCTGTAAAAGTCCCCCGCTAGGCATGAGCCTCCCATTGTAAGCAAAGATTTGCCATAATCGTGGTCGCTTCGAAGCTATTCCTTAAATACGTTTGGCAAGTAGTTTGTACAACCTGTTTTATTGTAAAATTTTACTTCGATAAAAGACGCGCTGCGTTTCTTGCTGGTTCTTCCCAGAACCGAGGATTTTTCGGAACCAGTGGTAAAAATAAAAAGAATAAGAATTACTTGTAATCTACATTAAATAAATAAATATTCTATTCTGTTCTATCATGACACTTGGCAAACGAATCCAAGATTGAAGTATCAGACGGTTGCCCGTGTACCCTGTTAGCCCCATTCGCTAACAGGCATAAGCGAAGACTACGGACTTCCATTGTTCATGATCATGATACACCTCTCTCGCTTTTTTCACATCCATATACCTACATTACACACATACACACATACATGCTTTCATATACACCCACATATATGCTTGTAGGTTGGGGGTATTCTTATTTGGCCCATCTTCAATATATATCACAAGTTTGGTCCCCTTGACTCTGCTGTATCAATAAAGAAAAGTTCTTCATTACCAGTGCGTAAATCTTCACACTTGAGTATATACTATTATTGTGGCGAGGATTTAGTATAGTAATTATATAAGGCAACAATTGACTCGAACCTTTGATGATGTGCCCCAGCGCCGGGCTGGGTTCTACGGCTGACGTATTTTTGATAGTTATACTACTATCTATGAATACTACGAGGTCTGATACTACACATGTTCACCACTTACACGATACCCACTCGACGGATTTTCCATAGATATATATATTTTTTAATTTTATAAAATAAACTTCTGGTGTGTCATAGACAAAGGACGTAATACTAATATCAGTTCAACGTTACACCTGCGTATTTGTGCAAATGAAATATTGCGGTAATTTAAAACCCAACTCATTACCGGCGCCGTGACAGGAGCGTGTCCACCTGTGGGATATGCGGGATCTATTACCGGCCACTGACAACCTGCTAGTCATTTGGCAAACGTCCAGCCGCTACTGCGACTGATTTTACAAAATATCATCGCTTGCTTATAATTTAGCTAACTGTGACTTTAAGAGTGTGGACATAAAAGTTATAATCAATTAACAAAAGCGTCGGTGTCGATAAGCGAGGTGCCCGTCAGCAAAATTAATATATCTGCATACGAGCGATCATAGGGCTCATCATTGGTTTTGTTTGTTTTTTCTCTGAACCTTATTTAAAGTTTTAGTACGAACCGTTCATGCAGTAATGCCGTTATGATTAAACGTATTTTATTATCATTGTTATACGGAATCATAGATCAAAATACAAGATATATGTATTCTGTGCTGAATTCAGCTAATTGTATCTTTGACGTATTACTTCTATCTGCAGTCGTGGAATTTATTCTTAAAATTTATATAGGACCACCCCAGATGCGTAATTCTTCTAGACGATTAATTTTGAAAGCCTCGCTACTATACGGTTGCCACACCGAACAAAAAAGACCTTCGGTTTTGTCAGCCACCATACGAAGCACAGCAGCAGCCTTGTCGCAGCCAGCTATAATGATAGCTGCAGCGAGGCTCTACCAAAAAAAATAGTTAACTCTATTCAACTAGCCTGTTTAACCTTTATACCCTGTTTAATTTAAAAAAAAAAAACATTAAAATCGATTCGTTATTGACGAAGATATCACGTAAGATACAAACAAAAGAACATGCGGTCGAAATGAATAAATATCTCCTTTATTTGAAGTGAGCCAAAAATAATAACAAAGGAAATCAGTAACCCTAAAACGACATTGTTTAACAAAATGTTACAGTCAGATACATAATAAATACATCAGAACAAATGTGAGGTCAAAGGCCCGTTGGCTAGGTACAATCAGCTTATCATTTTATTACTTTGTATTCTGAATGTAGTTCCAATTACAGGCTACACATGTTCACATACATATGTCACATAATTTGTGCTGGAAGATCCCATAAATTAAAACATTTTTAAGATAATTAATTCTTCAAACTAGGTAAGACACATCACTTTATTTTATAGAGCGGATGTATGCAAGATAATTTTTACCAACTTTAATTTTTTTAAACATTTTTATGTTCCTAATAAGGCAATGTCTTCACACAAAGGTTAAGTTGAAGTTGCAACGATTTTTGACGTTTAAAATTTGGCTTTCTAAATAATTGATTTCATCATGACGGAGAATTTTTTTATTTGGAATAACAACACCCTATAAAAAAAACTGGCCAAGTGCGAGTCGGACTCGCGCTCCGAGGGTTCCGCACAAATCCGTAGTTTAAAATTATTAAAAATATTTTTCATTATATGACGTAACTAAAAATTTATGCTTTTCGCAATTTTTCCTTTATCTGTGCTACAATACGTTGCTTCGTACCAAATTTTAAGATTCTGAGTTCACGGGAAGTACCCTGTAGGTTTTGATTCCCTTGCGAATGTCGAAAATTTGCGGCATAAACGGCTGTATCTTTTGATTGCGTTGGCTTAGAAGTTTGATTTTTTCACAGCTCCAAGGGACAGTAGACTTGAGTATTTCATTTCAGCTTGATACCTCCACGCGTTCCTGAGAAAAAGGGTCTTGACAGACAGACAGACGGACAACAAAGTGATCCTATAAGGGTTCCATTTTTTCCTTTTGAGGTACGGAACCTTAAAAAAGTTAAAGTACATGTAGAAAAAGTTACCTGTAATCACTCCGTGGGGCACTTTTCTGAATAGACTTTTTTTTAACAATAATTGCTTTATGTTTATTAGTAATTGAACAAAAATGAAAACTTGGCTAAACAGTATTAAACTCCGTTTATTTTCTATGTGATAATTAGTTTACAAACAAAGTTACGGCGGCGTTGAAGTAGCAAAATCAACAAACGCGGCGTGGGTGCACATTATTTTTATTTGTTTTGGCACACGCAATCAATGATTCAGCCTACCACCTAAATTATCTTTCGGTTTTTAATGTGAACGCTAATATTTTACGGTTTTCGTTAATGACCCGTGACAACTATTTACCAGTAGAGTGTTGAGAGCAGTTATTGGCAAGGATTCTTTGAAGTATATTTCAGTCTAGCTGATTCCGATTGGGGATCTTGCCAAGATACCTTTGTGAGTTGCTCTTTAACCTTGGATCAATGAATGAATTGCGTTAGACAAAACATTATCATTTTATCAGGGAAGACACTTATCTAGATAAACATGAATAGTAAAACATTATATAAAAACAACATTTTTACCAAATCTTTAGTGCCGAGAAACTAATTACATACATAATAAACGTACAGTTTGTACCTATGTTCTTAAAAAAAAATCTTGTTTGGGAATTGAATATCTTGTAATCATTGAGTCTCTACCCATTGTATCAGCCGTAACGTCACGTATGCGTGAAATATTTAAATTTTATCATTTACATCAAAGATACATCGATCCAAAATACAATAGCAACCACGATACGAAGCTTGAATTGAATTTTAAATGTACTCTTACATATTTATTATACAACTCTAGGGTTGTCACCAGTAGGTGGCTGAATCCGATATGCCGCCTCTTCTCTTTGAATCATCAATTTGTATACGATTCAAATATAGCTGCCTTTTTTTAAATTTTGCATCCGCCCTTGACCTTGGGCCAGGATCGCGAACTTTAGCTATATTCCCTCCTAGCTGCCACACGTATTCTTTTTTAAACCTTCCATTTTCGTAGAATAGCGTAGACTTTAATGCATGTACATCATCTCAATAGTGTTAGTTTGCTTTGTACGCTTAGGACTGTTTAAAATTTTTGTTCTCTTATCTAAGTTAACAGTGGTAGAGCCACGCGGCAGCTTTTGGTGTCGCACCGATGGGCCGGCTCGAACCGGGGTGGTACCACGACCTCACAGAATACCAGCGTGAAGTAGAGGTTTACCTCTGCGTTTCGCTTGATGAGTGCAGTTGGCCGGAGGCCCTTTTTACTGGAAATGAGGCATTCCATCTTAGTCCTCACGAGTGACAACGCATCTGCATTTTGATTCGCAAACGAGGATAGTTGTAGATGTCTATGGGCCGCAGCAACCACTTACCATCAGGTGGACTGTGTGCTCGTTTGTCACCCTTATCCCATAAAAAAAGTGTTCACAACGCACTTTTCTTTAATTAGCTTTTGTTTGCTTGATATATTTTTTTTAGAATAATGTTGACAAACGTGTACAAAATCTCCACCTGATTGTAAGTGGATGCTGTGGCCTATAGACATCTCTACATCTATCCTGTAGATGCGATGTCACTCTAGAGTACTAAGATGGAATGTAGGTACCTATATCATTTTATTAGATGTAAGTCGATTATAAATGTGTTTTTAAAAAGAACCACCACGTGTTTACAAGCGTCTATATTATCTAACAATACAGAAGCTTATTTAAACCCACATATGTAAAAAATAACATGCTTGCTATTAATTAAAAACTCGTTTTTTAGTTATATCTTTTAACTATTATTTATGCTGTGGTTATATTACCGATTTGCTAACCCTATTTACAGACCAACAAAATATTATATATAATAGACAAGCAACTCGCGTGATATACCATTATAGACTCAATATCTTATGGTTTAATAATTTAAATTGTTCGCATCAGTATCACACAACACACTGCCTGTCTATCTGTATGTGAAAACACAAACGTATGATTAATGTAGCGATAGTTTGTGTTGTGGCGTAGGTGAGGGGCATGCGTTTATGGCATTATGGTATGAAAAGTGGTCTCTAATTATATATTTTTCATGTGGAATGGGAAAAGATATTTTCTGTCATGTTTTGGAAACGCAAACAAAGTTACAAGAGTGAAAAATATCATTTTATTTATTGTATGACAACGAGCACACAGTCCACCTGATGGTAAGTGGATGCTGTGGTCCATAGATCCTGATCAATATTTCCTGATCATCATTCCTGAGCAATATATGGAAAATGTTCTTCTTTTAGAGAAAACCTTTCTTCGCTTTCTTGTGTAGTGCTTTACAAAATTTCCTACAATATAATCGACCGGGGAAGAACCACGCTCTCACATTATATCAGCGTAAAATAGCTGCTTAATGCTGCTGGTAAGTGTAAAGAACCTGAAACCCTTTTTACTGAAAATGAGGTACTCCATCTTAGTTCTCAGGTGTAACAACACATTTGCATTTATATTCTAATTTAGAGAAGATTTAGAGGAAAGAGATTATTTAGAGGATAGATGTAGATTGTAGATGTCCATAGGGATTCACTTACGATCAATGGATTTTGTGATCGTTTGTCACCCTTATTCTAAGAAAATTATATATTAAATATGTAACTGCCATAAATAACATACTAAAATAGTACAGATAAAATAAGTTACTTAAAAAAACATTGCACGTGTCTGCCTACGTGGTCTTTACAGTATTTATTAATGACTAGAATAATATGAGAATTTATCACTATCAAGGTACAATATCTTATCAAAGATTAAATTCATTACAGAGCCTAAAATAACTATTATACTGTAATATGTAGTATATTTTGAAAATTCCACTTTTGTAAATAACTTGTTGCTTTTTTTCTGTTTTTGGGATCCTTTGTTTCCGAAAAGGAACCCTAAGTCGTACCGACCGTTTATTCTTATTTGTCACAGTAATATAGGTAACTTAAATAAAAATATCACACAAACAAACAAACGCGTCACAGGGTCACAACA
Source organism: Parnassius glacialis (assembly GCA_033319125.1). Taxonomy (NCBI): domain Eukaryota; kingdom Metazoa; phylum Arthropoda; class Insecta; order Lepidoptera; family Papilionidae; genus Parnassius; species Parnassius glacialis. The sequence continues at coordinate 7,961,748 of JAVANC010000011.1, read as the reverse complement.
TCATAACTTCTAGAGTTTTTGACCCAATTAGATAAAAATTTAGACGTATATTAAAACGATGTGGGTCTCAATTTTAAGATAAGGAAATATTAGAAATATGTAACATATTTTATGTGAAAAATAAGGCTAAGCTTTAGTTTTACGTGGTAGGGCCATGCTGCAACTATGTTATGGTTGTATCACGAATGGATCGGCTCGACCGGTGAAGTACCATACTCACACATAATACCAGCGTAAAATAACAGTTCAATGCTGCTGTGTTTCGTATGATGAGTGTAAAGAACCGGAGACCCTTTTTACTGGAAACGGGGCATTCCATTTTAGTCCTCAGCCCATACATCCATACGCATTTTTTATACATCCACTTACTGTTAACGTGCTTGTTTGTCACCCCTATTTATAAAAAAAAAATTCCATTCGGCCGTTCCCATTGTTGTATCACGATTTTTTTTAAAACATTTTAAGTATCCAGTGGACATTCCGAATTGGACCGTAGTTCGCGAAACTGGATATTGTCAAACAGCTTTTTCGTCGTTATTCCAAATTTAAAATGCCGCGATCCATATTTGACTCTATTGGTTTTTTTTTAATAAAAATTATAACGATGCAGCGGTATATCATTTGTGTATTACCGAATGTGGAATATGACTGGTCGAGCAGTTCGCACTTCAGATAAAATGGTTTAATAAAACAGGTGGTAAAATTTAACAATTTTTTAGAACCGACTTCAGTATAAATTATGAAAGATAATTCAAAACTACTGGTCAGACCTTAATCAAATTTAAATGGCACCACGTGAAAAGCACCAGTTTTCAAATAAAAAAAATCGGTTGTCTGTAAAGTCGGTTTACTGACGATAGTTGAACGTGACAACGTCATAAGAAATATTTAATATCGAAAGAATCATTACCTTTATCTCCGCAATTATCGTTGCTATAAACAATTGACACCACATTCGCTCGCACAGTCGCTCGTTCCGCGCTCTCGCTTGCACTTTAAATGGAACGCCTAGGTAACGCCGCATGAGTCATGTTTTATCGTGCCGGCAGCCAGCGTCATCGATTTATAAAACGTTGTCACGTCAAAAAGAATCATCAAAATCGGTTCAACTAAATCCACTTACCATCAATTAGGCTGTTGTAAATTTTATAAAAAATTGTTTCCAGTCTGGCTGAAGTTAAAAGGTGTTAAAAGTACGATTTCAATTAAACGGTTTTTTATAGAATAAGGGTGACAAACGAGCACACAGTCCACGTGATGATAAGTGGATGTAGTCGCATGCATCTATCCTCAGTTAGGAATAAAAATGCAGATGCCTTGTTACCCCAGACATCTAAAATAGATGCCTCGTTTCCACTAAAAAGAGTCTCTTACTGTGAAAATATGTCAAGGAAAAGTGGATTATTCCTAGTCGTCTTTGTAAATGAAATCACTCTGTTGAAAGTCTTTCTTATCATATAAACACACGCCTGTCATCCGAAGGGGTGCACTCACCGTACGGACAGCAGAATTAAGCTGCTATTTCACGTTGGCTTTCTATGCAGAGCGTGGTCTTTCCCCGGTCGAGCTGACCCATTCGTGCTGCAACTATAACATAGCTAGGGCAAGGCTCTACCGTATATAAATTTTGTGAATTTACAAAATGTAAATTCTTCAATCCTTGTAAAAGTTCAAGTGATGATATTGAAATTAACAATATTACTATCTTTGTGTCTAAAGTCATAAATTGTTTTAGTCGAAGTTTCTTTTAAAAATTGATGAAGCGTCCCCATACTTTGTAATAATCAAATTTGTTTTCCGTTACGGTTTTTAAGCGAACGCGATAAAAATGTGTATGTTTTGAGCTCACTTTACTTCTTAATTAAATTTAATCTATTATTTTGTTACTTTTCGAAACAAATCTGCGATTTTCAGAAAGGCTGAAAAAGGTACAGCTTCAAGAACCTAGTTCTGAAGCAATACCAATGTAAGCACTTGAGAAGTCTCCCCGACGCGACGTACCGAACACAGTTCTAGTAGTTACATCCGGCGTTCTCTGGATCATCTGTATGTTTTTAATCCCTGATGACGACACAGCCATGGAAATAAAATGAGTCGTTAAATTTTCTATCGATACGGCCTCGAGGAGCACTTTATTTCACTACTTTTTTTTTCGCAAGTCAAGAGATAATGGTATATATAAATGGTCACTGTGGTCGTACACCATAAGTGGTGTTGTCATTTACCTGTAAATATTTCTCTGCTGAGCATTAAAGAAAGAAAGAAAGAAAGAAAGAAAGAAAGAAACTTTTTTATTCAATATAGATTATAAATAATGCTTATTGAAAGTCACTCCTTTGTATAATTACCACTGGTTCGGAAAAAAAAAACCTCTGTCCTGGGAAGAACCAGCAAGAAACCCAGCGGGACTTTTTTTTAAAAAATAACAGCTTACAATCATGTATGTTACACAAATTAACAACACAACAAATTAGAAATAGCTTGGTAGCGATCACCTCATTTCCAGGGGTTATTATCATCTATAAATTCTTTAATACTATAATAACCCTTTTTATACAAACTTAGTTTAATAAAGTTTTTGAACTTTGAGCAGGTCAAATTTTGTATATTTTCTGGAATTTTGTTGTAAAAGCGTATACATCGCCCCAAGAATGAATTACTGACTCGATGGAGTCGAGTAACCGGTACTACTAGCTTGTGTCTGTTCCTAGTATTTACAGAATGAATATCACTTATTTTTGTAAAACTACTTTTATTTTTGTGTACGTACATTACATTTTCATAAATGTATTGAGAGGCCAAAGTTAATATATTAATTTCCTTAAATTTTTGTCGCAGCGACTCTTTAGGCTTTAAATCATAAATTGCTCTTATGGCCTTCTTCTGTAAAACAAATATAATTTCAGTGTCAGCTGCGTGTCCCCATAGCAAAATACCATACGACATTATGCTATGGAAATAGCTAAAGTAAACTAGTCTAGCTGTTTCAACACTAGTTAGACTTCTAATCTTTTTTACGGCATATGCTGCAGAACTAAGTCTGCTTGCTAGTTTTGATATATGGGGGCTCCATTGAAGCTTCGCGTCTAGTGTGATTCCAAGAAAAATGGTAGTATCTACAAGACTCAGTTTCTCCCCATTTAAAATTACATTAGTATTTAATTGTTTGACATTTGGAGTCATAAATTTCATACATTTCGTTTTAGTGCCATTTAAATGCAAATTATTAACATTGAACCAATTTACTAATTTAGATATAGCATTATTTACTTCGTCATATTTTAGCAATTGTCGACTTAATTTGAAAATTAAAGAAGTGTCATCTGCAAATAATATTATATCATGGTTATCTCCTACTATGTAAGGTAAGTCATTAATGTATACAAGAAACAGAAAGGGGCCTAGAATTGAGCCTTGAGGCACGCCCATCTGTACCATCGACCCGGAAGAACTCATACTGTTAATGACAACTTTTTGCGTTCTCTTACTTAAATATGAAATAATTAATTTAAGAGCATCACTTCTTACACCGTAGTGTTTAAGTTTCCTGATTAATGTTTCATGGTGAACACAATCGAAGCCTTTGGATAGGTCACAAAATATACCCAAAGCATCCTGTGAATTCTCCCATGCATTAAATATATATTTAATCAGCTCAACACCGGCATCAGTTGTCGAGCGACCCCTTGTGAAACCAAATTGATTTTTATGAAGTAAATTATTTATATTAAAGAAATTTAACATTTGATGAAGAATAATTTTTTCAAAAATCTTACTAAGTGTTGGTAGTACAGAAATAGGTCTAAAATTAGCGGGGTCTAATGTACTACCAGATTTAAATAAAGGTATTACTTTACTATACTTCATTAAATCAGGAAACACACCAGATTCGATACTAGTATTAAAAATAGTAGCTAAATGAGGCGCGATTGTATCTATTATAGACGCAATAACTTTAACGGAAATCCCCCACAGATCCGCAGTTTTCTTAACATCAATAGTTTTAAAATATTTTACAATATCTTTTGATGATACTTTATGAAATGTAAAATTCTTTGTACACGCATTTACATTTTGTTTAAGTAATGATTCTAAACTATTACCTTGTAGATTAATAGTAAATCAACCCTAGTTTAGCAGGCGAACTGCCGATCGTGTCATCCTTCTAAGTATTTAAAGTGTCATTTCACTATCTGTCAGTTTCAAGTACATATTTCATATTATCACCAAGGGGCAAGACAGGTGATAGATTATATAAGCCGCACTTTACGACTGATGTGTGTGATTTGGTGTGTACTTGCCACATAAAAACATAGCTACCAGTGTTAACCAGTTTTTAATAAATGCGCATGTTATAAACATAATATGTCTCATGTCTTTTACTACCGTTGACTTATTTTATAGCAGTATGTACCTACGAATACAGAATGTTTTGTGATTTGAGAGCCGTACACAACACGAGTTGCACGAGTTCTTGTATAACTGCAGCGCGCGGATTGTTCACACGTGCTGCGCTGACATTGATATTGAATGTGCCAGACGGCCGGCCTGTCTAGACGCACGGAAAAATACCTATAGAATGCACGTACCACGTAAAGCCGTTTGGATAGGCCGCGCGCTGCGTGACCGGACGTAAGAATTACGTTTGATAACTACGGATATTAACCCGCGATGCCGTCGCTCATTTCTGCGATACACATGTTCTGAATATTCATTTCCTTATCGAGACTAGTCGAATTTTTTTTTTGCTAGTGAGGCTTAGTTTTAATTTCGTTGATAGAGATGTGTAATTCATTCAAGTGACCCGATCGTTCAAGTATTGATTCGTTTTACGAACCGGTTCATTCGGATCGATCATTCATATTGATAATTTCTAGTTTCTGTGATATGTGACTGTGACGTTCGGTCGTCGGACATTACTATACTCTACAGGACCTACGTTGATCGTAGGTCCTGTCGATCGTTAGATCCGAAACATACAAAAAATAAAATTGCAATCATCAATACTTTGACGCGACCCGGGTCAAATGAATGAATCATTCACGATTGACACATGTATATTGTATATTTAGTTAGGTTACGGCTACATACTGTCGGTGTAAATTATTTTTAAATTATTTGTTATAATCGTAGGTTAAATACATTGAAGTAATATGTACTATTAAAAAGAACAGTCACTGCGATCAAAATCAGTGCGGCAGTTAGAGATGTGCCAACTCGGAAGGTACTCGACTCGATTTTACTCGAGTTGAAATTCACGTTACTCGAATTGAACGTGAATTAAGCAACTCGAACTGGCGAGACGAAGCTTATATTATATTTGTTCTTAGATACAACTCGGTGTTGGGCACAGGCAATGCCACAGATTAGATAATAGTTACTACGTAATACGATGCTATCGCATGTGTTAGGGCGATTACTATTACTCAACTGAGTAGCGAGAAGTGAAATAAAAACGTATTTATAGTATTACATGTATTTTTAGTTGGCGTCTTATACATATATAGTCATAGATCTCAATCTATAGGAAAGCAAGCTCAAACCGCCCTAAGCGTTAATCCTAAACTAACTAGCCTTAGCCTCCTTGTAAGTAAATATCAAGAAGTATATTTAATAACAAAATTAGTTGTATAGACAATCTTCACAAAATAATATTATATAAATAGTTACAGTGAAAATATTTTTTTTTAATAGGATAGGGTGACAAATGAGCACACAGTCCACCTGATGGTAAGTGGTTGCTGTGACCCATAGACATCTACATCTATCCTCGTTTGCGAATCAAAATGCAGATGCGTCGTCACCCGTGAGGACTAAGATGGAATGCCTCTTTTCCAGTAAATAGGGTCTTCGCTTCTCTACACTCACCATACGAAACACAGCAGCGTTAAACTGCTATTTTACGCTGGTATTCTGTGAGAGCGTGGTCCTTCCCCGGTTGAGCCGACCCATTCGTGCTACAATTATACCCGAAATATAGCTGCAGCATGGCACTACCACGTACAAAATAATATATAAGTTTATGACGTAGGCACACATGTTATTAATTATTTAAATTTCACAAATTATTCTTAAACAATTATTTAATGGTATTATCTTTTTTTAAATTAATTTTTAATTTTATTTAAAATCTTTATATATAAAAATTACGTGTCTCATTGTTTCTCCGCGATGGACTCCTAAACTACTAAACTGATTTCAATGAAATTTTGCACACTGTGTGCAGTTTGGTCCAACTTGAGAGATAGGATAGTTTTTATCCCCATAAGTGACCCTCAGTATTTTTTATTACGAATTTAAGTTTTTATAGGACACAGGGTCGTCGGAGAGGGCAGAACTACGTCTGCCTGGCCGGCTATATAGTATATAATATAATATGCACGATGAAGGAATTTGTGCTCTCGCTTGTCCGTATATTTCGTTCAAAAACAAAACAAAAAATTTCATCAAAATCGGTCGAGCCGTTTTCGACTTTTAGCAAGACTAACGTACAGCAATTGATTTTTATATATAGAGATATAAAGGTTTGTCTTTGTGAAATGTTTTCGCAGATTATTTAAAACAGTATTTTCGTTAGATTCGATTGTTAATAATTAAGTTCATTTTATATTCACAAGAGCTGTTCTAGGAAGTTATGCGTTCGTATTGGATGTTTATAAAAAATGCCATTGTTCTCTGGCGTGCCGTTGTTTTTCTACGAAGGAAGATTCTTAGCGTAGCGATGCAAATTCGCCACCGTAGATGGAATAATCTACTTTAGAAAAATTCTCCGAACGTCCATGTATGTATGTATATAAAGGTTCAATAAGTTACTCCTGAGTGGATCCTTTATTTCGGCACCCTCATAATAAAAGTCAAACCAAAAACTATACCGTGTTATCCAGTAAAATCACTTCGGGTAAATTAGAGGATATCTACATAATTAAGACTACTGAAGACTAATGAAGCCGTGGTAGCTGAAACCGTGGTAGCTGAAGCCGTGGTAGCTCAGATGGTTAGCGCTCGCTGTAAGCTTCACAGTACTCGAGCAACCCGGATTCGATACCCGCCGGCACCAATGAAATTATTAATTGCAATTTTAAGTGTTGATTTACCACGTGCTCGGCGGTGAAGGAAAACATCGTGAGGAAACCTGCATGTCTCAGAAATAAGAAAAAAATATTTCGAAGACATGTGAAGTTCGCCAACACGCATTGGGGCAGCGCGGCGGACATTTCCTTGCCCTAAAACCCTCTCAGAAATGAGAGGAGGCCTATGCCCAGCAGTGGGACGTAAATAGGCTGCAACTTTACTTTACTTTTTACTAATTAAGACACTAGCAATAACCTTTTGTTTTTCAATGTACGCAAATCAAGACGGTCGAAAGTAAATATACAAAACATAAATACGTATATAAAAACCAACTCCGTTTTCTTTATTTTTAATAATATGTATATGTGTAATATATACAAACCTAAAACTTTAATGAATTAAGGTGGAATTCCAACCACCAGACGACCACTAGTACCAACAGCTCTTCTATTCGACGAGGTCTATTGTTGCATATAGACCTCTCTAAAAACTTACTTTGTTATAGAATAAGTAAAGTAAATAAGTTTACATATTATGCAGAGTGCGCTAGTAATGAAAATATGAATTTTCCTATATTATTGTACTAAAACTGCAGGGATGAAAAATTGCTAGAAAGTCTTTCTTTTTTGTCCCGGAAGATAAATAAGGACTACATCTTCAGTGATGAACAGTCGATGATTATAAACCTTTTGTTTCATGTCTGAGTTATATTTCATATATGTTAGTGTGATATAGCGTGTATCGATTGTCGATTCTTCGAGCTATACGGACGAACAATAATTTACGAGTGTGTTTTTATTTATGAGCTGCTCTTTCACCTTGGATGAATATACTATGGATGAATATAATTTAATGGAAAAAGTTGTACATGGCGAAGTTAATGCCAGAGGGTATTTTTACCAGTCAACAATTACGCAAAACAGAAATAAACATATAGGTTTAGGTTTAAAGAAACTTTATTCTCAATAAAGACATATGTCACTCACTTGAACAGACACAATACACACACATATATATATTAGCTGACCAGACAGATGCCCTTTCCGACGACCATATGTCCTAAAATAAATCATTAAATTCACAATAAAAAAAATTGAGGGTCACTTAACGGGATAAAAACTATCCTATCTCTCAAGTTGGACCAAACTGCATACCACATTGTGAAACATTTCATTGAAATCAGTTCAGTAGTTTAGGAGTTCATTGCGGACAGACAATGTGACACGTAATTTTATATATATATATATATATATATATATATATATATATATATATATATATATATATATATATAACGATATGTAGCGGCGGATTATCCTAAAAGCAAATTAGACACTTGCCTAGGAGCACAAGGTTACTAAAGGGCATGGGCGGAAGTTTTTAAAAGAAAAAAAAAATTGTAAGTACCTACTTGCTTAAATAAAAAAATATACTCTTTCTCTTTATAGAGTTGAAGAGCTTCCAAAGCGAGCCCCGTCTACTTGATTACTCCTACTCGTACATCGCCCTCACTCTCTCATTACATGTTTCATTCACTCCCACCTGTTACGTGTCATAATTATTTTGCAACTAAACTATATAAAAAATTATAGTACAGTTTATTTGCCAAATAAGTAGATATAATTTTTAATATATTGCCGCCAGAGGGGCGTCGATGAGGTGCTAACCTTTTTACGTGGTAGAGCCATGCTGCAGCTATATTAGTAGAATATTTGTAGCACGAATGGGTCGACTCAACCGGGGAAGGACCACGCTCTCACAGAATACCAGCATAAAATAGCAGCTTAACACTGCTGTGTTTCGTATGGTGAATGTAGAGACCCGGAGACCCTTTTTACGGGAAAAGAGGCATTCCATCTTTGTTCTCACGGCTGACAACGCATCTGCATTTTGATTCGCAACCGAGGATAGATGTGGATGTCTATGGGTCACAGCAACCACTTCCCATCAGGTGGACTGTGTGCTCGTTTGTCACCCTATCCTATAAAAAAAATCCTAGGGTGCTGTCGACAGTTAATCCGCCTCTGACGATACGGCGTTGTGGATATTCTTACACCGCCACTACACGCTATGTGCCCGTATACTGGATCACTATATGTATATATATATATATATATATATATATTTATACATATGTGTGTGTGTGTGTGTAATGTTAATGATAGAGCTCTAAGACTGTGTTGAAAGTATGCTGAACTTAGTGTTAGGAGAAGATAAGCTTACCTGTTATATTGGAGATTTTAACGTATATACAATACATGCAGACCTTGTTGACACGCCGATGTGCCTGTTCACTCGGTCACTCTGTTTTTTTTTTGACAGTGGTTTTTTTTTTGCTATTACTAGCCAGTGCATGACTAATATTTCACCGAGTGGAAAATAGTGATGTAGAAAAATGGGTGAAGCGCACTGACCTATTCACTCTTGTCTTGACACCCACATGACTTACCGACATGCTATGCGGTTCGAAGCATTTGTGTGGCCGATAGTAGCAAACCAGACGTTGGTTCGCCACCACTCCGTTGGTTTACCACCAAGCAAAGCTTCTGCATGGACATTCTTCTTCTTCATCTGCTCGTATCAGACTACTGCTGGATTGGGCTTTTCCCACTGTACGGATAATTTGGCTTAATCGTCACTCTGGTCATGCGTATTGATGATCGCAGTAGAACTAACGAGTGGGTATTTTACATCTATCGGAAGTCGTAAACCTTTCGGGCATTTCTCATAGCCGTCTTTTACTCTTACGACACTCACGGGACGATATGGGGCGATGGATTGTCTTGTACAACAAAATCCCAGAAATAATAACTTTTAACATAATTTAAAATTAAAAATTTTGTACACCCGACTTCAATATAAATTATTAACAATAACTCAAAAACTAGTGGTCAGACCATGATCAAATTCACATGGGAACAATGAACCACACGAGAAGTATCAGCTTTCAAATAAAAAAAGAATCATCGAAATCGGTTCACCCAGTAAAAAGTTATGAGGTACCTAACACACATAAAGAAACAGTCGAATTGAGTGTCGTGTCCTTTTTGAAGTCGGTAGAAAATTTAGAAATGTACTTCAAATTGTTAAATAAATCGCATGACAAAAATCGAGTTGAACTAATATTTCGCTTAGTAACGGATCCATGCGGACGACGTCACAAGGCATCCATTTGTTGTATACCAAAAACTTCTCCAGAATATAACAAATACTTTTATGAAAACCGCATCAAAATCGGTTCAGCCAAACGCAAGAAAATCGCGGGCAAACATACATACATACAAACATACGGGTCAAAATGAGGAACTCCTTTTTAGGGTTCCGTACCTCAAAAGGAAAAAACGGAACCCTTATAGGATCACTTTGTTGTCCGTCTGTCTGTCTGTCTGTCTGTCTGTCTGTCTGTCTGTCAAGACCCTTTTTCTCAGGAACGCGTGGAGGTATCAAGCTGAAATTCGTATGAAATACTCTAGTCTACTGTTCCTTGGAGCTGTGAAAAAATCAAACTTCTAAGCCAACGCAATCAAAAGATACAGCCGTTTATGCCGCAAATTTTCGACATTCGCAAGGGAATCAGGGAATCAAAACCTACAGGGTACTTCCCGTGAACTCAGAATCTTAAAATTTGGTACAAAGCAACGTATTGTAGCACAGATAAAGGAAAAATTGCGAAAAGCATAAATTTTTAGTTACATCATATAATAAAAATATTTTTAATAATTTTAAACTACGGATTTGTGCGGAACCCTCGGAGCGCGAGTCCGACTCGCACTTGGCCGGTTTTTTTTGAAGTCATTTAAATATGCCGACCTTATCTATCAAAAGGTATAAAATTTTTATCAAACAAAAATTGTTTTGTAAGAATTACTATACTACTAAAGAGTACATGATTGATATTAATGAATGCGAATGAAGTGGCCCTTACCATGCTGTTTTGATAAAGGTTTTCACACTAATTGTATAAAATATTATATTATTGTATTTTATTTAAATAATGTCCCACGGGGTTTCTTACTGGTTCTTCCTAGGACAGAAATTTTTTTCCGAACCAGTGGTAAAACTTAAATAAGTAGACTTTCAATAAGTCTAATCTAGTAATCTAAATTTAATAAAAAAATATTCTATTCTACGCCACCACTACAATGCTTGGGCGTTTGATATATCTTATATTCTTTGTTATACATTCGATTAATATTTAGGAATATAGAACATGCAATGATTCAGCGGTCGTGGAGGATAGAAAATTGTCATATTATATCAACCGGTACGCGGAGAATTTCAGCTATCGTCAGGAATGTTGGCAGTATTGCCAAGTTGACAGAAGTCTCTTTTTAAAGTAGAAAAAAATGCGCGATTTATTTATACGATACCAGATGGGAAAGAGATCGTTTATGTTGAATGTGTTTTCTGTGCATTATTTCACTGTGTTTTATTTTGTGTCGACATTCGAGAAATAGGATAATGACATTTTTTGTCAATGTCGAAAGAGAGACATTTTGTTTTGACTTAATTTCATCACAGTTTACATTTATCACAGTCAATCCTTTATAGGTGTTCATACCAATGAATTTATTTTAATAATATATAATTGATGATGAAGTTCTCTTAACTAATTTTCCAAAGAGTATATATTTACTACGTTTCACCATTTTAGATGACAACGTAGCGCTAACTGGTACCTTGCGGCACGGTTGAAATTATTACGTTTGAGAAACGTCGTATTATGTAAGCGCAAATTCAGCAGAGGTCAGTTTACAAATTGTATTCAGCAAGGCAGAGCTCGGAAAGTTGCGACGTATTTTCCCGATACTTTTCTATATCGACCTCAGAATTAGAAACGTTGTCTTACAGAACTCCGTGTAGGCAATTAGATTCAAGGAAGCTTTAGACTGAACTGATATTTCGTTTTATGATTTTTTCAACACTGGCAACTCACAATTTCCTTAACTATTGCCGGTTTTTCTTCGAAATCGTATCACCGACAAAGAATGTCAAAGAACGCGGGTAACGAACTGTCCGCGAGAGTGGTTGAAGCCAAATTTTCTAGATGCCAAAAGCCACGTAGCTCATCCATGATCTAATTTCAAAATTATTTTCCTAGTTTAATAGTGAGTTCACTGTACATTCTTCGCGGTTTTTTTTGATTTTTATATTATAGTACCTATGTTGATTTATGATTTCTTACTTTTTTTTTAAATCTATTATGTACTCGTAATTATTAGATACTTATAAAAAACTATTAAATTTTTTAACAATAGTTTTTGTTAGTGAAATGTAGCATCGTACATTATCTTTGATGAACTTGTCTTTTTGATTGTCAAGTATTAATTATGAAATATTTTTTATAGAATAAGGTACCATATTACTGGTCACCTTAAGCTTTGCCGCCCTATATAACCTAAACCAGGAGGGAAACGAACGCAAAACACATCGTCGTATAATAATAATATATTAAGAAAAAAACAGCACACATGCTTTGGCAATTATTGGGAACACTTCGAAAAATCAACTTAAAAAAAAACTAAATACACTACATAATACTAAAATCGACGAAAATATTTACCATAGTGTCAACTGTCATAATGGCGTCGATAAAGCAGCGCCCGTACGACCTTTTATTTGATTGACTGATGAAGAGCTATCGTATCGACTCTGTGATACGATAGCTCTTCATCTGTGCAAACAAGGCTGTAGTTTTTGAGTTATAAGAAAGTGACCATATTAACCGGATGACCATATTACCTTGTGACAAATGAGCACACAGTCCATCTGAAACTGAGGGAACGTTACGACCCACAGCTATCTATATTTATCCTCAATTAAGAAAGAATCAAAATGCAGATTGCTGTCAACCCTGAGGATTAAAGTTGAATGCCTGTAGAGTAAAAATGATCTCTAGTTTTTTACAGTCACCATACGACACACAGCAGCATTAACCTGCTATTTTACGCTGGTATTCTACTCCGGTAGAGCCGATCCATTCGCGCTACAACCATAATATAGTAGCGTGGCTCTACCACATATTAAATTAATTTTCTTAAATTTTTTTCTACGAAAAATTCCTTGTATCTGTCGTGGAATTGATCAGCCAATTAGGAAAATACAGTTTACACATTTACGGACCGACGGTGCATTGAATTAATGAACATTCCATCTCTATAAGTTAAAGTTACAGCCTCTTTTTTTATAGAAGAGGGGGCAAACGAGCATGCGGCTCACCTGACGGTAAGTGACTACCGCCGCCCATGAACAACCGCAACACCAGGGGAATTGCACGTAATTATATACGTCCCACTGCTGGGCACAGGCCTCCCCTCATTTCTGAGAGGGTTTTAGGGCAAAGAAGTGTCCAACGCTTTGCCCAATGCGTGTTGGCGAACTTCACATAGTAAAGTAAAGTAAAGTTGCAGCCTATTTACGTCCCACTGCTGGGCACAGGCCTCCCCTCATTTCTGAGAGGGTTTTAGGGCAAGGAAATGTCCACCGCGCTGCCCCAATGCGTGTTGGCGAATTTCACATGTCTTCGAAATATTTTTTTCTTATTTCTCAGACATGCAGGTTTCCTCACGATGTTTATCCTTCACCGCCGAGTACGCGGTAAATCAGCACTTAAAATTGGAATTAACAGTTTGATTGGTGCCGGCGGGGATCAATCCCGGATTGCTCGTTTCTGTTTCTGTTTCGCGTACTGAGAAATTTACAGCGAGCGCTAACTATCTGAGCTACCACGGCCGCACGACAGTATGCAAAAACCTAACGGACGTAATTAAAAGTACTATGAATTTTCCCATCAATAAAAAGTGAGTGTCCGCTTTACCTGACATGTTTTACCGATCACCGAAATTATTACTTTTGTTTATTATAATATAAATTATATTTATATTACTAATAATATTAATATGTATTAGCTGGCATGGACGGGTAAACATTTCTATTATTAGAAGGTGGTTCTCGGAATGGAAATAAAATGCCTGCGACTAATCAGAATCAATTTTAATCAATTCTTCTTTTAACTTTGCGCAAATTGCGAGACAGGACTGCCCACTAATTATAAATATATATATACGTATATATATATATATATATATATATATATATATATATATATATATATATATATATATTTAGAAATTTTTTATAATTATCCAATGATGAAATTGACACCGATGAAAATATTGTCACATATTTAAATAAAAATTACGAGTAGCTTTAAAATTATGTTTTATTTTTAAATATTAGCAATGATATTAACATTAGATACCAATACTATCTTTAATTATTCCTGGTAAGCTGAAAATGCTTATGGCAGGAATGGTTCACGACAGTAGACGAATGGCTGATTCGAACCCACAGCCTTTTGAGTTCGCGGTCTGCAGCCTGCCTACTATCGCTTACCTTTAGTGATTAATATTGCATTATTATTTTTCTTTTTTACTGGTTCCGCATGTAGGTACTATATAGAATCTCATCGCTCAGTATAAAACAAAGATTAGGTTAAGGAAACATTTCTTGGCAGTGTCAATAGTGAGTCATCATTTTTGGTGACCATTGGCCGTCTACCAAATATTCCGCGATTGTCAATAATAAAACGGAAGCGGGAAACGTCGAATATGTTCCGTTTGATAAACTCTTTTAGAAATTTAATTAATGTGACAGTCAATTATTGGACAGCTGAGCAAAATCTTGTTGGAAAATGATTAGTCACTGGCATAGAATTCATTAAATAGCGCCATTAAAAAATATTTTATTCGGAATTCAAAAGAACGGGAACGGTTCGGAAAACAAATTGGTGTTTTGGGTAAATAATGAAGACGTATTTTAATTCGGCCGTCAAATATATTTTGATTATTCGAGAAAGAAGATCAACACATTAGATTTATTTCATAATAAAATGGAAAAATTTGAATATTATTTAAAACATTTAATAACGTAAATATCGTATTGCGAATGACCTGGGTTTATCCCCGCCGCGGCACCAATGAAATAGTTCATTTCAGTTTTAAGTGCTAATTTGCCACCTGACTAGCGGTAACGGAGAACACGTGAGCGTGAGTAAACCTGTATGCTTGAGAAATAGAAAGTAATAAACCTAGCAAGCTAACAGCATAGCAAAGTGGCGAAGCAGTCAGCTTTGTAGCGGTTTCTAACGGTTGCCGTTGAGCAATCAGTTTCAAAATAGGAGGTTCAGATGCCTGGGTGATCAGTAATCGATTGCTGAAAACAGAATTTAAAAATTCGAAACCGTTCTCGAGATAATCGTGGGACAGACGGACAGACGGACGGCCAGACGGACAGACGGACAGACATCGTGAAATCAATAAGTGACTTCGCAAGCTTCGCCACTTAATAATTGGAAGACCGACAACACGCACTGGGGCAGCACGGCGGATATTACCTTGCCTTAAAGAAAAGCTTTTTCAGAAATGAGAGGAGGCCTGTGCACAGAAGTGGAACGTACTTAGGCTGAAACTTTACTTTACTTTCACTTTATAAAGTAACGTTTGTGCAAATAAGATAGAAACACTTATAACTTCCATTAAAGGAACAAAACACAAAATAAAAAGTTCGGGATTACTTGTGTAATATTATTTCGTTTTCGATAGCATAAAACGGGTGCTTTTATGATGTTAATGCGTGATTTTCTTTATACTACGTGGTAGCTCAGAGACTTCTGCGCTTGTTTTGTTTATAGGTTTTTTTATAGTAGGCCGGCAACCCGACTTTGATTCCCGGCGGCGTCACTAAAATTGTTCATAGCAATTTTTTGTACGTCTTTACTACGAGACTGTTGCTAAAGAAATGATTATTTTCAATTATAAACTATATTGTTATCACCTTTATAACAAAGGGTAGAACTAACAGTGGGTAACAAAGGGTGTAACTAACTTTTAACAGTGGTAGAGCCACGCGGCAGCTTTTGCTGTCGCACGGATGGGCCGGCTCGAACCGGGGTGGTACCACGACCTCACAGAATACCAGCGTGAAGTAGAGGTTTACCCCTGCGTTTCGCTTGGTGAGTGCAGGTGGCCGGAGGCCCTTTTTACTGGAAATAAGGCATTCCATTTTAGTCCTCACGGGTGATAACGCATCTACATTTTAGAGGATAGATGTAGATGTCTATGGGCCGCAGCAACCACTTACCATCAGGTGGACTGTGTGCTCGTTTGTCACCCTTATCCTATAAAAAAAAAAGAACTAGCCCGCCTGACTGCCAGTCAACCCGTGGTGTGATGAAATATTGTATCAAATGTAAGTTACACACATACTTAAAGCGATATACATATTATATACGAAATATTACATGTTTATACATATAATGTACATAATATATGTTACTAAATATCGATTCCATTCCATTACAGCCTATAAAAGTTCACTGCTGAACATAGGCCTCTCCCATAGACTGCCTCATAGGTTTATAGTTATCATGCTTGATTGACGATTTGGCAACCGTGGTTTTTTTCATAATTTTGAGTTCTTTTTTTTTTTCTTTTTATATTGGCAATAAAGAAGAAGCGTCAGTAGCCTAATGGCAGGGCGCGCACCGCGAACTCGAAAGGTCGTGGGTTCGAATCCGCCATTATTCGACTACTGTCGTGAACCACTTCTAACACAAGCATTTTAAGCTTACCAGAAGTGGTTAAAGGGAATATTAGTAATGTTTAATAGCATTACTAGTACTTTTAAAAAAAAATAAGAAGAGAAAAATAATCTGAACTCAGCCAAAAGGCTCGCTAGCGTGGCGTAAATGCTCTATAACCTTTTCAGAAAGGAGAGAAGGCCTTTGGCCTACTGTGGGGCATATATTATAGTTTGTTACTTTACTTTTTACTTTAATTTATTATAAGGATAACCGGAAAATGGCAATGCTAGGAAGTCCGGTCCTGTTCATGTTTACCTCATGAGAAGAGTGTCCTACTTTAAAAGTAATAATAAATCTAAAGTAACAGTACCACGAACGCCCAGTCTTTAGACCTCCCGCGGATGTAAACAAGGCCGTAAAAAATAATGTCGCTAATTCACCGGTATATCACTAACACTAGTATGTAACATGACGATAGCGGTCCGAAGTGTCACGTTCGCGAAATTTGACACGTTCTCGGTAAAATTGGCGGGAAAACTATTCCCATGCACTTAATACGGCCTCAAATGCTTAGATAACATAATAATATGTTAACCTTGATTATTTCCGACGGTCTACGCTATTTTCAACCGACTTCAAGAAAAGGAGGAGGTTCTTAATTGGGCTGTATTGTTATGTCACCTCAGAACATTTTTCTGGGTGAACCGATTTTGATGATTCTTTGATGATGTTTGATGAAGCTGGTGCTGCTAATGTGATCCCATTTAAATTCGATCACGATCTGACCAGTAAGTAGTTTTTGAGTTGTTTTTAATAATGCGTATTTAATTTCATCATCATTACAGCCCTTCACAAGTCCACTGCTGAACATAGGTCTCCCCCAAGGAATGCCACAAAGCACGCTTCTGAGCCACCTGCATCCATCGACTTTCTGCATGTCTTACCAGGTCGTCACTCCATCTAGTGGGGGGACGCCCTACACTTCGTCCCCCGGTACGAGGCCGCCACTCGAGAACCTTTTTTCCCCATCTGTTGTCGGTTCTTCGAGCTATATGGCCGGCCCATTGCCACTTCAGCTTACTAATCCATTGGCCTATGTCGGTCACTCTGGTTCTACTGCGGATATCCTCATTTCTAAATTTATCACGCAGAGAAACCCCGAGCATAGCCCTCT
Organism: Parnassius glacialis; assembly: GCA_033319125.1. Taxonomy (NCBI): domain Eukaryota; kingdom Metazoa; phylum Arthropoda; class Insecta; order Lepidoptera; family Papilionidae; genus Parnassius; species Parnassius glacialis. Next base: position 7,943,920 of record JAVANC010000011.1, on the reverse strand, counting down.
CCATAGCTCGCTGAGAGACCTTGAGCTTCCTCATCCGGCCAGCGGTGAACCACGATTTAATTTATTTCGACTATATTAATGATGTTCTCATTTTATTTATATTGAAGTCGGTTGTACAAAATTTTTAATTTTACCACTTCTATGGCTACCTATACAGTTATAGGCTAAGGTAAAAATTAATAAAACGCCACATTAATAGATCGTACAATTCTTATAAATAACCTTGGTATAAAATAAAGTGCATTAAGCACTGTTATGTTCTATACTTCTATACGACAAACATTCAAGATATGTATTATAAAACGACTACGATTGCCGACTGTATCAAGACAAGCCGATCTAAATGTCACACTCACACAGCTCTTGAGGTTTTAAATGTCATCGCAGGGGATCTAATTGACTGTAATGGAGAGATTTACAGTACGAGGCATTTTAATGGACCTTGCTACCGACACCGTAAAGATAAAAAGTATTTGTATCAAAACAATCGAACGTTATGAGCGACGAAACCTTTTAAACTGTGACTGGAATTCGTTGTGTACTTCTTAAGAGTTGGTGTACCGTTACATTCCAACAAAAGTCCACTGCTGAACATAGGCCCCCCACAGATTGCTTCATAGGGGGGAGAGGGGGAATATTTGCAATAGTTGCCACGTTTGGCAAGCGGGTTGGCAACCGCAGTTTTTATTTTTAGTCGTTATTATAAAGAGGTCGCTGCCCGTCTGATTTGTTTCCATCTGTCGCCTCTTACGACACCCACGGTATGATATGGGGTAGTGGATATTCGTACACCGCCACTACATGGTAATAATAGTTGGCATGTTTGTAACTTTTTACCCGACTGCATCAGAAGGAGAGTAATGATTTTCGATTGTATGTATTTGGCACGCTCTGTAGTCTAAACGGCTGGATGAATTTTAACATATGGGGTGACGTTAGATTCGTTTTAATTGTGGGATTGATATTAGCTATATAATATTTATAAATGTATATTGCATAATATGCAATTATAAAAAAATGGAGGGGAAAGGTTATTTCAGTAAATTTTTAACGCAATCGGATTTTTAAAAAAAATACTGTTTTAACCACTAGGCTTGTATTTATTTCAGTAATATTCTGAAATAAATACAATCCTAATTTTAAAGTTTATTAAAAAAATAGAAATAATTATTGTATGTTTATGGTGGTATAAAATGCAGTTTCTTAAATGTGGATATCTACTTATCCAGGGAGGACAATGCACCTCTCAAGTGCAACAGACCGGCATACAGCAATTAAGGATGTAGAGACATGTGCAAAATGCTAAATAAATGTGAGAATTACACACAAGCTCAGTCCATTACAACGTAATCGCTGACCGCCCGCGCAATTTGCCTCTACCACAGAATAAATAATAGCGCCTCTACTAACTACTCTGCAGCTCTGCTCAAGTAACGAACGCTCACGTTCGCAAAAGCAACAACGTTGCAATGTTAAGGGTGACATTCACTAAATGAACGTCGAATGGAACAATTTTTAACAATTGTTGTCACTTGGTGAAATTCCAGCTTCAGTTTTATGATTTGGATAGACACTTGTACTAGTTTCACAATATTTCACAATATTAATCTTTTTGAATGAATTTCTATTTATCAACATAAACACAAACAAACTTATACGTGGTAGAGCCACGCTGCAGCTATATTATGGTTGTAGCACGAATGGGTCGGCTCGACCGGGGTAGCACCACGCTCTCACAAAATACCAGCGTAAAATAGCAGCTTAGTGCTGCTGTGTTTCGTATGGTGAGTGTAGAGAACTATTATTATGAGAAAGTATTAATGTGTACGGACCACATTATTTATTTACCATCAGGTGGACTGTGTGCTCGTTTGTCACCCTGAAAACGTGGTTGTTTTTTTTTAAATAGATTAAAAAGTATTTGATTATGTTAAAACTAAATAACGCCACATTAATATATCCTATTCAGAGGCTGGGTTGCAAGTTTTAAATAAACCGAATTCGTTATGACAGCGGCCATGTGTGCAATTCGCACAGTAAGAGAGGATTGCTTCCAGTAAGCTATTACTGTGCGACACCCGCGGCATTACCCGGCTGTTCTCGGAAGCTTTAATGCCTGAGCCGAGAGCGCCGGCAGCCGCGCCGTCACATCCTGCGAAATCCTTGGAAAAAATTGCGAAAACTACTGCGCCGCTAAATGAGCATTCAGCAAATGCTGAAGATTACTTCCAGCGGGCGTCATTATGAAAGACTGGAGATCTGCTTGGGCTTCGCTTGATTATCACCATGTATAAATATAGCTTAGATCACACCTGGTATTGCTCTCTATCTGTTATTAAAGTTTCATCATAATCGGATTAACCATTCCGAAGATTAGCGCGTACAGACAGACACAGAAATATTTTAAGTAGTTATTTATGTCATAATGACAAATAGCCTTCTCAGCTCAATAAAAGGATGTTATTTCGACATTAAAAACAGCACTTAAATTTTATTTAATACTAGCTGCCCCCCTCGACTTCGCTCGCGCGTAATTTATTACGATTGGATTTCATGGGTTTTAATTTTTTGCGCGGAACCCTAATTCTTATTCTAAAATAAAAGTAGCCTAAGTTACTTCTTATAACATCAGCTATCTGCCAGTGAAAGTCCCGTCAAAATCTGTCCAGCCGTTTCGGAGATTAGCCGGAACAAACAGACAGACAGAAAGACTGACAGACAGACAAAATTTTAAAAAATCGTGTTTTTGTTATAAGTACCGTATATACTTTCATATGCATATAGTAAGAAGCTGTTATTTTGACATTACAAACAGACGCTTACTTATTTGTATGCCATCATGACATAAATAACCTCCTCAACTCAATAAAAGGAAGTTATTTCGACATTAAAGACAGCACTTCAATTTTATTTAATATATAGTAGGTATGTATATAGGACTAAAGATTTAATCGAACATATAAATAGTTAATATAACTAAATATATACGTCCCACCGCTAGACACAGGCCTACTCTCATTTCACAGAAGGATAATGTAGTGCGATAAGTGCTATGTATTTTATCACGAAGTTACATTCCGGTCCACTTCTCGGTACCAAAGTCATCACTTTTTTTTTAATACTCTAATAATAATAATAATAGTACTAGTAATCTTATTAAACATTACTAACATTCCCTTAAACCACTTCTGGTAAGCTTAAAATGCTTGTGTTAGAAGTGGTTCACGACAGTAGTCGCATGGCGGATTCGAACCCACGACCTTTCGAGTTCACGATACCGCGCCCTGCCATTAGGCTACTGTCAACACGCTTAGGTTTATCACTTTTATTTGAGATATAGAGTTTTAAATAAATGTGACAAACGAGTCAACTCGATGTGAAGTGGGTGCTGCCATATTATAAAGAGAGGCCCCTCTCTTTATACTATGCTACTGCAGCAAAAGAGTAATTGTGTTCTGTGTACTGCAGTCAATGGATACCAGAAACTAACTTCAAACAAAAAGAGCACAGATATTATTCTATACTTATCTCACAGACTAGTGATCTATACAAATAAATAAAATTGAAGTGTGTTTGTAATGTCAAAATAACAGCTTTTTACTAAATGCATATGATAGTATACTCGTATATGGTACTTAAAACAAAAAAATCAATTTTTAAAATTTTTGTCTGTCTGCCTGTCTGTCCGTTTGTTTCGGCTAATCTTCGAAATGGCTGGATTTTTGACGTGACTTTCACTAGCAGGTGGCTGATGTTATAAAGAGTAACTTAGGCTACTTTTATTAAAAAAAATATTTAGTGAAAACGCAAAAAAAAATTATTAGCATTTTTGTAGTTTTTGGTGCCAGAGTACTGCTTTAATAATTTTAATTTGTCTTTTGGATGCTGAATGATTAACTCAGGTCGGACTGTGACAAGTATTTATGATCTGGATTACTCTGGTTTTGACGGGGTATTTTAAAACTGCAGCTATATAGTTGCAGAACGAATGGGTCGGTTCGACCGGGGAAGGACCACTCTCACAAAATACCAGCACAAAATTGGTGCCAGAGTGCTGCTAAACGCTACTGTGTTTCGTATGTGAATCTAGAGACCCAGAGACCCTGTTTTACTGGTAACGGAGACATTCTATTTTAGTCTTCAGAGGTGATAAACGCGTTTACAGTTTGATTCTTACACGAGGATAGATGTAGACGTCTATGAGCCACAGGGTCACAGCATTCACTTAACATTAGTGGACTGTGTGCTCGATTGTCACTCTTATTCTAGAAAATCTTATCGAAATTTGGAACATTGCAGTTTTGATTATGATTGTATGATATGAAATACTGCAACAATATACTGTGTTATGCTGATTATGTGCGAGATCTTGTTCTTTTCTGCCGACTTCCAAAAAGGAGACGGTACTCAATTCGAGTGTATGTTTTTTTTTTGTGTGTTACCTTTTAACTTTGTACTGGGCGAACCGATTTGGATGATTCTTTTTTTATATGAAAGCTGATAGTTCTCGTGTGGTCCCATATGAATTTGATCAAGGTCAGACCAATGGTTATTGAGTTATTGTTAAATAACCTATATTGAAGTCGCTTATATTGAAGTCGGCTGTACAAAATTTTTAATTTTAAATTATTATGTCACACAGGAGCACACATGCAGTGTACCTCGGCCACGTAATAGTCTCTACATAGTATAAAATAAAACTAAGTCGCTTCCCGCCGTCTGTACGCTTAGATCTTTTAAACTATGCAACGGATTTTGATACGATTTTCATCGTTAGACAGAATGATTGAAGAGGAAGGTTTGCAAGTAATTTATAATACATGCATATTACATATTATATAATTCTTCTGTCCCTGTGTATGTGACTGAACTCCTCCTAAACGGCTTGACTGATTTTGATGAAATTTTGTATTTTTTTTATAGGATAGGGGTGACCAACGAGCACACAGTCCACCTGACGGTAAGTGGTTGCTGTGGCCCATAGACATCTACATCTATCCTCGTTTGCGAATCAAAATGCAGATGCGTTGTCACCCGTGAGGACTAAGATGGAATGCCTCATTTCCAGTAAAAAGGGCCTCCGGTCACCTGCACTCACCAAGCGAAACGCAGAGGTAAACATCTACTTCACGCTGGTATTCTGTGAGGTCGTGGTACCACCCCGGTGCGAGCCGGCCCATCCGTGCGACAGCAAAAGCTGCCGCGTGGCTCTACCACTGTTATATGTGTGATTAAGGTGTTTAGAGAATTATTTAGATTCACGATTGGATCCGGTAGGTGGCGTTGTTGTCGACATCCAAAAATCAACCGTACGAAGGCAGGATTGATCGCTAGTTATCTATATAAAAATAATTTTTAACAGTTAGGACACAAATATAGAAATTATAGGCTATCAAAGCACCAACCACACAATCCGCTTTTGTGTAATGAAAGCTACAAATAAAATTGCTTTAAGTTAATTTGCGATGTTGCTAAGATATTTTCCTTTTAAAGTTATCTCTGTTCACAATCGCTTACACGTGCCTACGTAATTAGGAAAAGTCGTATACAGATTGTTATTTTATTTTTATCTTTTAAATATGTTTGGAGCCGTGGGAGTACAAGGATAAAATGCTCGCAGTAAATTTCGAAGTATGCGAGCAATTTGAACCACAACCAATGAAATTGTTAGTTGCAATTCTAAGTGCGATGAATCCACGTGGCTCAGTACCGTGTTTTGGGGTTGGGTGAGAGTTATATGTTGATTTGTGAAGGGATGTCATGGAATGCAATGGAATTGAATTTTGTGTTGACATATCTGCATGTCTTAGTATTTCGAAGGAAAGTGAAGTCCGCCAACACGTATTGGTAAAGAGCGACGAATTTCATTCCAATACATTTTTCTTTTCTTAGCAGTATAGTGTATAATATAATATAAGCTATTAGTTACTTTACTTTTTTATTACAATCATTTATTAATTTTTTGTTAAATTATCCGTACTTCTTTATCGACCTATACAAGTCAACTTTTGGACTTAGGCCTTCCTGTTGTTGGTAGGATTTGGCTAAATCGTCACGCTTGGCGAGTTTAAAGATCGCAGTACCACGAATGGTTACCGCCATCTGTTGGGAGCCATAAGTTCACTCTGAGATTTCATATAGTTGCCTCTTACGACACCCACAGGACCACACGGCTTTAACATTAACAACTAATGGAAAATTATCCGTTACAGACACAAACCATACTGTTAGGACTTCAATAAAACTTCAAAATTAATGGGATAGTGATATAATATACAAAAACAGAGCTTTTTACGTTTAGTGTAGGTTTTTTAAATTTAAACCGATATTAAAATATTAAGTTAGCATACAACCGATAGCGTCCGTCGTTTTTTTTTTGTTTCTATTCTTTCTTTGGTAATGGATTCATCCTGTTGTACTTTTGCTACTGTCAAGTACATTAAGTAACTATCCTTTAAAATATTTTGTTTCAAAACTTCTTCACAATATGTTGATGCGTCTCATTGTGAAGTTTTTGGGAGATTCTATTGGCAGCTTGAGCCAGCAGACAATCGATGACGATACGTGTAAATCAATCAAGGCGACTAAGTAGACATCTTATCTTGATATTCACATTACCGTTGGCGCACTTGTTTCATCGTTTCCAATAATATTTTACATGCGCAGAATTCTATGTGCGCCGAAATTTAATACGCTTTTTCGGATCACTTTTACGTATCAAAATCCATTTCAAATCATTATTTAAACAATCCTAAAAGGAGCAGCAATCCGCCACCAGCCAAGTTCCCGCCGAAACCCTTTTTTGTTTTCTTCTTTTCCTTTTTTTTTAGATGTTTTCTTTAGCGTGCAATTTCTTTTCAGCCAGTATGTATAAACAGCAAAAGTTCAAAAATTAATTTGCAGTCGTAAGCGGTAACAAAGACATTCGATTTTGTTTCGTAATAAATTTAATAATTTACGCTAGTCTTTCTGTGTTTTTTTCTTTTTATCGATTGCTAGCGAAGGTCTCGCATACGACAATAAACTCTCGCCCACATTCTTCAATTCAATTGTGATAATGCATAATAGCCTTCGCACTTCCGCATTGTTATATTTACAATGGCCATCCCACTCAATGCCTCCTGAAATATTCACATTCCATAGAATATAAAGGAATTGATTTTTTTCCCGCTTCTTGCTCCGCAGTGGAAACATACGTTAGATTAGAGTAGCTGCTTAATTAGGACCGTCTTAGAAAACCTAGGGCACCTAAAGTTTGGTGGCCTTTAGAAACTAAAACAAGCATAAATGAAAACATCTTTTTGAGAATAATATTATGCAAGAAACTGATCCATTGGGCTATGTCTGTTCTACGGCGAATATTCTCATTACGGAGCAAGAGAGATTGCGACCGTAGCCCTCTCCAGTGCTCGCTGCTCGCTTAAGCTTCCTCATACGGCTCCAGCAACAGACACTAGTTGTACACTCTGTTTTCAAGTTTTGAGGTATACGTGACGAGATATGTCGTAATCTCTCGTACGCCGCCCAGCTGCGTTAGATCCGTCGATGGTCCTTTCGTTCGAAATTGGACTTACTACGTCGGATAATTTGTACTAAATACACTAGAAGCGACAATTTATTCTGGGTAAAAAAAAAATCTAGAGAGGGTTTACCGTTACAGCCTCTTAAAAGTCCACTACTGAACATAGGGCTCCGCCGTAGATTGCCTCATAGGGGTATCTGCCATAGTTACTTGCCAAGCGGTTTGGGGAACGATTTTATTTTTATTTTTAGTCGTTATTAGGAAGACGCTGGAAGCCGTCTCCCGGTTTGTTCCCCTCTGACCATACTCTATACTCTATCCTCTGACTATACTCTATATCGTACCCAAGTAGTGGATATTCTTACACAGCCATTACACTGAGAATGCCGATCCACGGGAATACAGACTTCTATCATAAACTTTTTTTTTATATGGGAGAGGGCAATCGAGCATGTTTCTCATCTGGTGGTAAGTGACTACCGCCCACCAACAACTGCAACACCAGCGGAAATGCAGATGCGTTGCCGGCCTTTTAAAAAGGAGTAGGCTCTTTTCTTGAAGGTCCCTAAGTCGTATCGGTCTGGAAAAATCGCTGATGGTAGTTGATTCTATAAGGAAGTTGTGCGGGGAAGAAAACTTCTTGTAAATCTATATTATATAGTATACTAGCTGACCAGGCAGACGTTGTTCTGCCCTTTTCGACGACCCTTATCTTATCAGGATAAAAAGTATCCTATCTCTCAAGTTGGACCAAACTGCACAGCGTGTGCAAAATTTCATTGAAATCAGTTCAGTAAGTAGTTTAAGAGTTCATCGCGGACAAACAACGTGACACGTAATTTTTATATATAAAGATATATTATATCTATATTATATATATTATTGATTTTAGTTAGTAGTATAGTTATAGCACGAATGGGTCGGCTCGACCGGGGAAGGACCACGATCTCACAGAATACCAGCGTAAAATAGCAGCTTAAAACTGCTGTGTTTCGTATGGTCAGTGTAGAGAACCGGAGACCCTTTTTACTGGAAAAGAGGCATTCCATTTTAGTCCTCACGGGTGACAAAGCATCTACATTTTGATTCGCAAACGAGGATAGATGTAGATGTCTATGGACCACAGCAACCACTTCCCATCAGGAGGACCGTGTGTTCGTTTGTCACCCTATCCTATAAAAAAAATCGCACAGTTGTGGACCGCTAATCATCAAGATGGTGTAACTGTACTTACGGCAGTAACGTCGTAACTATTCAGCGTATCATTGCAACGTAATTTATTACTTTAAAATCCACCATTCCCTTGCTATCTTTACAAATGGAACAAAAGATAGTGATCTATAGCCGTCCACTTCTCGTTAAGCTTATCGTTATAGACTCCCACGTAAATCGTCTATGGTCGTCGCGTCCCCAATTAACCGAGTGATGCAGATCACGGGCGAAGGGAGCTGACAACCGTATCTAAGCTCTTCAACTGTGACATTTGCTATTTCCTCGTCTGATTGGTTATCTATGTTGCTCTTGTTGTTGAAACTTTTTTGTATATTTTACATATTATCACGGTTCTTGTTAGATTTATTCCATGGTTGGATATTATCATAAAATATTTATGACCTTATATCAAACGTGCGCAGTATGTGTGCGTTCGTTTACCATTCACCGATTACGATGAAAGTTTGGAAAGTTGTTGTGTGCAGATCGGCGAAGGTTTCTGAGAAAAAAAATTGATTGTTTCTTTATATATGATAATATTTGATTGTTCATCATTTTATGCGTCCCTATACTATACATCAGATACCGAAGTAACTTTGGTGATTTGTTCCACCCGCGAATGTTCCTGACAAAAAGTCATTGCAACGCGTTCAGTGCAATGCTACTAGCTGCAAGTACCTTACTAAAAACTAAAACTAAATTTAACTAACTAAAACAATAAATTAATTGACGGCTCCGTGGCGCAGTGGCTTAGCAATGAGTTACTTGCACTGGGGGGCACGGGTTCGAATCCCGCACGGAACAAGTATTTGTATTGCTTACAAATAATTATTCCGGGTCTGGATGTTTGTCCTTGTGCAATTTGTGTTTGTAAACTGCCTCCACGATACAGGAGAAAATCCTAGTGTGGGGGTAACGTTTTTAAAAAAAAATTACAAAAAGGTTATCCAATATTGCGAAAAGAAAGCTAGGGTGAAGCAAATTTATACTGCAGAAGTAAGCGGCAGGGCCGGTAAGGCACGCGGTAGACGGAAGTATACTAGTCAAATTGGCCGGAATAAAAATATATTGGATATAGGCCAAATTAAGATTACCTTTAACTGTTGTTTGTGTAGATATTATGTGGATTTCAAAGACATTTAAGTAGTAGCAGTAAATATTTTAAATCCTTTTGGTGGATTTAAAAGAAGAGAGAGATGTGACAAAATCGTGTCAAATGGTAGTCGCTAGTCTCTGCCTACCCCTCTGGGTGACAGGCGTGAATGTTTATGTATGTAAAGTTAGGATTTTATAACGGAGTATTTTATAACAATTAAACCCCAATTCATCGTTAAAGTTGAGCTCGAAGTGTTGACGCCTACGGTAATGTTTTTTTTTTTAATTCAGCTAAATGCGCACAGTGTCGCTCAGCAAGAATACAGCTGAAGCTTGTTATCAAACAATGCGACGTTTGAGCGTGCTCCGACTATATACAGCATTCATAGAGCAAGCTAAAATTCATTGATTACCCACGAGATATACAACTGAAAATACTATATCGCAGTACGCTTTCTCGTGCAAGCGACTTTGATATCTACGGTTAAAACTTACGAGCTATCATGGAGAGAATTGATATTAGTTCAACAATTACAGCATTTTAAGCTCTATATTCAGTGGCATAAAGCAGCGAATCCTAGTATGACATGACGTGAGCGAAAGTGTGACCTTGGTTGTGTAGGGAGTTTAGGTGTCTAACCTCCCTCTTTGTAAAGGGGGCTTGATGCGTTGGCGAGCAGCCTTGTTGTTGTTTATATAATAAAGGTGATGAATCGGACGCCATTGTTATTAATAAAGCCTAAATATATTTTATTACATCTGAGTTAATATTTATAAAGGAATAAATGATGTGCGAATGTTTACATACTTATTATAACTATAATATCAAATTTCAAAAACCCTCGAAACAAAAAGAGCTGATGATGTTCAAACGGCTGAAAAGATTGTCTAGAATAATAGCTAAGAACACTCTCGATCAAGTAACCTTTCATACAAAAAGAATATCTAAATCGGTTCACCTGTTCAAGGGCTACGGTGTCACAGACCGACACATAGACAGATACACATAGCGGTCAAACTTACAACACCCCTCTTTTTCGTCGTGGGTTAAAAATGAGTTATAGAAAACACCTTGTTGTTTGAATATTATAGTAATTAATAAAATTACTATATAAAGTACAGTAAGACTGTAAGCATAAAATATAGAAAGAGTGATTATTAAATAAGCAGGTAGCCTTTCCAACCATTGACTGAGAGCTGAGACCTGTGGCTGAGACTATCATCATTCATCATCATTACAGCCTTTCATAAGTCCACTGCTGAACATAGGCCTCTCCCAAGGAATGCCACAAAGCACGGTCCTAAGCCATCTGCATCCATCGACTTCCTGCATGTCTTACCAAGTCATCACCTCGTCACTCCATCTAGTGGGGGTCGCCCTACACTTTGCCTACCGGTACGAGGCTGCCACTCGAGAACCTTTCTTCCCCATCGGTTGTCGGTTCTTCGAGCTATATGGCTGGCCCACTGCCAGTTCAGCTTACTAATCCGTTGGGCTATGTCGGTTACTCTGGTTCTACTGCGGATATCCTCATTTCTAAGTTTATCACGCAGAGAAACCCCGAGCATAGCCCTCTCCATAGCTCGCTGAGCGACCTTGAGCTTCCTCATACGGCCAGCATTTAAGGACCACGTCTCAGATCCGTAAGTCATCACTGGCAACACGCACTGGTTGTACAAATGGCTGAGACTATAATATGTATTAATTTATTTCAGTACTCAGTTTTAACAGGTATTTAGTTAATGGAATTATGTCCACAGACAACGGCCATTTGACTGTAGTATATTAAAAAAACATGTTGCCGTTAAAATGAATGCTATTTAATTTTTTTCATTTTTAGTATTTAGAATACCTGAACCCAACCAAGACATAAACCGCTTATTTGTTAGATTAGATGTTTTGAAATTATCCTCGTGTTAGAACACTGCTTACTAACTTTTCGAGTTTTCATTTGATTTTAATATTCAATTAATGTTTACTCGTTACACTGTTACACTGACCGTGTAGTAGCGGTGAATTCATAAAAATCCTCTACCCCACATCGACCCGCGGGTGACGTAAGAGGCGACGGAGGGGTCGGAGATGGACAGCAGCGTCTAACCACAGTATAAATTTACTGTGGTCTAACTTAACAACATGCGTGGCAACTATGGCAAAATCCTTCTTAGAAGGCAAGCTATGGGAAGCCCTATGTTTAGAAGTGGACTTCATGAATGAAAAGCGTTAGTCTGGACATGGATTGGTTAATACAAGTGAAAGTTTCTGTGTTTGCCCGCACTCTCGATACTCCAATGGCGTAACAAGGAGTGGCATATTGGGAAAGATAACTGCCATGACAGGAAAATACTAGTACCTACGTGCTGTTGGTATCATCGGCGCCTGACAGCCTCGCCTGCTCAGCATGTTTCGTCGGAATGTATGTTTTTATGTACGTTCTTCGATTTCCCGGAAACGGCTAAACCGATTTAAATTATTCTTTTTTTATTCTTAATAAAAAAAAGAATTATTAGCAATAAGGTTGGAAAATAGGGGTTAAAGATTTTATTGTAACCATTTACATTTAAAAAACATTTGTAATGTATTTACATTATGCCGGTAGTTGTAGGGAGCATTAAGCTCGAAGTTATTGGCGAGTATGTTTACCTGGGACAAATAGTCCGATTAGGTAAGTCCAACTTCGACCGAGAGGTCAATCGACGGATTCAACTCGGCTTGGCAACGTTCGGGAGATTATGACACATCTTCTCATCAGGTATATATACCTCAAAATTTGAAAAAGAGATTATACAACCAGTGCGTGTTGCCAGTGATGACTTATGGATCTGAGACGTGGTCCTTCACTGCTGGCCGTATGAGGACGCTCAAGGTCGCTCAGCGAGCTATGGAGAGGGATATGCTCGGGGATTCGCTGCGTGAGAAACTTAAAAATTAGGATATCCGCAGTAGAACCAGAGTAACCGACATAACCCAACGGATTATAGTAAGCTGAAGTGGCAATGGGCCGGCCATATAGCTCGAAGAACCGACTACCGATGGGAAAGCAAGATTATCGAGTGGCAGCCTCGTACCGGTAGGGGAAGTGTGGGGGCGGCCCCCCACTAGATGGAGTGACGACCTGGTAAGATTTGCAGGAAGTCGATGAATGCTGGTAACTCAGGAACGCGCTTTGTGGCATTCTTTGGGGGAGGCCTATGTTCAGCAGTCGAGTTGTGAAGCGTTGTAATGATGATGATGATGATGATGATAATTTATATTTAGATTACATTCTAGTTGTTAGGTATGAAGCGTTGTAATGATGATGATGATGAAGATGATGATTTATATTTAGATTACATTCTAGTTGTTAGGTACCTTTTCAAAAAGGTTTGTACTGTTTATTAAAAGTTATATTATTTATTGTACTGTTTTACTCATAAACAAAATCGCTACCGTAGATTTAAAATGACCTTACATACCTTTTTTTATTTTTATAATCTTAGACGATAAAATGAATTACCGTTATTAATTAATGAACAGATAAAAAAAATATTGTTATATTAATTTTAAGAACTACTTACGCTTAAAATGCGTTTTATTAATCGTATCATTTGTATAATCCCCAACCTAATCCGATAGCTATAATATTATCATTGTAAATTCTCGAGGCGTAAGCTATAAATATATAAAATATCAGGTTTTTATTTACCAAAAGTATACACAATATTAAAAACTATAATAATAATAAAAAAAAACTCAAACTAGAAACTTAATTATCACATAGTCCTACTCCCCGCGGTATCGTGCCAAGAACGCTGGCTGCGTTTCCTCGCTGAATGGCTATACTTAGCCTTTGAGCGAGAAAAGAACCAGCCGTTTTATCACCAACGGCAACGACCAGCCGCGGATGGAGTTCCTTTAGGAACTTCACCGCACGTGGCCCCCACGGACCGATAGTCTCTACAGCAAATGGCACAAATATGTAGTCATCTCTCAGAGACTCATATTTGCGTCACTTACTCAGTTCAGCTGCATCTGATGCCGCCCCGGCTCTAAACGAGGTACCCCTGAGATGAGAGGCCGCCAGAGTGTCTACGCAAGTAGCATCTCACACTAAGGCTTTACCTCTCTCCCAAGGGACCAATGTCATACCGTCGGGTCTCCTGCCATCGTATCTAAATATTCGACAGGGCTCTAAAATCGAGGGAACATTTATAGAGACTTTTTTATTTAAATAAGGTTGACAAGCGAAGATAAAGAACAAATGATGACGAGAAGGAACTCTGGTGGATAGATGCTATTATACTCGTGAAGGAAAAGATCGTGAGGAAACCGGCTAGTCTGAGAAATTAAAAAATAATTCTAAGACGCGTGAAGTCCACCAACACGCATTGGGGCAACACGGTGACATTTCCTTGCCCTAAAAAATCATTAAATGACGCTTCATTTTAATAGACGCTAGTAATTCATTGATTAGTATTTGATATTCAATAATATAATACGTTTATCAATAATAATAAACTACGAAAGGAACTTCGTTCCAACTGAGTGTAATGGTATTATACTTCTTGTACTATTATTTATTCTGTGATTATACCTAGGTATATTTGGAACGTCCTCAAAACTTATTTCTTTTATAACCAAACATTGCTACTTACAAAGCCACTTGCAACCATGAATGATAAACGCGAGGTAGGTTTACGGTATCAGATATACGCGATACTGCGCCGTCTGCTTATCTGTTAGCCAAATTATCGCTTTTCACCTTCACATGTCATTGTTGTAACGCCTTATTTAAATTGCATGAGCACGTGCCGGTTTCGACGTTACGTCTCTTGTACTCGTTAAGTTTAGTGACTCGGTATGGGAAGATTTTGACAAAACTGACTGCCTTAATATCGCCTCAATTGTGTCCATTCACCTTGTAGAAATGAGGGCTAATAATCTTTCGTTCACCAGATGTCGCTAGTAGGGACTGAGGTGAAGTTCTTTTGTCACACAATCTCTATACACATAGTATAAAATAAAGTCGCTTCCCGCCATCTGTACACTTGGATCTTTTATACTACGCAACGGATTTTGATGCGGTTTTCTTCTAAAGATAGAATGAGTTAAGAGGAAGGTTTAATTCTTCTATCCGTGTGTATGTGACTGAACTCCTCCTAAACGGCTGGACCGATTTTGATGAAATTTTGTGTGTGATTAAGTTCATTGGAGAATGGTTTAAGTTTCGCAATTGGACCCGGTAGGTGGCGTTCTTGTCGACATTCAGAAATCAATCGTGCGAAGCCGGGGTGAATCGCTAGTGTCATATAATTGAGAAGTTGCGTTTAAAATAAAATATACTGTTGGTGACGGGGGGAACACACCGCCGACCATCCCGCGGTGTGAGTGCTCCATGCCGGATGTGCGGTTCTCACAGCGCTCGGTTCGCAGAGCACTTGTCTCCCTTTACATCCACAAGTCGAGTGGGCCTGACGGAATCCCCCCAATTGTGCTGAGGACGTGTGCTCCGGAGTTGGCACCGGTTCTAACGCGTCTTTTCCGGTACTCCTACTACCTAGGCGTAGTCCCGAAATCATGGAAGACAGCTTTTGTCCACCCGATCCCTAAAAAGGCGACCGCTCAGACCCGTCCAACTACAGGCCTATCGCCATCACCCCCTTGTTCTCCAAAATAATGGAATCCGTTATAAACTGCCACCTCATGCGGTACCTTGAGGATCACCAGGTGATTAGTGACCGCCAATACGGTTTTCGTTGGGGTCGATCAGCCGGTGATCTTCTGGCCTACTTAACTCATAGATGGTCGGAGGCAGTAGAGTCCAAGGGGGAGGCATTGGGCGTTAGTTTGGACATTGCGAAGGCCTTCGATCGGGTTTGGCACAAAGCGCTACTTTCGAAGCTCCCTTCCTATGGGCTTCCCGAGAAATTGTGCTATTGGATAACCAGCTTGCAGATCGGAGCATCAAGGTCGTTGTAGACGGTGCATGCTCCGACTACAAGCCTATTAACGCTGGTGTTCCACAAGGCTGCGTGCTATAACCAACGCTGTTTCTTCTGCATATCAATGATATGTTGCAAACCGGTAGCATTCATTGCTATGCGGATGACAGCACTGGTGATGCTCTATACACCGGCCGTGCCAATATTTCTCGGGAAAACGTCGCCGAGTACTGGAACAAATTTATGCCTGTAGTCGAATCTTTGCTGGACAAAGTCTCGGATTGGGGGCGACTAAATCTAGTCCAGTTTAATCCTCAGAAGACACAAGTTTGCGCGTTTACCGCTAAAAAGAACCTCTTTGTCGTATCTCCTCAGTTTCAAGGTACTCCCCTTGTTGCCTCAGCCAGTATCGGAATCCTCGGCGTCGACATATCGAGTGACTTGCAATTTCGTGGTCACTTGTAAGAGAAGGCTAAATTGGCCTCTAAAAAGCTTGGCGTGCCCAGCAGAGTGGGACAGTATTTTATGCCGGCGCAACGCCTGCAACTTTACAAGGCGCAGGTTCGGCCTCACATGGAATACTGTTCCCATCTCTGGGCAGGGGCTCCCCAGTGCCAGCTCCTTCCACTTGACCGCATCCAGCGCAGAGCGGCTCGAATCGTCGACGACCGAGTCCTTTCCGATCGGCTCGACTCATTGGCTCTGCGAAGAGATGTTGCATCTCTTTGCATTTTCTTTCGCATTTACCACGGGGAGTGCTCTGAGGAATTGTTCAGATTAATCCCAGCCGCCAAATTTCACGAACGCACATCGCGGCAGAACTCCCGATACCATCCACACCATCTGGATGATTGGCGGTCCACCACTGTGCGATTTAGAAGATGTTTTCTTCCTCGCACAACTTCCTTGTGGAATAGTTTACCACCAGCGATTTTTCCGGACCGATACGATTTAGGGGCCTTCAAGAAAAGAGCCTACTCCTTTTTAAAAGGCCGGCAACGCATCTGCAATTCCCCTGGTATTGCGGTTGTTCATGGGCGGTGGTAGTCACTTACCATCAGGTGAGCCGCATTCTCGTTTGCCCCCTCTCCTATAAAAAAGATTATCGGTTTCTAGAGTATTAGATAAATACACAAAACAATGCTGAGTGGTTTTTTAATGTTTTTCACATTTTTAAACTCTTTTTTTGTAGTTTTTCGTACTTTTAAGAATATCTGTGGTTTGATTTATTCACTTCTAATCTATATAATATAAAACATAAATAATATTACAAAAGAAACCTTATTAACCCTTATAACCTAACAAATTAACTTTCCCGCCATGTAATTTGTCAAATATTTCACCTCGTTCCTCAGCGGCGCCACCCTAACTCTAGTGGCAAAAACAAACGTGGATGCCCTCATTCTTGAAGTTTGTTCGTGATAACTCTCATGCTTCATGATCAGTTTTGTGGTGCTCATTAAGTTCTTTGCCAGTTACCAATAATAATACACGTTACTACAGCTCATGACAAGTCCACTGCTTAACATAGGCCTCTGCTATGATTGCCACAAAGTATCGTCTTGAGTCATCTGCATTAATCGGCTACATGCGTATTTCATCAGGTCACTCCATCTAGCGGAAGGTCGGCCAAAACTACCCTTGCTAGTACTAGCCAGCCATTTGAGAACCCTCTCGTCACCCATCCCCATTGGTTGTCGGTTCTTTGAAATATATGCTGCTCCATTGCCGCTTCAGCTTACAAATCTTTTGGGCTATGTGACTATGACTCTTGAATAATATGTATCTTGTATAAATATGACTCTTGTGCTTCTACGGATATCCTCACTACAGAGAATTAATAAACTTCTCGGAAATTCAGCAGAGGATCTCGATTTTGATCTCAGAAATACTATTATCAAATACTATTATAAAATATTATGCAAATCCATGATAGCATTAATTGTTAAAAATAATAGTGTGAGAGCGGATGTTCAACTTACTCTCTTGCTCATTATCAGTAATAAGACAGCGTAACGCACTATACATTCAGTATAAAGTGACTGCAGTTCGACCATACCGTAACGCGTCCCCGCCACGATCACACACCAGTGTAACGTGAGGTACGTGATTACATGATAACACCAAAGTATGCAAATCAACAGCAAAACTTCTTATCTCAGTGTAACACTGTACAGCCTCTCAGCAATACTATCCTCCTTGCCTGCACTAGAAGAATTACTACAACGAACAGAACCACGACACTATATTAGCGCTCGTAGCTCGTTGGCGCTCGTTGGCCCTGCGGCCTTGACAGCTTCATCTAATTAGGCTAGTAAGTGAGGACTTACGAACTATTGAGTGCAACGATTCTGCCGGCGGCGAGGCGGCGCTAAGCGCCGCTTCGCCGACTGCAGTCCCGAGGTACCCCGACCCCTGCTTTCGGAGTGAGGCTCCTCGAGCTCGGGGAGCGCTCGATGCGATTCAAGGGCCCCTCAGAAGGAGGTATGAACCTCGGCTTGAATCACTATCGCAATTTTGTTAACGGGTCGCAAGATTAGAAACGCCCCGTATTACGGGTGTTAAACCTCGTGTACGGGGTGTGTCTGTGACGACGCATTCGCCGGCGAATGCGGTGTGCCTTAGTGTTCTAGTAGTGTCTGAGTGTGTTTCTGGCGCACGGCGCCTACAGTGAACTTTATACTGCACAAACAAATGGGAGTTTCTCGGTATACCCCCAATTCAACCTCGATCCAACCGGTATTTTATAGACGCTCCGACAAACATATCTACATAAATCATAATACATAAATAAACTTTAATCACGCCTGTCACCCAGAGGGGTAGGCAGAGACTACGGGCTTCCATTTAACACGACCCTGACACACTTCTATCGCCTCCTTCACATCCATAGAACTACGCATGCTCGTGTTACTACGTGCTACATAAATCTTAAGTGAAAATAAATATTATGAATAGTCACTATCTGCGGAAATTAAACGTAGCTTTTTTTAAACGAAGCCAGGTCGATGGACGTAGTTTTATTTTGTAAGTAGCTATGCAGGACTAGAAAGACCAGTATCACTGCGACGTGTAAGATCTATTGTGATCGCTGCTATGGTTATACTGCACTGCTAAGCCCCTATATCTTCAATGAATTAAAGGTTTGAATGAGTTGCTTAGCCGTGAGCAATTTCACTTCTTATGAGCTAAGTATATGGTTTCCCAGATGAGTATTACGTTTGCGTAATGAATTGACTGTTTCAATCTGAACACGTATATAAAATGCTCAGTAAAGATAAAACAATAAAACTTGTTATGAAGCACTGTTATATTGATGCGATAAAATAAACGATAGTATTCCCATTCAAAAATGCGGCAACGTTACACTGTAAACACGTCTAGCGGAGTAATCCAGTAATGAACGCGCTAAATCAACGCTCAGCTATTAATTAAATAACTGATGATTCGCTTGGAACGGTTGAGGAATCCACGCCATTTTATGCGCTCTGTCAAAACACGCGTGTGCGTTCACGGAGTGACAGTGTAGGGTTGCCAGTACCCAGTAGAAAGTTTTTATTACAGGGAGATGATCAATACAAATCATAAATTTTGTTATGTATTTAGAAAGTAACAAGTGAAGGTGTAATTAAAACTTAATTTATTGCATTTTCAAACATCGTGGAGTCGAACATCGTTATATCTGTTCTTATTTTATGGATATCACTATACCTACAGTAAGATTACACATATTTTATTCAACAATATACATACATTATTCAAACATTTCTTTATTTAGACAAAAGGTTTCACCTCACGGTTTAAAAGTACGCACAATGTACAAACGTCACAAACAAAACATTTTATTGGTATATATAATGTAGTTTGGCCCAGCTGGTAATTAAAAACCTGGCTTGAAGCTGGGCAGTGTAGGAAGAATACTAAAGACCAAAAAATAATAACGAAATTGCTGACCACATTGCGGGATTCAAACTTGCACACTCCGTCGTGGTAACTCTTCGCTAAATGGCTAGGCCATTGGACTATTGAGAACCTACCAATCATGTTACGTGGGCAAGTCAAGCAGCTTGCAAGATTTTTACGCCCTCATAAACCCCATATTGTAAATTTATTGAAATCAGAAAGAGCTGTATTCCGAACAAAACAAAGAAACAAATATATAAAGATTACTCCTATAATAGTATAGGATAATAAGGATAAAATATAATAAGGATTCCTTTCTTTGTTTATTTTGCGCTCCGTCCAATTGTTTGCTAATTGGATTCTTCCTCTTTGCGCTGCTTGAATTTCCTGGACTGTAGACGATACACGCGGAAAAATGTTAATAGTAACGTCTCATATTCATTATTTCATATTTACACATTTTTTTATTACATTACGTTCCAGTTGTTCCATTGTGAACTAGTAGCCAGATATGCATTTCCTTTAAGATGTTTGCTCTCACGACCGAGCGCATGACTGTAGCTATTTCACATACGAGGATTTAACTCTCGTTCATTATGGACATTACTTTTCTTATAAAACTAAGGTGATATACGAACTTATAATCCACTTGATGGTAAGTAGCTACTGCAGCCCATGAACACCTGCAGCCAACTTCAAACAAAGAAGGCTACAGTCGAGTTGTCACGTCTGAGAACTAAGATGAAATGCCATATTAGTAGTAGGTGTAGTTGTAGCACGAATGGGTCTTCTCGACCGGGGAAGAACCGCGCTCTCACAGAATACCAGCGTAAAATAGCAACTTAGCGCTGCTGTGTTTCGTTTAGTGAGTAGAGAACCAGAGACTATTTTTACTGGAAACGAGGCATTACATCTTAGTCCTCACGGGTGATATTGCATCTGCATTTTGATTCGTAATCGAGAATAAATGTAGATGTCTATGGGTCGCAGCAACCACTTACCACCAGGTGGACTGTGTGCTCGGTTGTCACACTAATCCTATAAAAAAAACCCCCATGTATAAGTAAGGTTGATATTTGGTGAAAAATTTGATAAGTATATTCCTTTTTATCTGATATATATCTGTTGGTTAACTCTTCGATACCCGTAGAATCAATAAGTGTAATGGGGTCTTCACTTAGAGTAGAGGCAAATGTAATAAATACGATATGAGTAAAACAATTTTTACTATAAATAAGAGAGCAAAACCACACCCGCGCTCTTTTTAATAACGGTGTTGTATTTACGTAATAGTCTCCTTTTATTTCCCATTAAAATAACATAGGCGTTAACCCTATATCGATGTTTACAATTCCACTAGGTTCCGCCTTAATGGACGCTCGAGATGTTTTGTCTATGCGGCGTCACGCCCGCGTTGGTTAATTTTATCGCAGTAGTCTTCCATTCACTTAACGGTTCATTGTGTATTTATAGCCTAAAGGAAAAATCTATATATTATGATCGGGGGTTTAATGACAATTTTTAATTTAATACGTTTAGTAGGAGGTGTAATAGGGAATATCTTCTACATCATCATCAGCCGGCACAAGTACACACCTGGACATGTGCCTATCCCGTTTATTACTTTTATTTTTTTTTTACTTTTTTATTTTATCTCTGATATTACTTACAGTCACCTCTACGACACCCACGGGACGAAATGGGTTGATCTGTTGCCTTCACATTTTTATTAACATTGGATATACTCGACGCATTTTTTTTTGGTCCGGGTCTATTACTACTGCCTCATATCATGAACCTGAGTTCGGTATTTTTAAATAACAACAGTTTTCAAAGCGACGGTAACCTATGGATTCGAATTCGCCATTCGACTACTGTCGTGAACCACTCTTAACACTAGCATTTTAAGCTGCTTTCCAGGAGTGGTTAAAGGAAAGGCAATTCCAAATTTTAAAAATGGCATTGCTAGTATTTTGTCATTAAAAAAGTAGGTTAAATCCATCAGTTTTTAACATTACACATATCCGTTTATTATTTATTTATTTCTACACATTCTTTTCACCTTAATTGAACGCTTTAATAATTTTGTAAATCGTGTAAAAATACATAGAACTCATAATACCTACATACATGGTTTATATTGGACATATCTAGGCAAGATTTTTGACCAACTGGTCGTGCTTCATACATTAAACATCTAACTATAAATCTGAAAAATTTTCACCTAGAAACAGCAGCTTAAAAGGTAAATAAGCCTGACATTAATATCCAGGTTCATTACGTAGACTGAAAACGTGAGATCGCGCTGTGCATAAAACTGGCTCGGAACTAGTCGCAAGTAGGTCGCAGTGTCGGTGTGCCCCCTCGCACCCATCCTCGTTTGGCCTTAGCCCGCCATTGACTTGACACCCCCTTTGTGTTACCAGATGCACTATATTTATTACAGCAAATCGGGAGGAAAACAAATGAATCGTGAAGTGGAAGTTTTATGAATTTTTCATTAATAACAGCAATGACACAATCAACAAAAGTCCACTGCTGAACATAACACGCTCTCACAGAATACCAGCGTAAAATAGCAGCATAATGCTGCTATGTTTCTTATGGTGAGTGTAGAGAACCGGAGAACATATTTACTGGAAACGAGGCATTCCATCTTAGTCCTCACGGATTGCTGCACTGCATTTTGATTCTTTATTGAGTATAAATGTAGTTGTTTATCGGACACATCATCCATTTACGATCAGGTGGACTGTATGCTCGTTTGCCACCCTTATTCCGTAAAAAAACAGGCCGCCCCGATAGATTTCCTCATAGAGGGATATTGCCATAGTTGCCACACTTAGTCGGCGGGTTGGCAACCGCAGTTTATCAGAAAGATACTGTTACCCATCTTCTATCTCATTTTCCATCTGACACATCCTACGACACCATCGCGATGATAATACGGCGTAGTGGAACTAGTATGGTTGACTATATTACTATATCTTTATGATATTCAACCTGATCTATATTTCTAATATTTTTTTCTCGGATGTCAAATTTATGAAAAAAATCAAACTTCATCATCATCATTACTACAAGTGCACGGATAAAAACAGGCCTCTCAGGGAATGTCAAAGCACGGTTCAGAGCCTCCTGCATGTCTTACCAGGTGGTCACTCATTCTAGTGGAAGGCCTTAAATGTAAAGTCAAACTTAACAGTTAAATGTGAATCACATTTTAATTTTAATATTATATTTTGTGTGTAAATGTAATAAATACATTATTTACTATCTATTTATAATATGAGACAAAAACAAATTAATTAATGACAACGTTACTTAATAAATAAAAACCTAAAAAATGCTATAAACTAAAAGTCGTTCTAGCAACACCGCTTAGCGCAAACATGTCAAAGGGCGTTATCGAGGGAGATGCGGCTCTCAAGTACTGGCCAACCTGTACGCATTCACAAGGTGTTTCTCAACGGAGCTCCCAGAAATTTCCTTTTTAGCAATGCTTTGACGCTTCCTTAGGGACGTGTTGTTTTCATGATACACTCGTTTTTTGTATTATCCATGTAACACTGTATGTTTATACATATGTTGTATGTAGCGCTGAATCTCAAACAGTAAGCTAGCACGTTGTCGAACAAAGGATTATTATCTTTTTTCTCTTTCTTATTCTTATGCTTCAAAAACCTTGCTGGTATAAAATGTTTTCACAGCGTCTATTATCTTATACAGACAACCTGCAACTTTAAGCAAATATATTATACTTAATATAAGATGTCGTAGTCGAGTACCTACCTGGTGGAGGTTAATTTTTTTTTAATTTGGAGTTTTTCTTCTATCGTACAGGCATTTCACAATTATAAACTGCACATAGACTAAAATTATTACAGAGCAGGAACAATTATTTTGTAGGCTATACAAATAAACACTATTTTCCGTGCGGGATTCCAAACCGGGGCCCGCATCGCCACAGCCAAATGCGTACCCAGTAGCCACGGTGCTACAGAATCCTTATACCACGTATTTTAATTACGACAAGTGGTAAAATTAATAATTTTATAAAACCGACTTTAATATAAATAAAATGAGAACAACAATGTGTGTAGTGTAGTCGAAGTCAATTAAATAAGCATTTTTAAAGATGCTTCTGCAATACTTCCGCTACTTACTATTTATAGGGGATCACACGAAAAGCATCAGCTTTCAAATAAAAAAAGAATCATCAAAATCAGTTCACCTAGAAAGAAGTTCTAAAAAAATACAGTCAAATTATAATCGCCTTTTTTGAAGTCGGTTGTAAATACGTTATATTTCTTATTTAAACGCGCATAACAACAGTAAACAAAAACAGAATTAATTGAAATAAAATTTAGGTTATGTGCACTGTTCATGACGTCGGTGTAAACTTTAGTTGGCCATAGGGAGCTGCCCTGACAGAAGTGCGGGGAGAAGTGCCGGCGTCTGGGGGTCGTCTGCGTCCCGGCCGCGACCTACATCCAGCTCGGGGGTTATGACGCGCGTCTACACTGCACCCTCCCCATCCCCATCTGTCCCACCAGCTTACATAACGCCTACATGAATTTGCAAAAAACGTTGTGGTTAGGTTGGGCGGGTGTGGGATTGTGAATAGATGCTTGCAGTTAGCGACACAAAAATATACATATACGACACTGAAAATAGTTCAATTATCAAAAAAAATGTAGATCGACTTCACTCGGCGTCGGATCTGGTTGAAATTTTATAGGTCTGCGAAAGTACTCTGATAAATAGCATCTATATTATAGATGTAGCACGAATGATTAGGCTCAACCGGGGAAGGACCATACTCAAAGAATACAACGTAAAATAGTGTAGTAAGGTACCTTGAAATTGTCTAGAAAATGCCGCGCCTTTGTTTCAATATCACTGCACACTCAAGCTTATCGTTTCTACTTAGAATAAATTGCAATCAGTTCAACGAAAATTAAACTCTGTTTAAACTATTTCAAATAATCTTAGTATCACATAACATAAATAAAATCTTGTACATGTTTAAGACTATTTTCTCTTTACAGTTTTGTTTAATCATTTTTTTTAATTTTGTTTTTCTCTTTATTCCAGGTTGTGGAGACAGTAGTCTGCAAACCGGAGCCTCCTGAGTCGCCGCCAAAAAAGGCGCGGAGTGAAGACTATAGTTATGCGCTATACTTAGACCCGTTCGCTCACCTTCATTACCGTCCTGCACCAACGTTCAGGCCCTGGGGAAAGAGTGAGCCAGTATTGCAAAACCCTGAAAGAGTCGTCAGAGTAGCCGATTGCACCAGATTCGAGCGAGATTTCCAGCCCAACGTTGCTCTCAAACCGTTAACTCCTCCGATTGATGATGTAACATCATCAACTTCCCCGCCGCCTCACACAGATTCCGAAATAACGGCAAGGCTATTGGATGCCGAAGCAAGACTCGCGGAACGCGTGAGAAGATTAGAAGAGAGAGAGGCAGAACTGACCCGGCGTGAAGCTAGACTAGAAGAAAGAGAGAGGGAGCTAGAGAGGCGCGAGCGCGCAGCAGAAGAGACGGAGTCAGAAAAGAAACCTGAGTCGAAAGCGTCGTCGCCAAAACAGGAAGAAGCGGAACCTCCGCCATGTTGACCAACGCGTGTGATCACGAGGCTTGCCTCAGTGACTCGCGACGAACGCTCAGTGACATTGCGTCTCCACAGTACAAAACTTTGAGGTGCTGATTGATTTAACAAAACAAAATGTATCTCAATTTCGTTCAGATACTCCATGTGTATAAAAAATCTACGCCTAAATTTTAATTATTTTGTCTAATGTTTGGCATATTGTTAATAAAGCCCGACTGTTACGATTTATACCGGTAATTATACAAATATAAATATGTACTATAGTGATGTTTGGGAATTTAAACCTCCATATCACTACAGTGCAGTGGTTCAGTCATTAATAGAGTACACAATAAATACAGTAGTTGGGGACAGATACAGTTATAGTTGTACATATACTTATTCATATAAAGTACAGTTTTATGAAACCTTTGTTGTTTTCTACGTAATTGCCAGTTATTTTTCTTGTATTTAGTATCTTCAACGTGTGCCATTTGGAAGGCACTTTCGTTGCCTTTTCATGTAACCTCATTCTATGCTTTTTAACAATAATTAAGAAAATACTCAGGATTATATAGTAAAATAGTTGATAAAGTCTAAAACCGTAAGCATAATTTATACAGGGTTATTCTTAAGTTTTACACAAACAATGTAATAAGCAGTTTTTGATTAATCTCTTTTTAAACCCATCACCCTTATGTACTCCATAATGCACAACTTACGCGACATGATAGATATTTAATTTACATATGTTATAATTCTTAAATAATTATATAATACTGGTAAATATATCAGACGATTTTAGGAACTAACAGCCATTTTGAAGTTTTATAACAAATAACTCTGTATAAAACCTCCCTTGTCAAAGAAAACCTCAGCCAAACCAAATAATAATGAAGTATACATACCATAAACATAAATTACATATTAACATTACTTGGTCAATTTCTATACAATAAAATTATCGCACATGCCTATCTTATTTAAAATGTCTCCACATGATTAATATTTTTATTGTCATAATTGAGTACTTTTATTTAATATCAGTCACGACGCATGAGGGCATTTTTACGTTGTTAGAGGCAGCTTTATGACATGAAATGACTAAAGGTTTATTCAGTAAATTTAGTAATTAGTATAACGTTATTTCTTTCTAAGGGCTACTTCTTATGATTTCATAAAAAAGAAACAATTAAATTGTGGTCTGTAATAAGAATCAGTATACATATATAGATTTTTTACCATTAACATTGTCGAACAAGTGACTTAACTAAATGTAAAAAACTTACAAATTTCTCGGCTGACAAAATTAAGGGCTTGATCCCAAATTCTACCTCATTGTAAATAAAATAATTATTTGGCTAAATTTAGAAAGTGTCTATTAAAGGAATGTTCTCAGTAAAGATTACAAGTTAATTTCGAGTCACTTCGGAGCAATAATGTAAATGAAAGCGATATATTTGATCACTGCCTGAATTAAAATTAGGTAGGTACTGATTTTACTTTCTAATGATAATATTAAAAAAATGTTAATCGGTTGTATGAGCAGACTGTCAGATATCTTCTCGAATTGAAAATTGTTATAAATATGTTCACACTTTATCATCACAATTTCTAATTGTATATTTATACGTTTATTTTAAGATTTTGTACCTCTGTACTGTAATCTAAACAGCATGTTTTGTATGTATACCGTAGCCTTTGCCAGTACTAGTGCATTTTTATCTATTACTGATTTTTGCGATTGAGCAAACTTTACTTTTATCATAAGTGTTCCACTCGCACTACTTTTATTCTGTTGCACATGGCAACTCTGTCATATCTTCGATTTTCCAGTTGAACTAGCTTTCAGTTGGTTTGCAATCATTGCCAACTTTTAGGGCAGTTTAAAGATACTTAGACGTGTATAACCAAGCTATATTTTAAGGCTTTATGATTCAGTGGTGCCCTTGTTGATATGAATCAATTATTTACATAATTATTTCTTGATTTATTTGTTCAAGATCCATCAAGAAATCTGAGGGGCTTTTGTTTTATTATATATTTTAAATTACAAAATATAAAAAATAATTAAATTTAAATGAACTTTTCGAACGCTTCTTTTACTTTGCGTTTTACAATATAGATTTTTTAAAAAAATACAAATACTTCTTCACTCTTGTGATTAGATAAAGACTAATAACTGTTCTAAAATACTTATGATGGGCGAAAGACGCTAGAGGCAATGAAATTTGTGAAATATAATTTCACCATTTGAAACTGTTGATGTGTTTTGGCAAAGCTCAAACATGTACATTGTACACTGAGTTAAAAGTTTTTCTTTAAATATTTTATTCCTTGCAAAGAGTGCTATGTTTCGTTGTAGTTAAGTCGTTACTAAGATATTCTTTCATTTCTAGGTTAGGTCGTATCTCTAGTCAGAGACATTTCGAGAAAAAAATTAAATTACCATTTACTTTTTAATATTTTATTAAAATAGGCACCACAGGCGAGTGTAATAAGAATAACTTATTTTAAACAATAAAATTAGATTTTACTAGAAATGGACTGCATGTCGTTGTATGTAATTAAGGTACTAAGGTAGGTTATATTATGAAACTTTTCTGTCTGTACCATTGTTGGACAATTTTGGTGCTATGATATTTTTGGCTTGGCTAACCTAGTGTTTAATTGTATATATAATATAATTTTAGTATTTATTGGCAACTACTTCAGTTCGGATATTGATTATTAAAAGAACTATGTTGATTGAAATGTTAATAATTTGATTTTACCTAAAACAAATGGCTAAGCCATTTTGACCTAGACGCAATAGATACAACTCAATTTCGATTTTTAATCTATAATTTTTTAAACCTATCCCAGATAAAATAAGTCTGTCAAACTAAGCGAGTTGTGTCTATGTTTTAGGCTGTTAACTATTGTAACGCTTTAATTATTACCGTAGGTTGTATTATTGTATTGTATTGATAGAAAAGTTTCAAAGGTTGTCTCACTGTCTTGGTTGAAGAATTAATGGTGCTAAACCGCGAACACAATAAAAACTTATTTAATTTTTTAATGTGTTATTAATGTTACAACTAAACCTAATGATATAAATATACATATAATATGTATAAAAATATGCTTCGCACACTTTGTATTGGTTCTTGTTTTACAGTCGAAAGTTACCGCGAATTTCATTTTAATACCATTCTTTATCTACATAGTAGTACTATATAATTGTCTGCAATGCAGTTAAATGTACAAGACTGTTATTAGTGTCAAAAAGAGCTTGTGTTTCTCATTTTTATTAGTAAATAATATATTACATAACTGGAGATTTAATCTTGGCCAGCCTTGTATTATGAAAGAAAACAGACATGTTTGCTACACACAACAAAATAAAAGAACCACATTGTGCAATGAGTTCAATTTATCCATGTAAGACAGTGAGATCCTTATTTTGTAAATATAATGTAACGGTACGATACGGAACAATGAGCGAATGCCAGGCTGTTGTAAACCCTTTAAATTATAGAATAAGACGCGTATGAATCTTCCCTCCATTTTTAAATACTAAACATACCTACCTACTATCATTAGCATTAACAAAAATATTGCCATTGCAAGACTTTGTCTTACAGCATAAAATTGCATTGAACGTACTTAAACTTACAATAAATATTCATACACTTTTTACCTTATACACACAACAGCATAAATATGTTTAAAATGGAGAGTAGGTTCACAGCGTACGGTGATTTGCCAGGGTATAATACCATACTCCTGTGATCTCAATGTATGTTTGTTTCATAAAATATGTACATATTCAAAATAAATACAATTATCGAAGACAGTCGCAAAAGTTGATTTTTTTTTAATTCCATAAAATAAGGTTGGCTCCGATTCTAAGAACAAAACAAACCACCTGTCGGTACATTACATCTATCAAAACCTAAAGTAATTTTTACTAACATATAAATTTACCTTTTCATCTGTGAATCAGAAATTTAGCGTCGAAAAATCTTGCCATTTATATTTTATCTATAATATTTTTATTTCAGATATACCAGTATCAAGGAGGTTGTATTGTATTATAACCTCCTTGACCAGTATATATATATCGAATAATCTTGCCTTACACACTTTGATAGACTGTACTATTTTTATAAAACCATAAGTTTGATGAAATCCTTTCTTACGAAATAATAATTAGGTAGTTTTGAATCCAGATAGATGCTACAAATATTTTAACCACTACACATAACATTATTTTGATATGACACAAGTTCTTGCAAATCATACATACACAATGAGTATACTTTACAAAATAAAAACAACACCTTTTGTGAAAATGCGATAGGTTGAAGTATCTGCTTCTAATGAATAAAAATATCCATTAATATAATGACGCGTTTTTCGTTATATAATAGTTACTTATTGTAAGTAATGCCGAAGGTGGTTAATTTGTTCTTCTACATTTATTTATTTTGTATTTCCTTAATTTTATTTGCGACTGTATTTTACCTGTGGTAATGAACAACCGTATATGAAACAGCTTGATTATGAATTGTGTGTGTTTATATCAGAAAGTATTTGTTGCGGCTTGGCAACTTCTCTAATCCAACGAAACATTCCTTATTGTTTGTTTTTTGGATTGCATCGGTTTAACAATTTTGGTTTCAACACACTCAGCAGTAATATGACAGATTGCATATTATAAAGTACCTGATAGATTAGAGGGTTAATATATAATATTATGAAGTTCTGCTATGCACACACATGTTCGTAACATGTGGTTTCGAAGTGTGTTTTTACTTGAAAATATAAAGCTTATAAGTATCTTGTGGAGCAATAAAATGAAATGATTTCCATACAAATGTTTTATTTTGATCCAAAACTTCAGACATAACATGGTTGAAATAGAAAAGAGACCAACAAAACAAACAATTTTCTTTACAGAAATTTTTAAAATGTTGGTTCAATTCCGCAGTATGATTTAAAATGTAAAAATTAACTATTATTTTTATGGACCGGATTCACCCATGGCTACATGACGTCAAAACGTCAGAAGTTATAAAAACAGTTGAATGAAACGCTAACGTAAAACGTAAACATAACAAATTCAAATAAATAAATAAATGAAAAGAGAGACATCGGCGTGATTTCACAAGTGTTAGTTACGTTTTGCTGTTTTGGCATTTAATTTACAAAAAAGAAAAAAAATATTCTCCTTCCAGCGGGGACATGCCTACGCATACCCGACTAGCGGGGGCAAGCGCGCCTGAGCTCCTGGTGCACCTTACCTGAGAAGAAGTAGTACGAGGAGAAGTCTTCTTCCGTGGAAGGGCTGCCATGGGGCGGCTGGCGCTGGTAGGGCCGCGTTCCCTTGGCCTTGGCCGGTCCTGCATGTGCTCTAGCCGCAGAGATGTAGTCATCATTCTACCCAAAGACCCAATACCCTTATGGCTCAGTCACACTATGCTCCTCGCGCTACTCCTCTCTCTGCACCTCGCGCTGCCGCGATGTTGCCCTCTCTGGCCACACACTGCTCTACTCGTGCAATTAATCGCGACACTCCGCACTAGGTCCCTCGCGTTTGCAACACAATGGATGTTGAAACTGCGGCAGCGCGCGCTATACTTATGCATATTTATTATGGCTAATTACGAGTATATCAATTTTCATAAAAATAAATATATATGATATTTATTCATGGCATCAGAACGACGCTTCCGTAACAAGCGCTAGATTCTGACAGTGTTCGTTTAAGTATGTGATCAGCCACAGCCACTCGCGTTCATATTGCCAGTTCTTCGGCTCGCAAAAAAAACCGGCATAACCGGGAGCAATGGGCATGACGAAGAGCATGGCTAGTATTGTGGCCACACTAAGTCTCTGCCTCCTTTCCTCGCTACTTCTCATGCCACTCGACGAGTGTGTGGCCGGGGGTTAGAATACCCAGGGCCCTTACCTACACGTGGTACGCCCTGATTACCCATCAACAGGTAGGTAATTGAACTAACGTGGTGGCCATATTTTTTCCGATCAAAGCTCTTTAGTTTTATAAGGCACTACAACACAAAACCATAGTCTCAAGTGCTTGGCAGTTCCAGTGGAAATCCCGATAAAGGACGGTAGCCCGATGGATTGCGGAGCACTGGGTGCTAATATTCCTCTGGCCAGAGCTCACCATATAGCTATAATTTTAAGGGACACTGATATATTATAGTCTGAAAACTAATGCAGGATAAAAAAATTACTGTTGTATTGTATTTTTACCGTTACTTCCTATTAAAGTCTTACAGGGGGATGTTTGCCATAGTTGCCACGCTTTGCAATCGGGTTGGCAACTACATTTTTTTCGTCGTTATTATGAAGATGCTGCTGCATATCTCCTGAATTTGTTTCCTTCTGTCGCCTCATACAACACCCACGGGATGATAAGGGGTAGTGCATATTCTTACACCGCCACTACACGGTATGAAGGTTTTTATCAGTTAAATTATGTTTGGATGATGTCATTACAATAATTAAAACTCATTTAGTGCGATTCTGACTTTCTTAATTGGACGATTTCATTACTGGCATGGGGAACTTAAATATAACGGTTTTTATAGGGTGGTTAAAACAAGTTTGTTTATTGAAAGTGGAGTCAGCGCTTCTGTAATATTATACTTCATAACATGTTTACTAGTAATCTGATATTAAAAGCTTAGTCAAGACAATTTATGATGAACATCTACTTGGAAATATTAGATGGCAACTTCCAGGATGTAACATGTAGATAGACAAAAGGTATAACATGTCAAAGGATATATTTAACTGGGATATTTAAATAGTGTATTTTGAAAACGGGCAAAGAAAGGAAATTGAAATACGTATCGAAAATTCCTTGAATAACTACTGGTTTCACTTTCATGAAAGACTAGCTGTTTCCCGCGATTTCGCCCACGTGTAATTTTTTGCGCGGAACCACAGAATAAATAAAAGTACTACGTAGCGGAACTCCTTGAATAAAAGTAGATTAAGTTACTCCTTATTACATCAGCTGCCAGTGAAAGTCCCATCCAAATCGGTCTACGGGTTTTTGGGTGATGCGTGTTCACGCCAAAACAGCTCGCAGATGACATTTATCGTTATATTTTGACCAATTTACATACTATTTTTATGAATTATAGCTTATGTGTTATTCTGATGTATGAGTTATATTATTGTAAAGTTTCATTGGTATCAGCTAGTTTTCCAATAAAAAAATGACCTGCGTAAACTTGCTACTATAAAGAAAACCTCGGAAGATAAAAACCCTATACTATACATTTCTACGTCGCGCATGCGCCAATGCCCCGTGTGCAATGTGCATTCGACACATTTTTGGTTTTATTAACTTTTTGCACTTAATATTGTATTTTGTGTATTTATAATGGTAGTGGTTATATTCAAGCAGGGTGCAGTTTTTTTTCATATTGTAAAAAGTACCCAGCGCTAATTATTTGAAATTATATCGACGCTATAAGATGAGCAGTCTTTACCTGTTTTTTTTTATTAATAAACTACATAGGTGCAGTTTAAATAATTAATATTTTTGAGATGTGCTATTTGAAATACACACGTCTGTCAGTATATATAGTCCAAATTCGTAAGCTGGTGGTTCATTCGACACTTACCAAATTTGGTTTTATTAACTTTTTGCACTTAATATATAACCACTACCATTATAAATACATAAAATGCATTATGTACTTATAATTCCATCCTCGCCTGGGCCTTGCCGTTTTTAGGTGCTGGAGAGCCATTCTAATCTCGCTCAGACTGACGTCCGGGATATCTTCGGAATAGTGTCGGATAAGACTCGCTCTTGGATCGTTACACACACTTGCGTGTGGCTCCAACGATGACGTGTACAGCTGCCCATAGAACCTCCCAATCTCACTCAAAATCTCAAGTGCCCCAGTAACGATGCTGCCACACTCGGTCTTCAGCTTTGACAGTTCGCTCTTTCTGGCAGACAGATCTCTGGCAAAGACTTTGGAGCCTTGGTTCCGCTCGATCGCTTCTTCAACATAAGCTGTATTGAAGTTGCGTAAATCCCGCCGCATGCATTTGGAGATCTGTCTGTTCAGTTGCCTGTATGCTGTCAAATCTGTTGAAGAATGTAGCTTCATCTCCCGTCTAACAGCCATGAGATTAAGAGTGTGATCGGAGAGTTTTTGTGTTCTTCTGCGGCGGGTCTTGCAGAACTTAGCTCCGACCGCATGGACAGTTTCCACGAGCTTGTCATTCATATCATCCACTTCATTGCAGTCTTCTAGGCCTTAAAACCTTAAAAACGGCAAGTTCCCAGGCAATGATGGAATTACAGCGGAGCTTCTGAAAGCCGGTGGAAAACCGGTAGTTGAAGTCCTTCAGAAGCTCTTTAATTCCGTCCTCCATGGCGGCATTACACCGGAAGCGTGGAGCAGAAGTGCGGTGGTCTTGTTCTTCAAGAAAGGTGACAACGCTCTCTTGAAGAACTACAGAATTGTACTCCGAGGAGTACAATTTGCCACTATGTCTGGCGTATGTGGACTATGAGAAAGCCTTTGATTCCGTCAAAATTAGGGCGGTGCTGCAGTCCCTTCAGCGGTGCCAAGTTGACTGTCGGTATATCGAAGTGCTGCAGTGCTTGTAAAGTAGGGCTACGATGGCTATCCGAGTACAGAACCAGAGTACGAAACCTATCCAATTGCAGAGAGGTGTAAGACAGGGTGACGTTATATCCCCGAAACTCTTCACCGCTGCATTGGAAGACGTTTTCAAGCTTCTGGACTGGAAAGGATACGGTATTAACATCAATAATGGCGAGTACATCACTCACCTTCGATTTGCCGACGATATAGTCCTTATGGCAGAATCGCTGGAGGAACTAAGCACCATGCTCAAAGACCTCAATAGTGTCTCCCAATGGATAGGTCTTAAGATGTACACGGACAAAACAAAGATCATGTTTAATGTCCATGTCACACCTATGCCGGTAGTTGTTGGGAGCACTAAGCTCGAAGTTGTTGATGAGTATGTTTACCTGTAACAAATAGTCCGACTAGGTAAGTCCAACTTCGGCCGAGAGATCAATCGACGGATTCAACTCGGCTGGGCAGCGTTCGGGAAACTACGACCCATCTTCTCGTCAGACATACCTCAAAACCTTAAAACGAAATTGTACAACCAGTGCGTGTTGTCAGTGATGACTTATGGATCTGAGACGTGGTCCTTCACAGCTGGCCGTATAAGGAAGCTCAAGGTCGCTCAGCGAGCTATGGAGAGGGCTATGCTCGGGTTTTCTCTGCGTGATAAACCTAGTGACGACCTGGTAAGACATGCAGGAAGTCGATAGATGCAGGTGGCTCAGGACCGTGCTTTGTGGCATTCCTTGGGGGAGGCCTATGTTCAACAGTGGTCTTATGAAAGGCTGTAATGATGATGATGATGATGTATTTATAATGGTAGTGGTTATATTCAAGCAGGGTGAAGAAAAGTACCCAATTCTAATTATTTGAAGTTATATCGACCGCGGAGCAAACCGTGAAATGAACGTTATAAGGTGAGCGATCTTTAACTATTTTTTATTATTTATTTTATTATATTATTTACTAAACTACATGGGTGCAGTTCAAATAATTAATATTTTTGAGATCATCATCATCATTACAGCCTTTCATAAGTCCACTGCTGAACATAGGCCTCCCCCAAGGAATGCCAAAAACACGGTCCTGAGCCACCTGTATCCATCGACTTCCTGCATGTCTTACCAGGTCGTCACTCCATCTCATAGGGGTCGCCCTACACTTCGCCTACCGGTACGAGACTGCCACTCGAGAACCTTTCTTCCCCATCGGTTGTCGGTTCTTCGAGCTATATGGCCAGCCCACTGCCACTTCAGCTTACTAATCCGTTGGGCTATGTCGGTTACTCTGGTTCTACTGCGGATATCCTCATTTCTTTTTTTGAGATATGCTTTTTAAAACAGGTCTGTCAACAATTTTTTTATATATATACTCCAAATTCGTAGGCTAGGGTAGGGGGAGGGGGGGGGGACACAGTAGGTATCTTGAATCTGCAACTCACATATTCAAAAAAAAATACGAAACTACTTATCTATTTATTTGTTGTTATGATTCTTAGAGTATTCAAAACATGAATACTCTGAAAGTTGTGATTGGATCCGCCTCGTTTCTCGCAAGCACTTGGTACTACGTAGATGAGCTTACGTATTGGTTGACTGACGTACAGGTCTCTAGTGTCAGGTGTATAAAAACTAAAAATTACTCTGTGGTGTCTTGGCGGCCACGAAGTACCTATACTATGATTCATAGACTCATTCAGACTAATGATTCATTTGAAATAAAATAAATTCGATAGCAGCGCCACTACTGTGTTCCGGTGCGAAGGTTAAGAAAGCCACAGGTTGTGACATATTTTATCTTAGTCCTCAGTCTTGACAACTGATCCGTTACCTTTTGTTTAAAGGTGATAACCCACGTTTTACTAGTCAAGTAGCAATTAAATACAGTTCACTGTATTTAACCCTTTCGCTGTCCCGTGCACTACATATAGGGCACTGCTATTGTTTTACTATTGTGTCTAGAAACCGGACAGTGAAAGTGTTAATTTGAATTGGTAAAATACTAACACTAGCCCCCTCTGTTTCTTATACGTTCATAAGTACGTTTTATACGTGGTAGAGCAATGTTGCAGCTATATTAGTAGTATAGTTGTAGCACGAATGGGTCGGCTCGACCGGGGAGGACCACGCTCTCACAGAATACCAGCGTAAAATAGCTGCTTAACGCTGCTGTGTTTCGTATGGTGAGTGTAGAGAACCGGAGTCTCTTTTTACTAGAAATGAGGCATTCCATCTTAGTCCTCACGTGTGACAACGCATCTGCATTTTAATTTGTAATAGACGACAGATGTAGATGTCTATGGGCCACAGCAACCACTTAACATCAGGTGGACTGTGTGCTCGTTTGTCACCCTTTACTATAAAAAAAAGAAGAAGACCACAAAATCCTCCTAACTTTTGACTGCCAAAAAATTAACCATTACCAAAGATACCCGATCAAACCACTTACTATTCTCGGCAGTTGTATTTTTGTAATTGCACTATTGTAAGATGGTCTCCACGTAACCATATTTGCCAAGATAATGTATTTGCGTACACCTGGACTAAAGAAATTGCCCATAAAAGCTCTAACGAGATTTCTTCAGCTGTTATACATTGTTTGAATAATCTGGATTTACCTTATGTTGTATCTATACGGTTATTGACTGCCGAGTTTGGGGACCAAAATAAAAATTCTATTTTATTAAGGGCCATCATGCATTGACTGCATTCGTCCACAAATGCAATAAAACTCGCGTAAATAATTTTCCCAGTAACGGGACACTCATTTATTCTATCAGACAGGGTATTAGTCCTAACAGAAAAGCAAATAAAGAAGAAGGGAACAATCCTTAAGCCTCAGGAGTACATTGATATCGTAGAAAAACATGTAACTGTCTATCATCTAGAGACAGAAGTACCAATTCTCGATTATCAAACACAATGTAGAAATATTTTGAAGTCGACTCAAAGTTTGCAATTTCGGGTTTCCAAATGCAAAATGTTTATTATCACTACTGGAAAAAACCAACTAAAAATCAGGGGTAAAATCTCTTATTACTCTTATATGGAAGTGAACAAGTCAATTACGAAACGTGATCAAAGCTTCGTAACATTCAACTCAGATGCAGTCAGAATTTGTTTTCCAGTTCAAGAGGCCAAGTTGGTCGATGTCCATAAATTACCCGAAATACATTTTGGGGAAAAATAGCCACTATATGTATATCGGAACTAGAATACTACAAAAAAGTGCTTAACAGTTGAAATGTGGTTGGTCGTCCTTCAGAACTGGCTGAGGATGAAGATGATACTGAAGAAGTATTGAATTTTGTCTAAGTAAAACTCCCCTTTTCTTAATTTTAATTCAAATAATAGTAGCAAAAAAATTGTTAGAAAAGGTTAAATTTTTCAATCTGTACTGTGGGTTTAAATTTATTTCAGCTTCTCTCATACTTATAAAATCATTAGTTGCTTTGGTGACAACACTTGTATCTGAGTACTGAGGAGTAGTTATAGTAAATAGTTTTGGTAAATCGAGTTTAATTTTATCATACTACGATGAAGTACCAATACCTCCTATCTTCGTTTTTAGCGATTTTCAGATTTTAATGCAATTTGGCGTAAAATAATATCTTGCACGTACTAACAAAATCTTCTAAAACATTATTTAATTATTTATGCTTTAAAATACTAATAGAAATAACTTCTATTTTAAATTGACAAATTTATTCTAAAATTTTGCTGGAAATAAATCCTAACTTTACAAAAGAAATACCTTCTATATTATTTTATGCATAAAATAAGAGCAAATACCCATCCATCTGCAGCAACTTAAGTCAGTATTACCCATAGATAAATATATATGTAGCAAGCGTATTACCCAGTGATTGTCATAGTTTTGACGATGGTCTGTCATAGTCTACTTAAAAAGTTAAAGATGTTAGAATTTAAGAAAAAGTTTATTGGTAATTTTTGATCTCATTGGTATTAATAACTTCATATCGTACCAGGTTGATGTTGTATTCCGTTGATATCACGGACGTCAGTCTGAGCGAGATTAGAATTGCTCTCCAGCACCTTAAAATGGGCAAGGCTCCAGGCGAGGATGGAATTACAGCGGAGCTTCTGAAAGCGGGTGGAAGACCGGTACTTGAAGTCCTTCAGAGGCTCTTTAATTCCGACCTCCATGGTGGCGTTACACCGGAGGCGTGGAGCAGAAGTGCGGTGGTCTTGTTCTTCAAGAAAGGTGACAACGCTCTCTTGAAGAACTACAGACCGATTTCCCTTCTGAGCGTCTACGTGCTGTTTTCGAGAGTTATTACGAATTGTCTCGCGCGCTACTTGACGACTTCCAGCCTCCCGAACAAGCCGGTTTCCGAAAGGGCTTTAGCACCATAGATACCCTTCGGCAAATTGCACAGAAGTCCGAGGAGTACAATTTGCCACTATGTCTGGCATATGTGGACTATAAGAAAGCCTTTGATTCCGTCGAAATTTGGGTGGTGCTACAGTCCCTTCAGCGGTGCCAAGTTAACTGTCGGTATGTCGAAGTGCTGAAGTGTTAGTACAGTAGAGCTACGATGGCTATCCGAGTACAGAACCAGAGTTCGAAACCTATCCAATTGCAGAGAGCAATTGCTGCATTGGAAGACGTTTTCAAGCTTCTGGACTGGAAAGGATACGGTATTAACATCAATGGCGAGTACATCACTCACCTTCGATTTGCCGACGATATAGTCCTTATGGCAGAATCGCTGGAGGACCTAAGCACTATGCTCAATGACCTCAATAGTGTCTCCCAACGGATAGGTCTTAAGAACATGGACAAAACAAAGATTATGTTTAATGTCCATGTCACACCTATGCTGGTAGTTGTTGGGAGCACTAAGCTCGAAGTTGTTGACGAGTATGTGTACCTGGGACAAATAGTCCGACTAGGTAAGTCCTACTTCGACCGAGAGATCAATCGACGGATTCAACTCGGCTGGACTGCGTTCGGGAAACTACGACACATCTTCTCGTTAGAAATACCTCAAAACCTTAAAACGAAATTGTACAATCAGTGCGTGTTGCCAGTGATGACTTACGGATCTGAGACGTGGTCCTTCACTGCTGGCCGTATGAGGTAGCTCAAGGTCGCTCAGCGAGCTATGGAGAGGGCTATGCTCGGAGTTTCTCTGCGTGATAAACTTAGAAATGAGTATATCCGCAGTAGAACCAGAGTAACCGACATAGCCCAACGGTGTGGCGGAATCGTACCGGCGGACGAAGTGTAGGGCGTCCCCTTACTAGATGGAGTGACGACCTGGTAAGACATGCAGGCAGTCAATGGATGCAGGTGGCTCAGGACCGTGCTTTGTGGCATTACATGGGGGAGGCCTATGTTCAGCAGTGGACTTGTGAAGGGCTGTAATGATGATAATGATAATGATGACATCCGACAACGACACTACAAAATAAAGCCAAAGCAGTGATCACTGTGACATTACAGGTAACACTTGACAATTAAGTTTGACACACCATAATGATATTTTTTTAGGTTAGTAATGCGTTCAGGAATTCAGAATTATTCAAATTTTTAAATTTTCAGAGGAGATGCAAAATTTAGTTGATGTTGATTTCGCGAGTTCGCGTTGTTCTCGAGTTTGTGTATCTGGGTTCAAAGTTTACGAGAGATGGAAAGTGTGAGAGTGATATCGAAAAAAGAGTGAATGCAGGAAACATGGTGGAAATGCAGCTTTGCACTCCTTTATGAGCAGTCGGAAGGTGTCTAACAAGGCTCGTTTGGCTGTGCATGAGAGCGTGTTAGTTCCGACACTCATGTACGGAAGTGAAAGTTGGGTATGGAAGAAGAAACATGAAAGCAGAATAAATGCGGTTGAGATGAGAGCGTTAAGAAGTATGATAGGAGTTAAATTGAGTAACAGGATGAGAAATAGTGAGATAAGGAAACGTTGTGGTCTGAAAGAAGATGTAGTGACAAAAATTGAGGAAGGTATGCTGAGATGGTTTGGCTATGTCGAGAGAATGAATGAAGAACGATTGACGAAAAAAGTGTATAAGGCGAGTGTGAATGAAAGTGTTGGAAGGGGTAGAGCTAGGTGGACGTTTTTAGAACAAATCAGGGACGTCTTGAAAAAAGGCTAGGTCAAGAGTACCCTAACCCGAAGAGCATGTGTGAAGGGAATAATTAAAGTGGACGAAAGGAAACAAGTATGTAAGGATCGTAACAAGTGGAAAGAAGTGATCTCTGCCTACCCCTACGAGAAAGAGGCGTGATATGTATGTAAGGCGGGTAGAAGCAAAAGGGGAGATCTCCCGCCGGGCAAGGTGCTCTGCCCGGGGAGCGGCCAACGCTCCGATTGGTAGTTCGGAGCTATGCTATATTTACTGCTTTAACTTCGGAACTTTGTTAGTGCAATTTAGGCTTCGATGTGTTTTGCTTATGGCGCGACGACAGCACCGCCAAATCACCCCCCTGCTCAGACCGGAGGTCGATAGTGCAGTCCGCTTGCCGGTGCGTCCTTAATGCCGGTGGGGAATGCATGCCATACTATGCACTTGCAAGTGATGCCGGTGAGAACGATGTGCCGGAGCAAGTGCCAGGGATTGCCTTCTAGTCTGCGGTGAGTCGGGAAGAAGGCAAGTAATCTGCGAGAGTGCCGTGAAGCAGAGGCGAGCAGTAAGGTTCGAGCCGTGCTGAACACTATAGCACAGAGAGTAGCTTGAAGGAACAGGAAGCATTATTATTCCAGTGCTGCGATGAACCTTTGTAAAGCTGATGGATTGCAGAATGTGAAGACTGCAGACAATATCTGCTCGGGAGCGAATGAATGGGGTACTTGAGGACGATGACGAAGGTTTTGAAGTTGTAGTTTCCGAAGGTTATTGGTTGCTAGTGACCGACCAAAGATTCGGTTTCGGTTTCGGCAAAAAATCAGCCGAACCTTCGGTGGCGCCGAAACGCAGTGTTCGTGGATTATCGTGCCTCATTCTGATGAATTCGTGACTCGGGTATTATTCATAACTTTTTTCATAGTATAAGGGTGAAAAACGAGCACACAGTCCACCTGATGGTAAGTGGTTGCTGCGGCCCATAGACATCTACATCTATCCTCTGTTACAGATCAAAATGCGGATGCGTTTTCACCCGTGAGGACTAGGATGGAATGCCTTCATTTCCAGTAAAAAGGGCCTCTGGCCACCTGCACTCCCAAGCGAAACGCAGAGGTAAACCTCTATTTCACGCTGGTATTCTGTGAGGTCGTGGTACCACCCCGGTTCGAGCCGGCCTATCCATGCGACAGCAAAAAGTGCCGCCTGGCTCTACCACTGTTAATATATAACTATACAGAAACAGAAACAGAAACTTTTTTATTCAATATAGGTTATAACTAATACTTATTGAAAGTCACATTTTTTTTAATTACCACTGGTTCGAAAAAAAGCCTCTGTCTTTGGAAGAACCAGCAATAACCCAGCGGGACTTTTTTTAAAATAACAGCTTACAATCAGAGGCGTAGCGTAGATTAATATAAACGTGGTCGAAGTTGCGTCAACGAGGCCCCTTTTCTTTCGTTCCAAGGATCTACCCAATAGATATATCTCACCAAACATGCTTTGGCACGACATATCTACTCATATCAATTAATTCCTTACAAGTCTCGTATTCCGTCAATGTAACAGTCGCGGTCCTTGAAGGTAGTTACAACGGCCTCGCGGTCGCACTTAAGAGGGGCTTCTTGTGAGACCCCAAACAAACACACTTAAATTTTTGACTTTCTTTTTCGAGCGTAAAAGTGATCAAATTAATTAGTCATCTGTGGTAAAGTTTGGGGGCATCGAATTTTAGGGGGCCTGGCGAGGCCTTAAGGGGGGGGGGCCCTTAAGGCGCGTGCGAGACCGTGGGAGAGGGCCCACTTCGCCCACGCCTAGCTACGGCAATGCTGACAATCATGTATGAAACACAATTAACAACACAAAACAAAATAGAAATTGCTTGGTAGTGATCACCTCATTCCCAGGGGTTATTATCATCCATAAATTCCTTAATATCATAATAACTCTTTTTATACAAACTTAGTTTATTAAAGTTTTTGAACTTTGAGCAGGTTTTGTATATTTTCTGGAATGTAAGTGTGTGAGTGTGATATATTAGGTTAATGCTCTCATTTAACAATACTAACAATATTGTGAACACAAGAAAATATGTTCTCAATTAGCGAGTAACTTTTTATGGGTTTTGTTGGTTGAAATTGACGTAAAAAAGTATTTATTAACGTTAAATTGTTAAATTTTTACTTTAAAATAAATAAATATATTGCTACATGACTATTACAATTACTGATTTTCATTAACATGCATTAACTATCTATATATGTATAAAAAAGCCTACCAGATTTCAGTATACATAAAAAAATAACATGTCTAATTATATTTCGGTTTCAACCGAAACTGACACCCAGACCGAAGGTTCGTTTTCGGTTTCGGTTTCGGTTGAAAATCCTGTTTCAGTCGGATACTATTTGTTGCATGTTCATATCACGTCGGCGTCACCACTGTGGCGGGTGAAAGGAAAAGGGGAGATCTCCCGACGGGCAAGGTGTTCTGCCCGGGGATCGGGCAACGCTCCGTATGATAGTTCGGAGCTATGCTATATATGCTGCTTTAACTTCGGAACTTTGTTAGTGCGATTTAGGCTTCGATGTGTTTTGCTTGTGGCGAGACGACAGCGCCGCCACATATGTATGTATTATTCGCAAGTTCCCAATAATCGATTATGGATTCATTGACATCGATGTTTCGATGTTCGACACGTGTCAACATCGATGTTTTAATTTTTAACATCGATGATCATCGAACATCCCTAACTTGCGCTAACTTGTAAACACAGTGCTTGTAAATTGTAAATAAAATTGAACATTGGCATTAGCTTGCTACATATTTATTTATCTATGATTGGCATGGCAGAATTATTGTGACCATATCCACAATACCAATACCCATATGCCATATTGATAAAAAAGAAGTTAATAACTTCCTAATATTTTAAAAATTTCAAGTATTAAGTTCAAATAGTGTTCTGTGATTAAGTTCACCAGTTAGCCAGTTACTATACTCTTTGAAGTTCACACATTCACGGAGATACAATCATGAGTTTAAAAGTGTACATTGTTGGTGTTGGGATGACGAATTTCGTTAAACCCAATACTTCGAAGGATTATCCAGAAATAGGCAAAGAAGCTGTAGAAGAAGCTTTGGCGGACTCCGGTATCTCTTATGATTCAGTGCAACAAGCAGTTTGTGGCTATATCTACGGTGATTCCACTTGTGGCCAGCGAGTGCTTTATCAGCTTGGTATGACCGGTATACCGATCTACAACGTCAATGACCACGGTGCAACTGGTGCCACAGCACTTTATCTTGCCTACCAACTTGTCCAAGGTGGTTTAGCTGACATCGTACTAGCATTAGGTTTTGAAAAAATGTCACTAGGTACTCTCCCAGGTACCGCA
Organism: Parnassius glacialis; assembly: GCA_033319125.1. NCBI lineage: Eukaryota > Metazoa > Arthropoda > Insecta > Lepidoptera > Papilionidae > Parnassius > Parnassius glacialis. The sequence continues at coordinate 7,900,528 of JAVANC010000011.1, read as the reverse complement.
TATCCCGACAGAACGTATCCTTTAGACAAACATGCTAATAAAATGTTAGAAATGGTAAAGATAGAAAATGCACCATTGACTGCTCAATGTTTTGGTAATGCTGGTCTTGAACATATGAAGAAATATGGTACAACAAAGTTGCATTTTGCAAAAATTGCATTTAAAAACCACCAAAATGGCTCCAGAAATCCTCGAGCACTCAATCAAAAAGCCTACACATTAGATGAAATATTAAATTCAAAGCAGATCTTTGGTCCATTAACAAAACTACAGTGTTGTGGTAACAGTGATGGAGCAGCCGCGGCCATTCTTATGTCTGAAAAAACTGTAGCCTATTATAATCTTCACGAAAAAGCAGTGGAAATCTGCGGCATGGCTATGGCAACTGACACTGCAGCCGTTTTTACTGAAAAAAGCTTAATGAAAGTAACCGGCTATGATATGAGTGCATTGGCAGCAAAAAAAGTATATGCTAAATCAGGTATATCCCCTAAGCAAATTGATGTAGTAGAACTCCACGACTGTTTTTCTTGCAATGAATTGATAACATATGAAAGCTTACAATTATGTGAAGAAGGGAAAGGTGGAGCATTTGTTGATGCAGGTGACAATACATATGGAGGCAAGGTTGTGGTGAATCCAAGTGGTGGATTAATAGCTAAGGGCAATCCAATTGGGGCGACTGGGCTGGCACAATGTGCAGAATTGGTGTGGCAACTAAGGGGAGAAGCAGGAAGAAGACAGGTTAGTTCTATTTCTTTTTTAAGAGCCATTTCAAATTCCACTACTTTATATATACACTGCTGTATTGTTTTCACAATAGTGTGTTACTGGCAGACATACCTTTAAAGACTACTTACACTGTCCAGTCTTTTTTAAATTGAAGTGACAAATAAGCTTACAATTCATCCAATGATAAATAGCTAGTAGCTACTGATGCTCATGGACATCCGCAACAAGCTTCAAATAAAGAAAGCTGCAGATGTGTTGTTGCCTCTGGGTACTACAATGTAATACTTTCGAGCCTGTAATTATTATACTGGCTCTTCAGCCAAGCTAATTTATGCTAGTGGACTAAGTTCAGAACCAATGGCGATTCTAGCTACTATATTGTATATAATTTATTTATATCTTTATAAATAAAAAATATGTGTCACATTGTTTGTCCACAATGAACTCTTAAACTACTAAACTGATTAAAATGAAATTTTGCACACTGTGTGCAGTTTGGTCCAAATTGAGAGATAGGGTAGTTCTTATCCTGTTAAGTGACCCTCAATATTTTTTATTGGTAATTTAAGGATTTTTATAGGACAAAGTTGGAGAGGGCAGTACGACGTCTGCCTGGCCAGCTAGTCTTTATAATATATAAAAATTACGGGTCACATTGTTTGTCCGCAATGAACTCCTAAACTATTGAACTGATTTCAATGAAATTTAGCACACTGTGTTCAGTTTGGTCCAACTTGAGAGATAGGATACTTTTTATCCCGATATTCATAGACAGGGTCATCGGAAAGGGCAGACATTGTCTGCCTGGCCAGCTAGTATATATATAGCTATGTGTTGAATATTATAGTTATATGTGTTCAATGGAAACCAGAGCTAAATATATTTTATAATTTGAGATAACTTTTTAAATTGTTAACTATGTTTTAAGGTATATTTTTATGTATAGTTATATAGTGATTTTCTAAGATCTAAAAATGTGTGTGAATTTGATTAGTATAAAATAATTAAATATACCTTTCATATTGTTTGGTGAAGTTGCATCATATAGAAGAGAGAATTGAAATACCTCAACCAGTTCTGCCCTTACCTGGCAAATATATACTTTATGTTATTCAGATAAGACATTTGTACCATGTTATATATATTGCATAGTATTCTGTAAAAATCCAATGGTCTATACCATTTGTCATCAAACAAAAGTAAGTATATTTAGATGCACTACCCATGCGGTTAAAGAATGGGATTGAAAATGACATTGTTTCTATTCACCTTTCACTTGAACACTGTTGGTTTAGTTTAGTTTATAATGGGCTGTTTTCCGCAACTCCACTTCTATGCGCGTATTTTACGTGTGGGCAGTAACAATGTGATTATTCAAGCCAAGAGATCTCCCTGAAGAAGCTCAACAGTCCTTTGATGTTGCATGCAACTTCGGGGAGTGATCCCGGCATGCCTAGATGTTTAGCCTTATACGTAGCAACCTCCAGACATTTCAGTAGCATGTGGGCCGCCGTTTCTTCTTCCCCCATATCCTGCACAGGGGACTATCTGTAACACCTATAGTAAATAAATGCTTGTTAAAGGTGCCATGTCCTGTGATAGCACTTGTTACTATCCTGATCTGCGGCTTGTTCAGTGTCATTAGAACTATGGTAAAACAACTGTTTATTTCAGGCAGGGCCTCCCTAGCTTGTACAGTCTACTAGATTTTTCCAAAGCTGAGTGTGTAGATTAGTGAAGTGTCTACGTACCAGTGAACGAACATTACCAAAGGGGATTGGTATGATTGGTTCCGGCCCTATAGTGGCCAGAGCCGATCCTCTTCTGGCCAGTTCGTCTGCTTCATCTTTGCCTCTGGATCCACTGTGTCCCTTTATCCATTGCAGTCACATTGTTGTTTTTACATACCTCATTTAATCGTTGATTGCATTCATATATTAGTCCTGAGTTCACCACATTGCAACTCAGAGCTTTTAGTACCGCCTGCTGATACTGTCGATCAGTATTCTGATGGGGAAGTCATTAACCTTCCTAGCATCTATTGCTATGGCCGCTTGAATGATACCCATACATTCCGCCTGAAAGGCTGTGTAATAGATACCCAGCGGTGTGCATATGTGGATATTGAGGTCTTCAGAGAAAGTTCCAGAACCTACACATTCATTTCTTTTAGAACCATCGGTGAAAACTAAGCTCTTTTGGGCTTAATCCTTCCCGCTGGCTGGTTTCATTTAATTGTATCTTGTACTTCTTATAGAATACAAATTGTTTAGGAATCTTATCATACTTGGCTTGTAAGATAGGAATTTTTGAGTGAATTCTATCAATGATGCCTGTATGAGGGACACTATTCTTACTCCAAAAATTTAGGGTCTTGAGTCCAATGGCTGCTAAAGTCGCTTCTTATTGTATATGTAGATGAAACGGGGTTAGCTCAAGCATCACTTCTGAGGCTGCTGTTGGCGTAGTCCTTATGCAGGCTGTGGCAGCCATACATGCCAGTCTTTGGTAGCGCTGAAGCTTCTTTATAGTGGTGGCTTCATTTGTCTTGGTCTACCATACCAGAGCGCCGTATGTGGTCATGGGCCGAATTACAGTTTTGTACAGCCACAGTATGATTTTTGGTGTCAGCCCCATCTTTTGCCAATCATGTTTCTGCATTGCCAGAAAGTTATACTAGCTTTGTTGATTGTGTTTTCTATGTGTTTATTCCAGTTAAGTTTGCTGTCCATGGTAAGACTTAAATATTTTACCTCAGAGGATAGCTGGAGTTTTGTGCTGAAAAGACTTGGGAGATGATAGTTATTCAGCATTCGTTTTTGTGTTAACATTACTAGAACCGTTTTATTTGGATTGACGGTTAAGTCGTATTCCCTGCACCATCTCTCCACTATACGGAGAGCCGCTTGGGTCAGGTCGCACACTATGCTGGCTGTCTTTCCAGAGACCAGTATTGTCAGGTCATCAGCATAACCTACTGTGTAGAAGTGATTGGCATTTAATTTGCTGATGAGTTTATTAATGACCATATTCCACAGGAGAGATGAGAGAACCCCACCCTGCGGGCAGCCTTTCTTAATTTGGATTGTTTGAGATTCACCAGCAATCTTTATTATTAGTGTACTGAGCATGTTTACTATGCAGTCAATCAATGCCGGTTCAACTTTATGTCTACAGAGTGCACCTTTTATGCTGGAGAAGTTCTTTCTATCAAAAGCACCTTCTATATCAATGAAGGAACCTAGACATATTTCTTTGTTTTGGATGGCCTCTTCAATCTTTGTTATACCTGGTGAAGTGAGATTCTGTTGATTAGCCTAAGCTGTTATCATGTAGTGGTAAGTTCATTAGCGCCGACGCCCTTAATTCACTTTAACACAACCTCCTCCATCGTCTTTAGGAGAAAGGATGTGAGGCTAATGGGCCTGTAGGATTTAGGGTCTATGTAGTCGCTCTTACCTGGTTTGGGTATGAATGTGACTTTCACTTCCCTCAATCCTCTAGAAACATAATTAAGAGCCAGACAGGCTCTCATTATGGCAACAAGTCTGACTATTAGGGCTTTACACCCCCCCCCCCCCCCCCCCCACTGTAGGAGTGCCTGGAATATGCCGTCAGGTCCTGTCGCCTTATAGGGGAGGAAACTGTGAATGGTCCAATGGATTTTGTCCATCATTACCACTCTCTGTGCTAAATTCCAGTCTTCTGCTGTTGGTGTCAGTATGTCGTCATGCCGTTTTGCCTCCTGAGTTACGCAGCAACCTGGGAAGTGCGTTTGAATTAGGATGCGTTGGACTTCATCCGGCGATGTTGAGTAGCTATCGTCGGGTTTCTTTAGAGAGATGGATCCCGACGTGTTCTGTTTAGCTAGAATATTCCTTATCCTATTCGCTTGTTAGCAGGTTTCTATGTTGCTACAGAATTTACGCCACCTTGTCGAGCGTCGATACCTGATACATTTTTTGTATTCGGACGTAGTTTTCTTGTATAGCAGCCTGTCTTCATCCATTGAGGTATTCATGGCCCTATTTAGGGCTTTTCTTACCTTCTTAGGTTTTCTAACTAGTTCTTTACCCCACCACGGTTGCTTTACCTCAGCATGTCTTGGTGGAGTGATTTCTGAACGTAATTCATGGTAACTATCTATCATGGCCTTAGTAACAGCTGCTACCTGTTCTTCTTGGAGCGACTGATCTGCTATAGTATTTGTCCCCTCAAAACCAACGAACGAAGACGTCAAACTATTAAGGTATTTTGTTTTATCCGTCTTGCGGGGATTTCTCCATGGTGGTGGAGCGGGGATATCGACCTGTAGTGCGAAGCAGATCCATCTATGATTTGAGCATGAGGCCTGTCTCGACACATGCCACCCCGCAATTAGTTTAGCTGCTCCTTGTGTTGCAAGTGTGAGGTCGATTATTGTGCAACACCGTTTGTTTATGAAAGTTGGTTCAGAACCTGTGTTTAAAATGGTTAGATTAGTGCTAAATAGATATTCAACTAACACCTCGAACATTGTTGCTATGTATATTAAAAAAATTCAGACGTGTTCTGAGAGTTTTCTTCTTAATTATTGTTCATTTTGTTTGTTAATATTTTTGTATAAAACACTTACGTCATTGAGTCAGAATGGTTGTACCGATTGTAATAAAACTTCACAAACAAACTAATAGAGAGTAATACCAGGAGTGATCTACACTAAATTTAATTCTAAAAATTTATAGATTTTACTACAATAGAAATATTGATAAGATAAAATAAATGGTCTTTAATGATTATGTATTTTAAGTCTAAATAACTCTACATCAATAGATACTACACAGGCGAAACCAGAGCGGGTCGCTATTTATAAATGTTATTTTAAAATTAATGTAACAACTTGGATATACAATTCTTTTTAAATATTTTTCCGTTAAAAGAAAATTTCAAATTAACCGAATACGTTATAATGACATACCGCTATTAGCGAGTTTTCGCTATTGATACTGTGCATGTTGACGGTACGGACTCGATGAGCCGCCATTGCTAATCCCATTCTTTATTCATATGGACTAATATTTTTTTTCTTTTTGAAGCTTCCGAAGTGCATGCCCTAGGATTTACATAGCGTAACGCAGTCTAGACATTTTACTAAAGAATATTGTATTGAATTACTTGTCAGATAACCCAAGAGACTGACTGGGATTATTTTTTTAGATTATTATTATATTCATTATTAGAACATGAAACAATTACACAATATTGTAATGGTCAGACCAAATACGGTACTTTATAGTTTGTAGGTGTATCATGAAAAGGTGAGCATTGCTATTACATGCTTGGCACTTTTAATGTTGTTTAAAAATTGTGTTGTTAATTAAACATGAATGATCGAGTTTTAATATTTATTATGTGTGCCGGTCACTTCTCTTTTGGACATTTTGTATGTCAAACCTAAATGATGTAGTGACGATAACTTAGTATATCCGTTGGGCTATGTCTGTTACTCTAGTTCTACTGTGGATATGTACTATCATGGAATGTGTACTGATAATTCCAAAATATATTAAGCAGAGAAACTCCAAGTTGCCCTCTCCTCAGTTAGCAGAGCAACCTCAAGCTTCCTCATACCGCCAGCGGTGAAGGATCATATCTCAGATCCATATGTCATCACTGGCAACATGCACTTGTATCATAGAGGAAGCGGGAATAGATTTAGACAGCCACGAAATAAATAACATCTACAGAATTGGAACGCAAACCAACAAAAATCGCCCTGTAGTTATCACTCTCTATACACTCTATAGTACTCTCTTCTATGTGGAAGAAACATCTCATACTTAAATCTAAATCAAATCTACGAACAGGCATCTATGGCAAGGAGGACTTCCCTAAAGATGTACTTGAAGCCCGGAAACAACTACAGCCAAAAGTTGAGGAAGAATGGAAAAAGGGAAACATAGCTTTTCTGAGAGGAGACCAACTTATAATTAAAAAGCTGAAGGACAATCAGCGCGAGAAAAGGAAGAGAGATAAGACTGTATCTCCCAACTTGCCAACACAGATAATGCCGAACACATATAATAATAATAGTGAGCATCTACTTATCTAGGTGGAGTCTTTTCAATTCTTTCCAATCCGGTTTCAGTGTTGGTCATAGTACCACTACTGCCTTAGTCAAGATTACAGAGGATATTCGTCTAAGTATGGATAAACAGTACGCAACAGTGTTGACCTTACTTGACTTTAGTAATGCATTTAACAATGTGGATTTTGATCTACTGTTAGCTATCTTAGCTTCTCTTAACATATCTTCTGAAGTGATTGACTGGTTTCATAGTTACTTCTTAGGTCGCCGGCAACGGACACGTGTAGATGACTCGATCTCTAACTGGTGTACGATTAATGCCGGTGTACCGCAAGGTGGCGTGTTGTCTCCTTTCCTCTTTCCAATCTTCTTTCTTCTTTTCAATTAGTTCGATCACGCTCCAATTATCTTCTCGCTACCACCTGTATGCAGATAATCTCAAAGTATATGTGCATGCCAAATTGATGAATTTACCCAATACTATAGGCTTATTAAAGAAAGATCTTGACGTAATAGTGGATTGGAGTAAGTCATACGGTCTTAAAGTAAATCCATCAAAAACAAAAGCTATAATTATAGGCAGTCAAAAATTGGTTAATCTTATAGATTTTTCTTCCCTACCTGGTCTTGTTTTTGATGGGACACCTGTGCCATATAGTGACACCGTTAAAAATCTAGGTGTTACTTTTGACAAATTTTTATCTTGGGCTCCGCAGGTAAGCGAGGTAAGTAGGAGGGTGTTTGCGTCGGTCGGATCTCTCCGTAGATTAAGTAATTTTCTACCCATACCTACCAAAATTGCGCTTGCACAATCACTTCGTTTACCGATTCTCGATTATGTCGACACGTGTTATCTCAATTTAAATGAGGAGTTGCTTAATGAACTTGAGCGCATTCAGAATCTTTGCATACGGTTCATATTTGGACTTCGAAAATATGACCATGTCTCTGAATATCGCAAACAACTCAAGTGGCTTCCGATCCGTCTTCGCAGGAATACTCACATTATTTCTCTTTTATACTGTATACTATGCAATCTCACTTCCACTACTTACCTTAAAGAGCCGTTTGAGTTTCTTGGTGACACTCATTGTAGCTCTCTTCGCTCTGATAAAAACCTCACCCTAAAAATTCCATCTCATAACACTTCCTTCTATTCTAAATCCTTTTCTGTTAAAGCTGTTAGGCTCTGGAACTCCCTACCGCTGCACATTAGAAGTGCGCAGTCTATTGATAAGTTCAAAAAACTTGTCAAAGCACACTTCTTTCCTCCTTAAATAGTCATTCCTCTAAAAAATTACTACCTACTCATTTTCCTTACATTTAGGCTTTGACTTCACTTACTTGTTTAATCCTTTCTGCTCTCGTATATGTATGTCTACATTTTTGTATTTAAATGTATTTATTTATTATAGTATGTATGTATTTATTGATTATATAATTATAAGTATGTCGTGTGTATTTTCCAACAACCTACGTACACCCTTACCCTTTCTCACAGGTCATTTTATCCTCTGCAATGGTTGCCTGGTAGAGATCGCTCCTAAGCGATAAGGCCGCCAATTGTACCTTTAAATAATTTAAGTTTTTTTCCTTCTCTCATATGTATTTTTTGGTGTACAATAAAGTGTATTTCATTAATTAATATCGAAAACCCATTAAATAAAACAAACATTACTGGACAAAAAGAAATATTGAAACCAAACATACTACAATATCGCGGAAAAGATAGAACTACTTCTTGTACGAGGGCGACACTGATAGTTTTTAGAACTGGCCACTTGTAAACGATATAATAAAAAAATAAGTTCAAATTTTAAAATGGAACGTTTTGCCAATATTATTGTGTATGTATTCTATTAATTTTTGTTTACGATTTAGCGGCAAATTGAAAATTTTCTGTGTCACGTGGCATGAACTTAACGCGAGAAAATTTTCGTGCAATGATTTTTACGACTTTCAATGTAATTTAAGTCAACAAGAAAGTTATGATAGACTTCGATTGTGGCCTTTCACGATGAAGCCCCATCTCGTGCCACGGCTTACAACTGGTTTAATGAGTTTAAACGTGGTCGCACTAATCTCACCGATGATCTGCGTGAGGGACGGTCTTCTACTGCGACGACTGAATCAGTGTTGTGCGGCGTATGATAAACTGACAAAAGAGTGACTTATCAGCAGATTCGGACAAGCTTAGGCATCGGTATGAGTCAAGTGCACAAAATCCTCCATGAACATTTAGCGGCCAGGAAGCTTTGTGCCTCATAATTTGACAGAGGCCCAAAAACTACGCCGTGTTGATTGGTGTCGTGAAATGGTTCAAAGATTTAACGGAGGTGACTCAAATGCTGTGTACGACATACTTAAGGGGGACGAAAGCTGGATTTATTGTTATGATCCTGAAACTAAGAGACAGTCTGCTGTCTGGGTGTTTCCTTCCGAGGAGTTGCCAATTAAAGTGAAGAAAGTTCGAAGCGTGGGAAAAAAGATGGTGGCCTTGTTCTTTGGAAGAACAGGTCATTACGCAACAACTCTTTTAGAGGATCAAAAACAGTTACTGCAGAGTGGTATACTAACAATTGTTTGCCACTTGTCTTGGAATAAGTTCTTGAGAAACGACCTCGCAGGAGGATCCTCCTTCACCACGACAACGCCTAGGCGCACACCGCCAAGCAAACAATCGAATCTTGGCGATGTCAGACGTGGAATTACTGGGTCACCCGCACTATAGCCCCGACCTCACACGTTGCGATTTTTATTTATTTCCGAAAATAAAAGAATAACATCGAGGAAAACGTTTTATGGATGCCGAAGATGCAGTGGCTGCGTTTCAAAATGCCGTCAAAGAGACACCTAAGGACGAATGGGCAAAGTGCTTTTCTCAGTGGTTCCATCGGTTACGATGTATTGGTGTAAATGGACACTATTTTGAAAAGATATAATAAAACTAATAACTTACTAGTTTGTGCAGTTTTTGATTTTCTAAGAACTTTCAGTGTCACCTTCGTACAAATTCAGAAATTTTAAAAGACTAACAAACGCACATAGGCAACAAATCATATCAACAAAAAATAGAACTGGAAAAGCAAAACAAATACAGAAGAAACACAACCTAAAACAACCGAACCAAAGAAACCTTCCCACTGCGGTTGGTCACCGCGGGAAGATAAAACCCTCTAACAAAAGACGACAAAATATACGTAGCTCTCTCAATAGTCTCAAGAGTCCCTGAATCACTATCAGAGCTAGAAGTAGCATTGAAAGACCTCAACTGTGACATATTAGGACTAAGCGAATTGCGCAGACCGGGACAATCAATCGAAGGACATGATGATTATATAATGTTCCATAAAGGTAAAGTTCAAAAAAAGTAACAATAACAAGTAGACATGGGCCTCTCCCGACGGAAAGTACCGAAATGAAATAGACTATATCATAACTAGCCACCCAAAGTTGTTTACAGATACTTAGTAATATCCAGACTAAATTTCAATACTAACCATCGCATAATCAGAGCATCACATAACATAGCGCCTCCTAAGACCTATAGAAAACACATTACTGTGTACAGCGGTACCCATATCGCAGGAACTAAGGAACCAACCTCATATCCATTCGCAATTCAGATCAGAGATAATGAAGAAATAGAAGTACCTGACATAAGGAACAATTATACCAAACTTCAAAATAAACTTATTCATGCCAAAACTAGAAAAGAGAGGACGCTAAAATATATTTTGAGTGATTCTACTCTGCATGTCATAAATAAAAAAAGTCTAATTCCCGACAAAAACGACAAACAGAATGTGAAAGAAATAACCGAGTTAAGTAAGAAAATAAGAGAAGGCATACGCAAGAATAGAAAAGTTAGAAGACTAAAAACACTAGAAAAACACATCATTGCTTCCATTGAAACAATAACAGCTATTAAAGAACTCCGTGAAACCACTTCCTGGATACCTAACCTCAAAAGAAACCAAATTAGTATCACAAACCGCAAAAATATAATAAAAACAGCATCTGATTTTTACAAGAAGCTCTATTCCAACCCAGATATCACCGAATATTTCTGGTTCTAACCAGAAATATTACAAAGTGAAGTCAGGAAAGAAAGAAACTTGAATAAGGCACCAGCCCCAGACAAGACACGAAAAACTACTGAAAGGAACCCTAAACGAACTCGTGCCTGCTCTGACAAAAATCGTCAACGATATCCTAATATCAGAACAGATACCTAAACAATGGGAAACCTCTCACATAATTCTTATACACAAAAAAGGCTCAAAAGAAGACTTACCGAACTACAGACCAATAAGTCTGATGTCGAACATATATAAGGTCTTCTCCAAGATATTACTAGATCGAATAAGCATCATATTGGACGAAAAACAACCAATGGAACAGGTTGGCTTTAGAAAAAACTGCAACAATAGACCATATACACACAGTCAAACAAATCATAGAAAAGCACAGTGAATATAACAAACCAGTGTACATGAACTTCATTGATTATACCAAATCTTTTGATAGCATTAAACATGAAGCGATATGGGAAAGCTTAGAAAAACAGGGAGTATCCAGGGCTTATATAAACATATTAAAAAAATATATGCTAACTGTAAAGCAAGAATACAAATGGAAACACTGAGAAGCATTCAGAATTGAAAGAGGTGTCAGGCAGGGTGACTCACTGGCTCCAAAGCTATTCTCCGCTGTGCTTGAAAACATTTTCCAAAAACTAGAATGTAACGAATGTAGACTAAATATAGATGGAAAAAGACTACATCATCTCCAATTTGCAGACGACATTGTCCTGTTCGAAGAGAACCCCTACAAACTTGAAGAAATGATACAAGACCTAAACAAGAAAAATGAGAAGGTCGGGCTGGCAATGAACGCAAGCAAAACAAAGTTACTATCAAATTCAATCCCATATGAAATATAAATCAGTAACCAACCTCTCGCGTATGTAGAGGAGTACATATATCTGATACAAATAATCTCACAAATGGATCTAACTACTAACAAAATCAAAAGGAGCATAGCCAATGGATGAAAAAGATATTGGTCACTGAAGGAGATTATGAAAACTACAGATTTTTGTGAAAAAATTAAGAGCAGGGTCTTTAACACCTGTATTTTCCCATGCCTTACTTATAGCTGCGAAACTTGCGCACTTTCTAAGCAGCACAGAAATTTGCTCGAACACTGTCAATCATAATGAGAATGATGAGAATCATAAAAATAATAAGCAAAGAAACATACATAAGAGCAAGAACAGGTGTTACAGATATTCTCACTAAGATAGACAAATGAAGTGCAGATGGACGGGCCATATGCCGCGGAGCCCCGAGGATAAATGGATCAAAATAGTGACAGAATGGTATCCCGGAAACGGGAAGCGAAATAGAGCTCGACAACGCAAAAGATGGGAGGAAGAATTAAAATTAACAGTGGGTTATAACTGCAGAAGAGTCGCAAAAGATACAGAACAATGGAAATCGTCAGAGGAGGCCTATGCCAAGAGGCACACCGAACTTAGAGACATATTATAATAAAACTGAATAAGAAGAGAATAAGATAGGAGTTTCGGGATATAAAGGTTATTGTGGGGTATCTATATTTTCTCATCTAGTTGAGCTGAATAAATATATAAGAGGAAATGATAAATATAGATAAAAGCCCAACCAGATGGAAGCCTTCGGCAGGGGAGACCAAACGGCCGAGGGTTAGGGGGAAAGTGAAACAAACCGGCTTCCGAATCCGCTTCCCCCAAGCAACGATTCTCTGCTTCACGTCATCTATGCGCTCCGTCAGTTTTTGCATTATATCCGGCTGGAACAAACTGATATTTATCTCAGCAAACGCCATCCTGACGGTGTGCACAATTCTTGGTCTGTTATTGCCCGATCTGAAGCTTGAAAGTCTGCCGATGAGATTGCGTACGGTCCTCAATTCTTTTTCCCCAGGCGGGGATGGTGCTACTTTGTGTAAGTAGCACGTCCAGCCGTGGACAGCTTGGCGCCAATAATACGGTATACTGCCAGTGCGGCGCCAAAAAGAATTGAGTCCGTGTCGCAAAGGTACCGGCTGGCTTTCCAATAGGTCACCAGCATTGGGTTTAGAGCCCTCATGACAGTCCGATTGCGTTTGCCAAGGGGTATGCGGGGAAGTTGTGGTCGATTCTCAAGAGGCGTACTACGCGTTACCCTAATCGCCTTTTCCAATATGCTCCTCATTTGCTCATGTTCCTGGGCGATTATTCCATCATCGTGTGAGTCAACCACAAGAAGATCTACGGCGGCATCTACGTGTGCGGTTTGCTCTGCAACTCGTAGAGCCACATCTCTTGTCGTAGTATTTTCATCCGACGAGGGAACAGCCTCACGTCGTAGCCGTTCGAGTTCGGCGTCGTCAAATATTTTTGAGCGCATGATGTACCGAACTCGGTCTGCCAGGTTTTATTCGATGACGGTAATAGATGGCTCCAGCTCAGCAAACAGGTGATGCATCCTAGCCCGGTACGCAAAACCTCCAACTTTTCCCCCCTTTCGCCCTAAAATACTCCCGCAATTCGTTCATATTCATTTCAATTGTCGGATTGACGGATGCCGTTTGCTGAGTCCGGCAGGACCCTGCCGACACGAAGCCATCTGGTGGGGACTACTCAAACTACTTGGTATAACTATAGACACGCATATAAACTGGTAACCACACATCGAACATAATATTAAAAAAAATTATCTCGATTCACATATAGAACGTATTTATTTATTTTTGTTCCAATTTAAATGCAGCACAAACGAAAATACCGCACTTTCAACCTACTACGCATATGCATACTCCTGGTTAAGATACGGCATTATGTTGTGGGGAAATAGTGTACACTTTCAGGATCTATTTATACTGCACAAGAAATGTATTAGAATCGTCGGCCAAATTGAAAATCTCAACAGTTGTAGACCCTATAACATCCTCACACTATCATCATTATACATAAGTATTTGACATTTGTATATTTGTATTCAAGATCATAAACACACGCCACAGAGACAGACTATACCTACCACCATCAAGAATTAAAATGCTAAACCAGAGTCCATACTACAAGGCTATAAAAATATACAATAAATTACCTATCCACATAAAAACTGGAAATAAAATTCCACTTTTCATTAAAAAACTAAAAACATTCTTAACAGAATAATGTTTCTACTCAGTCAAAGAATACATTGAGGCAAAACACGAATAACAAATTACATTATCTTTTATACAAATAACAGAACTAATATACCTAAACATTAAGTCAACAAAAATACGTAATAAAAGGAAAAGGCGGTGTATCAAAGACAAAAAATATTATGGACAAGTATCAGTAGAAAAATAAATATTGTGTTGATATAAGTATAATATCATAAATGCCTTTATATTTTGCACGATTTAATACTGTTAAATTATTAGACTATATTATTAATTCATTAATCTAATTACTCAATAATGTTTGTATTTAATAAGTTATTTTATCTCCCTTTCTCAAATTTGCAATGCCTGAAAAAGGCTACTAAGTTGAGACAAATTGCTATTATTATAAGACCATTTATGCATACTTGGTTGGCAAATAAAGATTGATTGATTGATTGATGATGGATGCAAGGGGCTACGAGGTGGTCGTGCAGCCCCTCGCGCTCGGCTGGCGGCCCGCATGCTGTCGCGTCGAGCGCCAGCTACAGACACGCCCCTGCGCCCCCCAGGCAGCGGCCCTATACGCGTTTCTCTTTGTGCCATCATCCATTTTATAGGCGTCAGTCAACGGGAGACGCCCAGACCCGGCGCCGTTTCATGATGGGGCCCATATGCACAAACGGGCCTTTGCACTCATGGAGATGGCAACTATAGTAGTTAGCAGAGCGACCTCAAGCTTCCTCATACGATCAGCGGCAAAGGGCCATCTCTCAGATCTATGTCACCACTGGCAACATTCACTTGTATTTACAATCTTGTTTTCAAGTTTTGTGGTATACATGACGAGATGTGTCGTAATCTTCTCAACGCTGCTAATTATAATTGGCATTATGCGTACATACCGCTTTAATCAGCCCATTGTATCTCAATTGTAGAACAAAGAGTAATAATAATTAGTGTAGAAATTACTGAGAAAATATTGCATTTGTTTTTCCATTAATTTCACTCTTTTAGAATTTTTTATTATAGTATAAATTACATGTTAGTGTTAATAAGTATTTTTATGAGAAGTATAGACAATGGTGTATTCTTGATCTTTAAACTTCTTTTTAACGTAAATGTTTACTGCCTTTTTTCATGTTATAACTCATTAGTTAAATTTGTTCCATGTTTTTTAGTTATGTGGTGGTCCCACCCAACTTAGGTATATCTTAATACAATATAATACAACGGATTAATGTATCTTTTTTAACAAAACATGTAATAATAATAAATTTATTATTATTCATATTTATTAGGTTTATTATATTTAAAGAAAAAAAAAAGAAAAAAATTAGGTAATTTTTGTAGGTAAATTGTTACTCTAAAATACTGTTATAACTTTTCCAGGTACCTAATGCGCGAATCGGATTGCAACACAACTTGGGCCTTGGGGGTGCCGTCGTAGTGGCCATCTACCGCAAAGGCTTCGACAGTGTCGCATCTAAACAGATCAGCACTATCACTGATAATCCTGAAAGTTTCAAAGTGTACAAGTATATAAAGATTCTAGAAGAAGTGTTGAAAACTACGAACGAAGGTCTCATTGAAAAAGTCCGAGGCGTCTACGGAATAAAAGTGCAGAATGGTCCCAACGGGGCTCAAGGTTATTGGATAATAAATACTAAAGTGGGCAAAGGAAAGATCACATACAAAAGCAATGAAAACCCTGACGTCATTTTAACTGGTAGTGATCAAGATATTGCAGACATTGTTTCTGGTAAAATGGATTGCCAGAAGGCATACTTGCGAGGTATTCTCACTGTTCAAGGCAACATGACCTTAGCCAAGAAGCTGCAGAAACTGCTAGCGGGTACAATGAAATTGGTACGCGCAAAAATTTAATATGATAGTCAGTCGTATGGAATAAGATATATTTGGGTAATAGTAATGGAATTGGTACAGGGTAAAGGTGCGACTAATGTTCTCATAATAGGTATTAGAAACATACGAGAAAATATTCACATATTCGGTTATTGGAAGTAATACTTTGACTGGTTACATGGTAGTTCAAAAATATTACCAACGATGAATACATACACCGCTAACGCGACGTTGCAACGTGCATTGTGTTTCGTGAATGAAAATACAATCTAAGGTAAGTGACGTACTTGTTGACGTTAATACCGTATCCTTTCTAGTCCAGTAGCTTGCTTGAAAACGTCTTCCAATGCAGTGGTGAAGACTTTCGGGGATATTAAGTCACCCTGTCTTACGCCTCTCTGCAATGAACTATTAAATTAAGACAAAGGAACAGCATTTGATAAACAAATTGTTGCAAAACCATAACGCTTAAAGATGATATATTATTAAGAAAGTAGAGACTTACTAACTTATTTATTAGAATATACATATTTATAGCACTGATTTATTACTTTTTTACTATATTTAGGGAATCAAAAAAACTAACCCTGAAGAACTCCGTCCTGTTAAACGCTTAAGCCTTAGATTTAGTGAAACTTGGTGTCGCTAAGTACGAGGTTCGAGTAGCAAGCATGTCAAATACTCGCTCTTGTAGCGTGTTCCTAGTGGCGGTAGCTTTTTGAGCACGTTATTCTATTTGTGGTAGTACCACTCTGCTACTATGCCACTAGTTGGCTCGACTCTGTAAGGACTACGCTCCCACTTTGGCTTGCCTGTGGAAAGACTACGCTCGCACGAACACCAGCATAAAATGACAGCATTAAAGACTGCTATTACTGGTATTAAATAATGAAAACCGGAGACTCTTTTACCAGTAACGAAGTATTCCATCTTAGTCCTCATTGGTGACAATGTATATGCATTTTAATTCTTAATTGAGGAAAGATGTAGGCAGGGGGATGAAACTGCCATACAAATTTACAAGAATAAAAAATGCATTGAAAGTTCTGCCCTCTAGTGAACAAGGTACATAAACTTGTAGGTTAGTTTTCTTCAGCGTTGTATAGATGGCATTAATTAGGCCAAAACCCCAGAATCCAAAGCCCAAAAATATCTAAATCTATGGCAGTTTTGGTCTATGGTTATGGTTGACACACTCGGTTGACAGTTCTTTCTAATAAATACGAATATTATTAATACGATAATTCAGGAAACGAAAATATTTTGCAACTTTTCGTTCCTCTCCTGTTAAAATCATAATTTAGGCTTTATGGTTATTTACTAAATTTAACAATAAATGTGGTTGTTCACAGTTTATGCACCTATGTTAACATGCTGCTAATCGGAAAATTATTAACTACGAATTGGTGATTGTGAAAATGATAATGTGAAAACTCAAGCTATTAAATATTATAACATTCATAAAAGAAAATCAAACCAATTATTCATAAGTCTTTGATATTAAAATTTAAAAAAATCTTATGTGAAATAGGTTAAGTTTTATTAGTGTTAATGTTATCTTCAAAATTACCATTTGGTGATTTAAGATAATTATTGGAGATATCCAATAATTATCTGGTAGAATGCATAAACAGAAACATTGATAATAAAACTGCATAGTTCATAATTATCAATATACCTATAGTCATTGACAAAATACGCCATCTAGTGGTAACCATGTCGTAACTACCGCAAGCCGCGTTGTACTAAAGAATACAGCGGCATCTAGCGTACACGGTACACTCATTCGGAAACTGAAATGAGAGTGGCGCATATATTCCTGGTATATAGTGTATTATCTATGGATGTAGGTGTCTGCTGTCTATGGGCCACAGCATCCACTTACGTGTGTGTGATTCCGTGACATCACTCTCACGTGTAAAATATCTATCTACCCTGACGCATATATTATTTTTACAACACAACACGTCCTATTGCCATTTATACGATATTTGGCTACACCAGTTCATAGACAAGATTCTTCTTCTTCTTCTTGAACCGGGCTGGTATCCGCAACTTCACATCGAAGAACTTATTTTGCTTGTAAAATAATATTGCATAGACAACAAAAAATAAATGTTTATAACGTTTACTTTTTTGTTCAAATGAATGGATCTTTATGAGGCGTAATGTTGTTTGCATGTTGCGTACTTTAGTATCCACAAACGTAAGTCGGCTTCGATCATGAATTACTCGGCATTTCTTTTTTTGATATGTACTTGTGTAGCCACGGATGGTTGAATGGGTATGTTATACTTTTATATATATCATTGCAACATATATAATTATGCTTCATGGTTGTAGTATTGTTTAGTACAATTTTGTCTGTGATGTTTCGTAATATTTTTAAAATAAAGAGGAGGGAGTACAAACTAAAAGAAGTGTTATTATTTATAATATTTGCATTAGGTTGATCAAGAACTAAGGAAATGTAACAGCACTGCAGAGCAATGCTGAAGAAGTAATTCGTTAAGGATAGTCTAGTAGCATTATCTGCATCTCATCTTAAACAATAAAAAATGTTAGTCGTAGGACTATACGTCAGAAGTGAAACTTCGTAGCTTCACAAACTTGTAAACATTATTTTTGGGTTGTTAAGAAATTTATTTTTAGGGAGTATTGAAGTTATACTTCTTTTCTTTCTCTTCTTTAATCAATTTGGTTTTACAAGGGGTCGCTCGACAACTGATGCCGGTGTTGAGCTGATTAAATATATATTTAATGCATGGGAGAATTCACAGGATGCTTTGGGTATATTTTGTGACCTATCCAAAGCCTTCGATTGTGTTCACCATGAAACATTAATCAGGAAACTTCAACACTACGGTGTAAGAAGTGATGCTCTTAAATTAATTATTTCATATTTAAGTAAGAGAACGCAAAAAGTTGTCATTGACAGTATGAGTTCTTCCGGGTCGATGGTACACATGGGCGTGCCTCAAGGCTCAATTCTCGGCCCCTTTCTGTTTTTTGTATACATTAATGACTTACCTTACATAGTAGGAGATAACAATGATATAGTATTATTTGCAGATGACAATTCTTTAATTTTCAAATTAAGTCGACAATTGCTAAAATATGACGAAGTAAATAATGCTATATCTAAATTAGTGAATTGGTTCAATGTTAATAATTTGCATTTAAATGGCACTAAAACGAAATGTATGAAATTTATGACTCCAAATGTCAAACAAATAAAAACTAACGTAATTTTAAATGGGGAGAAACTGAGTCTTGTAGATACCACCATTTTTCTTGGAATCACACTAGACACGAAGCTTCAATGGAGCCCCCATATATCAAAACTAGCAAGCAGACTTAGTTCTGCAGCATATGCCGTAAAAAAGATAAGTCTAACTAGTGTTGAAACAGCTAGACTAGTTTACTTTAGCTATTTCCATAGCATAATGTCGTATGGTATTTTGCTATGGGGACACGCAACTGACACTGAAATTATATTTGTTTTACAGAAGAGGGCCATAAGAGCAATTTATGATTTAAAGCCTAAAGAGTCGCTGCGACAAAAATTTAAGGAAATTAATATATTAACTTTGGCCTCTCAATACATTTATGAAAATGTAATGTACGTACACAAAAATAAAAGTAGTTTTACAAAAATAAGTGATATTCATTCTGTAAATACTAGGAACAGACACAAGCTAGTAGTACCAGTTACTCGACTCCATCGAGTCAGTAATTCATTCTTGGGGCGATGTATACGCTTTTACTACAAAATTCCAGAAAATATACAAAATTTGACCTGCTCAAACTTCTAAATCTTTATTAAACTAAATTTGTATAAAAAGGGTTATTATAGTATTAAAGAATTTATAGATGATAATAACCCCTGGAAATGAGGTGATCGCTACCAAACTATTTCTAATCTGTTGTGTTGTTAATTTGTGTAACATACATGATTATAAGCTGTTATTTAAAAAAAAGTCCCGCTGAGTTTCTTGCTAGTTATTCCCAGGACAGAGGTTTTTTTTCGAACCAGTGGTAATTATACAAAAGAGTGACTTTCAATAAGTATTATTTATAATCTATATTGAATAAAAAAGTTTATGTTTCTGTTTGGGGCGTTTGGGAAATATAATGAGAGTGGACACCTAAAAACGGTACCATGAAGTTGTTACGATGCGCGCGCACACTGACACCTCAAAGCGACAACTTCAGTGGGTAACTGTCTCTCAAGTTTTCGTGGGAACTGATAACTATATTTAAGTATGTAGTTATTTTTAATTATTTTTGTTTTGTTACGCTAAAGAAATATAACTTATTACGTGCGTACATAAGTACCCATATACGTTTTTTTATTACAAATTATTTTTGTCAACGTTTTAATATAGTAATCAATGTCTTAATGTAGTAATGAATTTTTCACTTAGAGGCCAGTCCTTAAGAAACGTGCAAGTAGGCAGTTAAGGTTTTAATAATATTAAAGAACTGACTTCATTAAATGACACCACAAAAAATCTCAATTAGTTAATAGATGGGTCTATACTTTCACCGTGTGATATTTATAAAAAACATCTTGATTTTCGAGAAAAAAAAATCTTCCTCAAGGGTAAAAACACTTTAAACGGCGTTTTCTGTTTTAAATCTCGGCCATTTCGTTAGTATTTTAGAAAATATTTTTGATTAAAACTTGAGATAAAAGTATAGACAACACATTCACCATTCATTATTTTTACTTATTCAAACCAAAAAGCAATAATCTAAGCCTAGATATCATTCATTTTTAGCAGAAATCGTAAATACATTTTAGTATGAAACGGTTAGGTTTCCGTAATTCGCTTTATACAGGGTGTTCAGTAAGAGTAGCGGGAGTTTGTTTATTGGTTCACGGCGTCAAGTGAAGTAGCAGGGGCGCGGGGACGGCAACGTCGCGCGCGTCGGTTCGTGGAATTTTAGTTGCCATGGAGCCGTATCCCGGAACGCATCGTGCTTTTTGCGTGCGAGCGTATTATCGTAATAACGATTCCATTGTTACTGCTCAGCGTTTATATCGCAGAGAATATCGCACACGTACAGCGCCAAGCGACGATGTCATACGAAAGTGGATTAAAATGTTCGAGAATACCGGGTCGACTGTTAAAATTCAAAATACAGGTCGCCCGCGAAGCGTTAGAGATGCAGAAACAATCGAAGAAGTGAGAGTTTCAGTACGTGAAAATCCGTCTGTATCAATTCGCAAACGAGGACAAGAACTAAACATCAAAAAATCTTCACTGCAGGTAATTTTGAAGAAAGATTTGCATCTCATAGCCTACAAAATCCAGTTAGTCCAAGAATTGAAGGATTCCGATTATGAAAGTCGGTTAAATTTTGCTACTGAAATGCTAGAGCGATTCAATAGCTTTGACAATATTCTGTTTAGCGACGAGGCCAATTTCCACCTTAACGGTCACGTTAATAAACAAAATTATCGCTACTGGTCCAAGCAAAATCCTAAAACAAAACATCAACGGCCACTTCATAGTCCAAAGGTCATCGTTTGGGCCGCCTTTTCTGGTAGAGGCATAATCGGCCCCTTTTTCCATGAAGACAGATGTGGGCGAGCAGTTACGGTGAATACAGACCGTTATTGTGACATGTTAAGGACTTTTTTGGCGCCCGCATTACAAGATTTCCTAGGTTTTAATTCAAGAACATAGTTTCAGCAAGATGGAGCCACATGCCACACCGCAGGGGCGTCAATAGAAGCTATAAAAGAATTGTTCCCAAACAAAGTTATCTCGCGTAGGGGTACCATTAACTGGCCCCCCAGAAGTCCAGATCTTAGTCCTCTCGATTATTTTTTATGGGGATACCTTAAGGGTATCATCATCATCATCATTACAGCCCTTCACAAGTCCACTGCTGAACATAGGCCTCCCCCAAAGAATGCCACAAAGCACGGTCCTGAGCCACCTGCATCCATCGACTTTCTGCATGTCTTACCAGGTCGTCACTCCATCTCGTGGGGGGACGCCCTACACTTCGCCTACCGGTACGAGGCTGCCACTCGAGAAGAGCTTCCTCATACGGCCAGCAGTGAAGGACCACGTCTCAGTTCCGTAAGTCATCACTGGCAACACGCACTGGTTGTACAATTTCGTTTTAAGGTTTTGAGGTATGTCTGACGAGAAGATGTGTCGTAGCTTCCCGAACGCTGCCCAGCCGAGTTGAATCCGTCGATTGACCTCTCGGTCGAAGTTGGACTTACCTAGTCGGACTATTTGTCCCAGGTAAACATACTCGTCAACAACTTCGAGCTTAGTGCTCCCAACAACTACCGGCATAGGTGTGACATGGACATTAAACATGATCTTTGTTTTGTCCATGTTCATCTTAAGACCTATCCGTTGGGAGACACTATTGAGGTCATTGAGCATAGTGCTTAGGTCCTCCAGCGATTCTGCCATAAGGACTATATCGTCGGCAAATCGAAGGTGAGTGATGTACTCGCCATTGATGTTAATACCGCATCCTTTCCAGTCCAGAAGCTTGAAAACGTCTTCCCATGCAGCGGTGAAGAGTTTCGGGGATATAACATCACCCTGTCTTACACCTCTCTGCAATTGGATGGGTTTCGTACTCTGGTTCTGTACTCGGATAGCCATCGTAGCCCTACTGTACAAACACTTCAGCACTTCGATATACCGACAGTCAACTTGGCACCGCTGAAGGGACTGCAGCACCGCCCAAATTTCGACGGAATCAAAGGCTTTCTCATAGTCCACATACGCCAGACATAGTGGCAAATTGTACTCTTCGGACTTCTGTACAATTTGCCGTAGGGTATGTATGTGGTCTATGGTGCTAAAGCCCTTTCGGAAACCGGCTTGTTCGGGAGGCTGGAAGTCGTCAAGTCTGCGCGCAAGACAATTCGTAATGACTCTCGAAAACAGCATGTACGCGGCTCAGAAGGGAAATCGGTCTGTAGTTCTTCAAGAGAGCGTTGTCACCTTTCTTGAAGAACAAGACCACCGCACTTCTGCTCCACGCCTCCGGTGTAATGCCACCATGGAGGACGGAATTAAAGAGCTTCTGAAGGACTTCAAGTACCGGTCTTCCACCCGCTTTTAGAAGCTCCGCTGTAATTCCATCCTCGCCTGGGGCCTTGCCGTTTTTAAGGTGCTGGAGAGCCATTCTAATCTCGCTCAGACTGAGGTCCGGGATATCTTCGGAATAGTGTCGGATAAGACTCGCTCTTGGATCGTTACTCACACTTGCGTGTGGCTCCAACGATGACGTGTACAGCTGCCCATAGAACCTCTCAATCTCACTCAAAATCTCAGGTGCCCCGGAAACGATGCTGCCACATTCGGTCTTCAGCTTTGACAGTTGGCTCTTTCTGGCAGACAGGTCTCTGGCAAAGACTTTGGAGCCTTGGTTCCGCTCGATCGCTTCTTCAATACGAGCTGTATTGAAGTTGCGTAAGTCACGCCGCATGCATTTGGAGATCTGTCTGTTCAGTTGCCTGTATGCTGTCAAATCTGTTGAAGAATGTAGCCTCATCTCCCGTCTAACAGCCATGAGATTAAGAGTGTGATCGGAGAGTTTTTGTGTTCTTCTGCGGCGGGTCTTGCAGAACTTAGCTCCGACCGCATGGACAGTTTCCACGAGCTTGTCATTCATATCGTCCACTTCATTGCACCTTAAGGGTAAGGTATACGATAACCACCCAACGAATCTGAGTCAATTGAAGGAAAACATCATGTCAGAGATGAGGGCAATCCCAACTTCGCTTTGTCAACGCGTCGTCGCCAACCTGCGTTCAAGGTTAGAGGAGTGCCAGCAGCGTAGGGGTACACATTTAGATAATGTTATATTCGCCAAATAAATTTCCAAGAAACTGTTTTTGAATTAAAAATAAAGGATGTATTTAATTAATTGTATTTCTCATTTTATTTAACTGTCAAATACCCGGTACCCTTACTGGACACCCGGTATTAATTTTCGAGGTGATTGCACGTCCGTTCGTAGCCCGATTTGACAAGTTGAGTCGATACATCTATTGTTTGACATAGCATAAGGGTGGGTCGCGAGTGTCGGACAACATTATTTTTATTCTTTGTGTTCTTAGAGTAAGTAGACTAACTAGGTATGTGAGTTTTATTGTATTGTTTTTTGTAAATATCAGAAATTAATGTACTTAATAAAATAGTTATTTGCTTTAATATCTATTTCAGGTAGATAATACGGGAAAACGCAAAGATAGTTATTAGAATAAAAAAATCTAATTAATAATGTAAACATATAAAGTGAACCACTCGGAAACTCGCTAACCAAGCAGTCTTTTTTAGGACTTATCTCAGCCACCGGTGCAGTGGGGATCCATGATCTGGACCTTGACTGAATTGTTGATCAGTGGGTTTCCCTCTGTGGGGTCCACCCATTGTAATATCATTCCAGACTTTCTGGAATAGTCCTGTCCTGATTGACTCGTCCGGTTCTTTGTTGAGGTTACCATCCGATTACGATGATGTTTAGGTTATTTTAGTTATATCTTATGCCGAGGTTATTACTGCAGTAGTTAAATTTAGATTGATAACTAATATTTATCATATAGAAGTTATCTAGTCAGTTAGGCTGTCTTCTAATGTTAAGGCTTTTCATTAGTGCTGACAAAATACAATACGTAACAATAACTCTGCAGTTCCCTTTAAGTGAGTTATCAAAATTAGTATTCAAACGTATATAAATAATTTTACTTCAGAAAAATCAACATAAAAATAATGAAATTAAATTTAAACTAAAACATAATACTTGTAAATTGTATGTGGATTGATTACACCTTCTAAAACACAAAAATCATAATGAACATAGGTTTAAAATAAGTCAGTTGGCGTATATTAGACGACACTTTTGCGATCATTTGAAGTGCGTGTAAATTTTGGGGATTTTCCTATACTAAAGGCCTACGATGACGAGCGGGTAGCGGGTTTGAGTTTGAGGAGCTCGCGAAACGCCGCTTATTTTATAGTCATTTTATTTTGTTTATTACATTATTTTAATGTGGATCTATTTAAAAATAATTTCTCCTACAAATAGTTGCAAGTTTGAAATTAATCACAACATTTTATACTTGAGACAACCTTTTTTTAAATATTTTTTCCAAATCTCTAATTAGTAATGATGTGGTTTACAACATAAGTTTCCAGTAAAAATGTGTATTGGCGGTGAAAGAATATTCACTACTCCAAATCATCTCGTGGGTGTGGTAAAAGGCAGTTCGAAAGCAGGAGATCGGTAACGGTATCTTCCTAACAACAACTAGTTCCAAGGAAAAAACTGCGGGTGCCAACCCACCTGGCAAAAGTGGAAACTATGATAAATATCCCCTTATGAGGTTTTCCGTTGGATAGGTTTATGTTCAGTAGTTGACTTTGATAGATCGTAATGAATGAATGAACAATGTATTTTTGATCTCAAAATAATTTTAGAAACTGTTGGAACCCTTCAAAACATCGTCATCTACGTAGCGGAACTAAGAATTTTTCTCGTTAAGTGACTTCGTAAAATAATTTTTGTAAGATAATTTATAATATAAAATAAATATGAACATATTAAATATTATTAGGTATTCAAGAAGAGATATGGAATTTTCATGAACCACCAGCACATTATTAAAATATTTTCATTATTATTTCTATTATATTTAAATTTAAAATTTCTGAGAATAACTATCTAGAAAACAATACTGGAAATAACTTCGCTTTTAACACTCATGTTATAATAACATATAAATTTCGACGAAAATAATTTTTATTCTAACTACTTTATTGTATAAACCATAACATTATACCCATTAATGTAAAGAAAACACGAATTAAGTAAGTTATTTCTTCATAGCAGTAAAATATTGCCGCAATGGTTGCAACATATAAGATACGATCACACAAACCTTGCGGGTTCGCCAGTTGCGTAGCGACTCGCTTTAAAAAAATGATGTATCGGCCATGTCAGAGACCTCACAGTGGCCGTAGATATGTCGGTACGTGTCGTTTAGTTCAGATGCAATTAACATTTTTATAAATAATAAATTTAGTTAGTTATTTGATTAGAAACGCTAAAATCCAATTCATAGTACACCTGTACGTCCCTGAAACGACCAACGGGTTGTTTGTTACATATTATATAAATTGTTTAAACCGCTGTGATTGTTTAAATCTGTATTAACCCTTATTTTTTTAATAAAAGATCATTCTTATGAGACTCACACTTCCTATATTACACAAAACATTGATATTATTTTAAATTTCTTCATGAATAAAAAATAAGAGTAAAAATAATACCTAGAAAGCGTACACTCTGGCCCCACCCTTTGCCGTCAGCTATTAATTACGGGCTCGTGGACTTCGCAATGTGACAAACAAATGACATAAAAGAAATTTCAAATGTCTACATACAATTCGTGTTTTTTGACACATTCATGAACATCCTACGAAGACGAACGCGTGATAAATATGTAACTTGTGCAAAACACCAAAAGTAATTTATTCATGTCCAGGGTGCGTATACTAACACTGCAAGATGCGTCTGTGTGACTAGAAAATATCAATGTAGGTGTTCTATTAGAAGTTCCCACGCTCAAGGACTACAGTCTTAATGCGCTGTTTTTTTTTTCATGAATAAGAATTATACTATAATACAAACAAATTTATAAATACATATCAATTTTATAAAATTTTATCAATGGCATTTTCAACATTATATGCACCAATTTTATGTGTCTGAGCGTGACGGTCACTCGAGTTCAGTGCTTTTTCCACCTCCCAAAAGTGCCCAATGTGCCTAAAGAAGTTTTCACTTTAAAAAGCATAGTTTAGTTGAATTTAATAGATATAACTAATATTGAGGAAAGTTTTCACTTTAAAAAGCATAGTTTAGTTGAATTTAATAGATATAACTAATATTGAGGAACATTTTCTTATTTTCTCAGAATCAGAAACAACAATTTATACTAATTCAAAAAAAGGTAAAAATTTAACTCCCATTCCACCAGTATGTGATGGTGAAAGCTGAAGTAGGTTGCTGGCTACAATTAGGTGCAGCTGATTGTAGGTGGTTAAACTTGGTGTAATGGAGGGGTGTACAAGTTGCGACACCAGGGCGCTAGACTTTCGTGCAACCACTTATAATGGAATTATTCATGGTTTGGCATTGTAGGTATAGTTAAGTCCGAATTATAATTAAAATGACTATTAACTTTGTCAAAAAAGCAGCTATCAATATTAGCGACCAGTTAGTTAAGGTGCGGTTGGCGTAGCTTGCGGACTTTTTATGTTATTTATAAAGTATTCGGACAAATAGAATACACCTAAATTTAACCAACCGCAATCGGTTGCACCTAATTTTAGCCAGCTTTGCCTAGGTCTAAACGCACTTCAGTTTGTAGCTGTGGTATTATCAAGTTTTCTCGTTATGTCCTGTCCAAATTTAGTCTTTTTTTTTGGTATAATGCTTTAATAAGTGTTTACCATTCACTGTTTAGTTATAAGAAAGCATTGAGCATTTAATTTGAAACTTTACCCACTATACTGTATATTCATTTATATTTTAATTTTTTTATTCTAAACTTTTTAACAAATTCAAACTCGAATTTATCAAAGAAGCTATGTTAATTAGAATTAAACAGTTACACATAATTCGTTTTAATTACTGATGTGATTGTTAATGCTCTATAATTTTTATGTTGTTATCTAGTTAGGTGAAAGATAAAAGCTCTAAATAAAGATTTAAAACATAATCATATGTTGTGGAGTCATGATGTTATCGCATAACTGTAAATTAAAGCGTTCTTATTTCTTTAATTGGTGTAATCTAAAATAACACGACTTTTATTAACCTTTAAGTACCGACGTACGGTCTGAGAGGCCCCGGAAGGCACTTTACTTGCTAGTTTACCCTCTTTCTCCGCGTATTACCGATCCCCACTTTTAAGTAGCTGCAAGGATAGTGCCCATGGTAACGTCGGAGCAGGAAGCGGTGTCGTCGCAAGCGCATTTGGTGAATAATTATGATTTGAAATTCAGACGCGGCCTCTCAGGCCTCACGTCGGTACTTACGTAACTGTTTTGTTTTTTTTTTTTGTTAAGGTAAACTGTTATTTTAACAGATATTGTGAATTATGAATATACTAGAGACTTCAAGTTGTAAAAGAAATAGATCTGCGATAGATTATCAGCAATTAAAGAGATCTTATATTTAAAAATTTAATAAAGTTGAATTTCTTTTTATACTTATTTTTACTTAAAACCCCTTATTTTTCATCATATTGCAAAGACGGATATTTAAATCATCACTTAAAAAAAACACTACATAATATATGCTGCCTCTCAGGCCTCACGTGGGTACTAACGTTACAAAAAATGCACGTCGGTACTTTAAGGTTAATAGGGCTTACTAGAACTGTTCAGCTCTACATCTGGCAGCGAAATGAGTCCCGTTAGCATCAAAACTCTTAAATTTAATTAATTTTATTTTACTTATATTATCATTTAGTAGCGGTGTAAGAACATCCACTACCCCATAACATCCCGTGAGTGTCGTAAGGGGCGACAGAGGGAAACAAATCAGGAGATGGACAGCAGCATCTTCCTAATAATGACTAAAAAAAAAACTGTTGTTGTCAAACCGCAAGCATGGCAACTATGACAAATTTCCCCCCTATCTAAGGGGGAGGCCTATGTTCAGCAGTGGACTTTATAGGCTGTAATGGATAGATGTATAGAAGATAATCTACCAGGAGCACATGATCCACTGAGAGGTGAAATTATTAAATCAACATTACAACTATGACAAAATATCCTCTATGAGGCAATCTAAGGGGGAAGCCTATGTTCAGCAGTAGACTTTAATGGTTCAGTGCGGATGGCATATTTTAAAAATCGTTATAACTCGCTCAAATTGCGTTTTTGGAAGATTTATCCAGAACAAAATATTCATTATTTTGCAAGTAATTCTTGCCCACAGCCTTGTTTCTGGATATTTTGAGAATTTGAAATGTTTAGGGGTTGACAACCTTTTTTTTAACTTGTACTTTTTTACTTAGTGGGTTTTTAAAACATGTTGTCGATCATTTTTACTCACATTAATCCGAAGCACCGTTTGTCTTGCTCACACAGCTTAGAATTGGTTCAAACAAGGCGAGCAGGTAGTAAAGTAAAATTTTCAAGGGCGACAAATGTAACCTAATAAAGACATGCATGTTAAAAAAAAACTATCTGCCAATAATTTTGTAATGAAATGCCTACTTTTACACATTAACGGCTATAGCTCAGTAAGTAATGACATTAAGTACATAGCATGCTAATGTTTTAGAATCCTTATGATATAGGCAAACTTTTTAAATGCTTAGCCACACAGATCCTGTACGTTTTTTTTTCACCACAGGTGCTCAAACTTAGCAGTTAAATAAAGTAAAAAATTTAAACTTATGTTTAGTGCAGTCCTGTAAAATACTACCCATAGTAGTTGAAAAATTTTAAGGGTAATTTAGAAACACCATTATTAGGGAACACATTAAAAGAAAAAAATCCGATGTAGCCATTAAACTGCGGACGTGATAACCACAAATGTGAGCAGAAGTACGAATTTTCAGAATTTTATAAAACATGGCGTAGACCCCGAACCGTTCGGGATAGAATTTTTTATTAGGGAACTGACGCCACCTCCCCCCTGCCCGAACACGTACGTACCAGATTATCCACCATTACTGGGACAACCTGTATATATATATAACTTATTACTAATGCTTTTTTATTATTTATTGTATCAGTGAGCAGCTTGGATATCTTCAAGGATAACTGGTTCAAATGCTTGTTTTGTTCTTGTTCAGAGTAACGATTAATTCTGTCTACTATCAACTTTTTATAGGTATATTTCTTGACATACCATAATAATATCTATAATCTGTCACATCGTCTAATAACAATAGTTTTTGTTCTGCAACTGATACGCTTGGTGATTTCGTGCGGCATACGTTTAATCAGGCGCACTCTTCCTTGAACGTGTGTCATGTCAATGCACAAAACGTACCCTGTCACTACAGCGACCTTATTGAAGCTTTCTCGAATGCTAACATTCATGCTGTTTTGATTTCTGAGAGTTGGTTCAAACCTCATCTTCTTTCGACCACTTATCCTCTCTCTGGCTTTACTCTGATACGCAATGATCGTGTGGACAGAAGAGGGGGTGGTGTTGGTATATATCTCCGCTGTGACTTTTCTTACAAAGTCCTAGCCTCCTCCTCACCCTCCTATTCCACCTCTGCAGAGTTTCTTTTTCTCGAGGTATGTGTGAAGGGAACAAAACTGGTTCTCGGTGTTGTTTATTGTCCCCCTTCTGTTGATTACTTCTCCAGTCTGGAAACGACTCTGGAATCTTTAGGGTCGGAATACACGCATCACATCATTATGGGCGACTTCAATACTGACCTCTTAGTTCCTACCTCACCCCGTTCTTCTAAACTCCTTCATATTGTCGAGTCGGTTGGTCTCCACATCCTTCCGTTACAAGCCACTCATCACAATATTGATTGTAATGACACTTGGCTTGACTTAATCCTTACATCTTCCCCTACCCTCGTGTCCTCCCATGGTCAACACCTTGCTTCTGGCTTCTCCCATCATGACCTCATTTTCCTTTCTTATGTCCTAAAAACTCCTAAATTGCAGCCTAAAATCTTGCACATGCGATGTTTTGGTCGTATGGATTTAGAAGAGTTGTGTTTAGATGCGTCTAAATTAAAATGGGACAGAGTGGTGGGCGCCTCTACTGTGGATGAGAAAGTCGCTACGTTTAATAATACTATTCTCAAGCTTTATGATGTACATGCTCCAGTCAAGAGGGTGAAAGTCAAACGACCACCTGCTCCATGGATGACGAGAGGTGTTCGCATAGCCATGAGGCGTAGGAACCGGGCTTTTCAACGTTTTAGAAGAGAGCGGAGCGAAGAGAGATGGAACATCTATAAAGCTGCTAGGAATCGATGTAATCAGATGATACGCAACGCTAAACGCCGATATATTCTTGATAACATAATTTCCTCTTCCTCTGCCGATATTTGGAAGTTCCTTAGGACTCTCGGAATCGGTAAACAGCCCCGTTTTGAGTTTCAGCGGACACTTGGTTTGGATGATATTAACAGTCATTTTGTTTCTCATACTCCTCTGGATCACCAAACCAAATGTCACACTGTTGATTACTTAAATGGCTTACCTTGTCTAGATATCGATCCCTTCCATTTTTCTCCAGTTACTTCGGATGAAATTAAAAAGATAATCCTTTCCATTAAGTCAAACGCTGTGGGTTGCGATAACATCAGCCGCCGTATGACCATGTATATCCTTGACCATATTCTTCCAGTTATTTCCCATATCATAAACTTCTCCCTAGATTCCGGAGTTTTCCCGTCGCTGTGGCGCATGGCCCACGTTATTCCCTTGCCGAAAACTTCCAATCCGACTTTACCCAATGACTTCAGACCTATATCCATTCTTCCTTTCCTATCCAAAGTACTTGAAGCCTGTGTACATAGGCAACTATCTCTATTTGTTCATAAGAACAATTTATTAAGCCCTTTTCAGTCTGGCTCCAGGCCCGGTCACAGCACTGTTTCCGCTCTTCTTAAGGTCACTGGTGACATTAGGGCGGGCATGGAGGACACCAAAGTCACTGTACTGGCTTTGGTTGACTTTTCGAACGCCTTCAATACCATCAGTCATGACATCCTACTTTCTATCCTTTCCCATTCCATGATTTCTTCCGAAGCACTGGATTGGTTTTCAACTTATCTTCGGGGACGTCAGCAGTCAGTCCGCATTGGTGAGTCTGCATCAAGCTGGTGTAACATAAATGCTGGTGTCCCTCAAGGCGGTATTCTGTCTCCATTACTATTTTCAGTATTTATTAATCTTATCACCCACAACCTTCAGTGTGCGTATCATCTATATGCCGATGACCTACAGTTGTACGCACAGGTGAATGTTGATTGTGTGTCCGTCGCAGTGGATATGGTCAACAAGGACCTAGAGCATATTAAGAGCTGGTCTGACAGGTTCGGATTAAGTGTTAATCCATCCAAGTGTCAAGCAATAATACTAGGTAGCCATCGCACAATTAAAAAAGTAGACACTACAGTTCTTCCCGCGATCATTTTCAACGGTTCTGTTTTGGGATTATGTTCTTCGGTTAAGGATCTTGGCTTAAACATTGACTCCACTTTGAGCTGGCATGCCCAAGTGACAAATGTTAGCCAGAAAGTCACCGGAACCTTACGGGCTCTTTACCGTCTGAAAAATTTCCTTCCATCCGGAACCAAAACATTACTTGTGCAGTCCTTAATTCTTCCCCTGATTGATTACTGTGATGTGTGTTATTTTGACCTGAATGCAGATCTTCTTGACAAATATGATCGTCTTCTTAATAACTGCATTCGATTCATTTTTAATCTTCGTAAGTATGACCATGTGTCTACTTATCGTTCCCAACTTAAGTGGCTTCCCATTCGTCAGCGACGAAGTGTGCGCGCACTCACAACCCTATACTCCATTCTGATGTCTCCTACTCCCCCCTCTTACTTAACTTCTCATTTCCAGTACCTTTGCTCTAGCCATGACAGAAACCTGCGTTCTTCGAACAACCTTTTACTAAAGTGTCCCTCTCATAAATCTGGCTTCCTACATTCTTCCTTCACTGTACAGTCTGTTCTCCTCTGGAACGCACTCCCTCTTGAAATTAGAACGGCTAATAATCGTTATGCATTCAAGAAGAAAATTCGTGAACATTACTTTAATAAACTGGCAGAATCATCACATTTGTAGTATTTATTTATGTATTCATATAAATATGTAATTATATATTGTATGTAATTCATTATTTTATGTACATAATTTATATATAATACTATGCATAGGTATATTAAATAATTTTTGATTTGTAAGTTTATGTAAAGGTATATGTATTATATTTGTTTTATATTTATATGTATACTTTAATTTATATTCTTGTCTTTTAGCGTTTCACACACCTACTTCATATTTTTATCTCTGCATCACCTAAAGGTTGACTGGTAGAGAATGCCTTAGGCATTAAGTCCGCCTATACATCATGTTGTATGAAGTTTAAATAAAAAAAATAAATATACAATATTCAATAATCCCTTCCCCCGCGGTATAGTGCCTAGAACACTAGCTGAGATTCCTCGCTGAATGCCTATACTTCGCCTTTGGGCGAAAAAAGATGCAGCCATCTTGTCTCCAGCAGCTATTACGGTCAGTCGATGATACAGTTCTTTTAGAAACTGCGCGTGGTGCCCACGTGTCGATAGTCTCTACAGCGAATGCCTCATATATATAATCTCTCAGAGACTCGTATTGGCGCCATTTAATTAGTTCAGGCTCTAAACGAGGTGGAAAGAAACGGCTGACTAAGAGGTCGTAAGTTGTCAATCCTCCGGCTAAGCATGGCAAATATCCCTCCTATGAGGCAACCTATGGGGGAGGCCTATGTCCATCTGGGTTTTGATAGTCTGTAACAGTTACGGTAACAGTTTATAAAATAGGTAGCTATTAATAAAGTAAATAGTTCGAAGCTATTTATCATTTCTTATAACCGAGAAGCAGCCGATTGTGCTATACTAATAATAATATCAATAATGTCCGCCAGACCGAATTTCGGTCACGGCGGCCAGCCTCAACGGAGACTAGCCATCGGCGCAGGACAGGGTTATAGTGTTCAAATGTATGCGCAAGCACAGGTGAACTCTATTCTTTCACTCTCATTGTCCGATGGGACGGTAAACTGATACGGCCGGAGAGAGATCAGGCGCAGGCCCAACGGCTTTATGTTCTTTCCAAGGCACGGGGATGAAACACCGTCAACTTTCTGACTCAAGGTTGCTACTGAGAATATTTAAGCCGAAAATAATTTGATTTTGGCGCGACCCGGAATTCGAATCCAGGACTACATGATCAGTAGTTGCGCTTACGAACAACTAGGCAGTCAAAAACAAGGAATAAATAAATCCAACCGCGCTATACACACATAATCAAGATTTGGGTCTGCGCTCTTCGATGTCTAAAAATCATAACATGGAATTCCTTATTGCCAGTCTCCTGTTTCACATTTTAACCAAAGTAACGCAATAAAAATGACGAGATCAACCCGCATAACATGATGCCTGAAAAAGATCAATAAAAACCCGCATAAGAGAGCACACAGCTGATGTGAAGAATCGACGCCGTGAAAACGTACGGGATCGCCTTCGCCATTACATCAGATTTGATAGACCGCAAATCCTTGCAAAAGAACACCGATTCATTAGGAATCAAAAATCATTCTAATATCAATAGAGTTAATGGCTAGTTGGCTAGGTATTGAAATAAAAAAATATCCTACTTTCAATAGGGAAGATCTCAACAAGTATACTTAAAGATTCTATAAGTTTTGTCTACTTAGAACAGACCAAAAAATTAATAATTTTAAACTGAAGGAAGCTGTGGTTAACTGTGACTTTAGGACGTCGAACATCTCAGTCCCTCACAGATGCTGTATAGTACTCGAAACGTCTATAATAAATTAATTTAAACTTGATAAAATCCATAAAAACTAGCTTCAAATTCCTCATACGGTCTGCAGGGAAGGACCATTTCTCAGATCCATATATCATCACTGGCAGCACGCACTGTGATTATTAATGTAACTAGCAACCAGGAGATGTGCAGCAGCGTCTTCCTAATAACAACTAAAAAAAAAAAGTGGTTGCCAAGCGAGGCAAAAAATATTAATGAGCTACAGTTGTCTAAAATCGTAACTATTACTTGCTACCTTTTTTTATAGGATAGGGTGACAAACGAGCACACAGTTCACCTGAAAATAAATAGTTGCTGTGACCCAGTGAAGTAGCGTACCTTAGATGGGCCCTGTATCAAAATTTATCGGGGGGCCCAAATGAAGTGTAAAGATTTTACAAAAAAGGAACAAAAACTCGCATTGAATTAAAATAATTATATATTGATTATAAGTTATTACTTACAATTAATACTCCTAGGAACGAAGCTAGCCAAACAATTTAAACCAACATCCTATCCCATAGAAGTCCTTAGAATTTTTGCTTACATACGGGTACGTTCGGGGCCCCTGTAGCCCGGGGGCCCCA
The DNA here is from genome assembly GCA_033319125.1 of Parnassius glacialis. Taxonomy (NCBI): domain Eukaryota; kingdom Metazoa; phylum Arthropoda; class Insecta; order Lepidoptera; family Papilionidae; genus Parnassius; species Parnassius glacialis. The sequence continues at coordinate 7,865,495 of JAVANC010000011.1, read as the reverse complement.
TATCATTGATACGGCTGATACGGCGGTAGCTACGCCCCTGCTGTGACCGATAGACATCTACATCTATCCTCAATAAAGAATCAAAATGCAGATGCATTGTCACCCGTGAGGACTAAGATGGATTGCCTCTTTTTCAGTAAAAAGGGTTTCCGGTTCTCTACACACCATACGAAACACAGCAGTTTTAAGCTGCTATTTTACGCTGGTATTTAGTGAGAGCGTGGTCTATCCCCGGTCGAGCCGAACCATTCGTGCTACAACTATATTACTATTGTTGCGAGCCACTATTAATGTCTTGTATATGGCAACACTAGTTATCACTAGCGCTCTCTAGTGTCGAGTAGCGGAACTAAGAGAGTCAAGATCCTTCTAGAAATTTCGGGACCGATATGTACTCGAACATTCTAGATGTTTCTACAGTAGAAGGTTCTGGAAACTATCTGAGGCCCTATATAAAGCCGGTATAAACCACGACCGAGTCAGTATTGTATTGGCGATACAAGAGAATACTTCGAAGCGAAATAACTGCGAACTAAAGTGATCAGTAGTACAATTGTGGTTTTTGATTGTAATTAGTGTACTGTTTCTGTAATTAAAGTGTCAATGAACAATGGCAGAAAAATTATTGAGTTAAAATGAGTTTTATTATTTTTCTATGATTTTTCAAATAAAAATGTATTTTAGTTAAAGCCACAGAAAAAAACAAACATTTTTGGGAATATCAAATGACTTGAATCATTTTACTCTATTCAAGTGTTGCCATTTACTAAATTCATACTATTTTTCGTATACACTTTGTAAAACTACTAACACAACACACAAACAAAATATTTTTGTATTAAGTTATTATTAGTAATAACTATACTGTCAGTAATAATAAAAATAAAAGTGATATGGTTGAAAACAAGTCTCTTACAAAGAACTTCCTACAATAATACATTACCTCAATCATAGTAATATGTAAAAATTCCATTTAATGTTATGGCAACACTAGCTATAACAAAATATCTGTTTTTTTACTGGCTTTACGGCTCTGGGTTCTAGCCCTTCTGAGAATGTCACTGTATGACACAAAGGCCCTAGAGCCACGCCAGAAATATACATTTATAGTATGCAAATATATGTATAATTGAGTAGCAATAATTTAAAACTCTCAATTATGTTGGTAGGTACATTATGTTGAGAATGTATTATTAACATCAAACAACCACAGGACGCACATGGCTTTTTCCAAGTGACATAAGACAGAACCTAAAAAGGTTCAAATCTAAATATATTTTTTGACGCCTTCTCAGGACAAAATTCTTTGACAGAGTTATTAAGGGACCGACGCTTGTCGACGCTTAACATTTTAAGATATTTTTGATATATAGACGCTACCATTCCTTCTCAACTAATTTCATGTATGAAAGTCTGCCATTGTTCTTTGGTAATTCAATCGGCAGTTTTTAATTGTTTGAACCTTAAGCTTGTAACACTATTATAACTGCAGCCTTGCTCCACCACACATAAAACTATAAGCTATACTATACCTATTTTATAGCAAGTCGCATATACAGGGCCCCTCTAAAGCTAGGGTCCCACGGCCTGCATTGTCACAGGTCAGACCGCGCCAGGCCAGACCAACAGGCCGTGGGAACCATCGCATCCGATGAGGCCTGCGGTGGTTTGTTGTCGCCCGACCGATCGAGTTGGACTAATCGAGTCGTAAGTTCAAAGGCGCGGCGCGGCGCGGCGCGACGGTGCCTGTCGCGGTCTGTACGGGCGCGTCTGCGTCCGTTACAATCGTTCATTTCAACTGCGGTGGCGTCTGCGCGTTTACGCTGATTATGGAGTGGACGAACGAGCTCATATTCGAGTTTTTAACTCTTTATGAAAATGAACCAGAGTTGTGAAATAGTTCGTCGCCTCAACATAAAAACAAGAACGGCTTTTGTTGAATGACGACACCCACCAGCGTCGTTTCTTCTGCTTTCTTTTTACTTTGTTTATCAAACGTTCACCACTGAATAAAACCACAGCGGCTGCACACGCAGAATTGCGCTCCGTGTCACTTAAGTTGTTGGAATGTCAGTCTACAGGCCGCACCAGGCCGGCACACGCCGTGGGAATGCTCAGTACGGGCCGCGACAGGCCCATTTAGGCGGGGCAACGCCTGGCGCCGCCTGTCGTCTGGCAGGCCGTGGGACCCTAGCTTTAGGCATGCTACTCCACTGTTACTAACATACATAATACTAATAAACATAATTACACAAATATATTGTATAGATATGTACATATAATATATACAAATATATACAATTTTTGCTTATTACATATATATAGGTACACATATATTTATACATGGTATGGTTAAATGTATCAGTTTCTGATTCAAACACCTATAAAATATGCAAAATAAAAACAGGAAAAGGAAAAAGTCGGCAAGCGTCACGATTTTTTCAATTTGAAATTACTCTAAATCGCACCCGCAATATTTTTTACGCGGGGGGTGGGGGCAAAATTCCGTGCGGTTAAATCCCACGCTACGCCACTGCCACAAACTCCTGCAACGCTAGAAAATGATTCCAGAGGAAGCGTGAACGATGCCTTGCTCGTGGCTGCGCGTACACTGCCCGGTAACTCGTTCCATAATCTTACCGCATGGGGAGTAAATGATTTGTACAAAAAGCTAGTATGACAGAGGGGGCATGAAGATTAGAATTTTCCGCACAACGGAGACACCGATACTGAAATTAGCATTTCAGATATTCAGGAACAAACGGATCGTGTAAAACTGAAAATATATATAATAATGTGCACAGTATTCTGAAATATCTGCGATGGCGGAGAGATAGCCAATTAATTAAGCTGAGAACGAAAATATCCTTGTTTCGTATTGAAAACAGGGAAGGAAAACTAGTTATTCAATGCAAATTATTATATAAAACGATGTTCGTCATCGTAAATGTATTTATTTTCTGAGAACGTATCCTGTTAAAATTAACATGTGCGCTAATAGGAGTAGAACTAAAATATTAAATACTTACTTATATTATCTGTAGGTATCATCATTACAGCCCTTCACAAGTCCACTGCTGAACATAGGCCTCCCCAAGGAATGGCACAAAGCACGGTCCTGAGCCACCTGCATCCATCGACTTCCTGCATATCTTACCAGGTCGTCACTCCATCTAGTGGGGGGACGCCCTACACTTCGCCTGCCGGTACGAGGCTGCCACTCGAGAACCTTTCTTCCCCATCGGTTGTGGGTTCTTCGAGCTATATGGTCGGCCCATTGCCACTTCAGCTTACTAATCCGTTGGGCTATGTCGGTCACTCTGGTTCTACTGCGGATATCCTCATTTCTAAGTTTATCACGCAGAAAACTCCGAGCATAGCCTTCTCCATAGCTCGCTGAGCGACCTTGAGCTTCCTCATCCGGCCAGCAGTGAAGGACCACGTCTCAGTACCATATGTCATCACTGGCAACACGCACTGGTTGTACAGTCTTGGTTTCAAGTTTTGAGGTATACCTGACGAGAAGATGTGCCGTAATTTCCCGAACGCTGCCCAACCGAGTTGAATCCGTCGATTGACTTCTCGGTCGAAGTTGGACTTACCTAGTCGGACTATTTGTCCCAGGTAAACGTACTCGTCAACAACTTCGAGCTTAGTGTTCCCAACAACTACCGGCATAGGTGTGACATGGACATTAAACATGATCTTTGTTTTGTCCATGTTCATCTTAAGACCTATCCGTTGGGAAACACTATTGAGGTTATTGAGCATAGTGCTTAGGTCCTCCAGCGATTCTGCCATAAGGACTATATCGTCGGCAAATCGAAGGTGAGTGATGTACTCGCCATTGATGTTGATACCGCATCCTTTCCAGTCCAGAAACTTGAAAACGTCTTCCAATGCAGCGGTGAAGAGTTTCGGGGATATGACTTCACCCTGTCTTACACCTCTCTGCAATTGGATAGGTTTCGTACTCTGGTTCTGTACTCGGATAGCCATCGTAGCCCTACTGTACAAGCACTTCAACACTTAGATATACCGACAGTCAACTTGGCACCGCTGAAGGGACTGCAGCACCGCCCAAATTTCGACGGAATCAAAGGCCTTTTCATAGTCCACATACGCCAGGCATAGTGGCAGTACTCCTCGGACTTCTGTACAATTTGCCGAAGGGTATGTATGTGGACTATCGTGCTAAAGCCTTTTCGGAAACCGGCTTGTTCGGGAGGCTGGAAGTCGTCAAGTCTGCGCGCGAGACGATTCGTAAAGACTCTCGAAAACAGCACGTAGACGCAGCTCAGAAGGGAAATCGGTCTGTAGTTCTTCAAGAGAGCGTTGTCGCCTTTCTTGAAGAACAAGACCACCGCACTTCTGCTCCACGCCTCCGGTGTAATGCCACCGTGGAGGACGGAATTAAAGAGTTTCTGAAGGACTTCAAGTACCGGTTTTCCACCTGCTTTCAGAAGCTCCGCTGTAATTCCATCCTCGCCTGGGGCCTTGCCGTTTTTAAGGTGCTGGAGAGTCATTCTAATCTCGCTCAGACTGCCGTCCGGGATATCATCGGAATAATGTCGGATAAGACTCGCTCTTGGATAGTTACTCACACTTGCGTGCGGCTCCAACGATGAAGTGTACAGCTGCCTATAGAACCTCTCAATCTCACTCGAAATCTCAGGCGCCCCGGAAACGACGCTGCCACAATCGGTCTTCAGCTTTGACAGTTGGCACTTTCTGGCAGACAGATCTCTGGCAAAGACTTTGGAGCCTTGGTTCCGCTCGATCGCTTCTTCAATACGAGCTGTATTGAAGTTGCGTAAGTCCCGCCGCATGCATTTAGAGATCTGTCTATTCAGTTGCCTGTATGCTGTCAAATCTGTTGAAGAATGTAGCTTCATCTCCCGTCTAACAACCATGAGATTAAGAGTGTGATCGGAGAGTTTTTGTGTTCTTTTGCGGCGGGTCTTGCAGAACTTAGCTCCGACCGCATGGACAGTTTCCACGAGCTTGTCATTCAAATCGTCCACTTCATTGCAGTCTTCTAGGCACTGAAAACGGTTTTGTAACTCGAGCTGAAAGGTTTCGGGACTTTTGATTAGAGCACGAGGGGGACGGAGCGTTGACTTCATTAGACGAGACCTCTCCAACTTAACGTTTAGGTTCAGTGTGCCTCTAACCATTCGGTGATCGCTGCCGGTTTTCACCCTCGCGATCACTGAGACATCACTGAACAGTTGTCGTCTGGTCGTCATAATGAAGTAAATCTCATTTTTTGTCGAACCGTCGGGGCTTGACCAGTTCCACTTCCTGTGGGGCCGCTTCTGGAAGAAAGAGTTCATCATAAAGAGTCCCTCTTTCTCCATGAAGTCGGCCAGCTGCTGGCCCCTTGGGTTCCGTTGCCCTATTCCAAATTTTCCTACTTTCAGCTCACCGTTCTCTCTTGTGCCTAGTTTTGCATTGAAGTCTCCCATTAACACCGTATATTGGGTTTTGGAGGAATGCATGACTCTAGAGATATCCTCATACATTTCCTCCACCTCCTCATCGGGGTGTGCCAAGGTTGGTGCGTAAACCTGTATGACCTTCAGCGAATACCGTTTGGTGATTCTGAGTATAAGGTACGCAACCCTCGTCGACACACTCTCAATCTTTACAACGTTGTTAACGAGAGACTTGTGGACGATAAATCCGACACCTACTTGGGACAGATGGTCGCCCTCCCGGTAATAGAGCAAGTTACCGGATTCGAGGATTACCGTGTCCTCCCCCTCTCTTCGGACTTCGGATAATCCTATAATATGCCAGCGTAACTTGTCTATCTCTTCTTCCAGGTCCACAATCTTCTCGTCAGTCCTCAGGGTGCGTGCGTTGTATGTTGCCAGGTCGAGTCGTCGTAGGTGGCAACCGAACCTCCACCGGAGATTCTTAGCACCCCCTGCCCCGCCGTTACCATGGTCGCCACCGTAGCCAGGAATAGCGGTACCGCCGGGTACTGGGGGCTGTCTCTTCGTAACTTTCATCATGGGGGGTATAATGCCATAGTTGCCACACTTGGCGAGCGGTTTGGCAACCGCAGTTTTTTTATTGTATTTTTGCCGTTACCAGGAAGATGCTGCTGCCCATCTCCTGCCTGTTTCCCTTTGTTGCCTTTTACGACACCCACGGGAAGATATGGGTTAGTGGATATTCTTAACCGCCACTACACGACAATAGAGAATTAGGTTAAGCTAAATTTTATACACAATAATTAGAGTTTGATATTATACATTTGAATATATTTTGAGATCATATTGACATATATGGAATAAGGGATAGTTAAGAGGGAATTAATATTCACTGGTCGAGGGATTGTTTTGGGAAGAATGTCATATAAAGAAATTGGGTGATTTTGACATATTAGGTGTTAAAAAGTCGAGCAAGATAATAGGTGTTAAAAAGTGGAGCAAGACTTATGTGATTTTACAACTAATGTTATTACTTCCTACAGCGTCACAATGGATAGAGAGTATGTGTCTCCTAACGTCACAATCTGCAATTTGCCTAAACACACACGGGGGAAAGTCAGGAGCAGGAAACGATGAAAGTTGAGTAAGTGTTGTAGATTTTGCAATCTTATCCAGGCAAGAAACAACAGAAATGCAGATTATTATGTGAAGTGCCGATGCACGGCGCGAGTACCTAGTTATTTTCAAAAATGCTATCTGTTTCATACCGGTCGTTCCGTGTTGCCGTATCGTGCGATAGAGTTGCAAGTCTTGGAAGAAATTGCCTACATTTCCTTTTTGAAATATTGTTTCGTGCGAAAATGTTTTCACCCTCCTAAAACTTTACGAAATGAGACAATTTCGGTCTCATTAAATTCAGTACACCCTAATCTAGTTCTGTACGTTTTATTAGTAATTCAGATAATTTTAATTAAAAAAAATCACACGAGGAAATTTTTAAGATAGATATTTAGATGCTAACAACTTAAATCGAACGCAATATTTCGTTAAAATAAAAACGTACGGACGTGTATTATATCTACAACATTTCCAAAAATTATGAAAATTAGACTTTGTTTTTGGGGGATACGTTATCGTACAACTTCACGATCCCGCGACATTATACAGTGTCCCAGAAGTCGACGTCAAGCCGAAATCTGGAGATAGCTCTAGCCATAATAGTTTTTTTTTAAGGAAAAGGGTGACAAACGAGCACACAGTCCACCTGATGGTAAGTGGTTGTTGCGGCCCATAGACATCTACATCTATCCTCGTTTGCGAATCAAAATGCAGATGCGTTGTCACCCGTGAGGACTAAGATGGAATGCCTCATTTCCAGTAAAAAGGGCCTCCGGCCACCTGCACTCACCAAGCGAAACGCAGAGGTAAATCTCTACTTCACGCTGGTTTTCTGTGAGGTCGTGGTACCACCTCGGTTCGAGCCGGCCCATCCGTGCGACACTATCTCGTAACTATCTATAGTTAACAGAAAAATATAAAAAAATGCTATGTATAGTACAAAAATAAGAAAATCTACATCCTGTGACGGTCTTTTTAACTACTGTTGTTACAAATTTTAACTTTTTTAATTTTTTTCTTATTACATAAACCTGAATAATGCTTCTGAAAACTGTTGCTTAAAATTTACAGCCAACTGCTCCAGTCCAGAAGGAAATGTAATATTTTTATCCAACCAAGTATTCAAAATGGATACTTTGTCCAATTTTTAATTACATGAAAATATTTTTTTGAATAAATCCAGTTACAAACTTAGAATAATAACACCCAAATTAATTTTGCTTACTTAGAGCGGTCCGCTACAATCTCGTGGTCAGCCGGGTCACCTGATTTGAATCCATTAGATTTTTCCATAATTTAATAAATACTCTTACAAGTATTATTTATGAATTCTTATTAAATGCGCCAACTTTTAAAGTAACTTGCCAACTCGTGTAGTATTTTTTTTTCAGCACAATCATTTATAATTTTATATTATAAGTTATTAAGAATAACTCAAAAACTATTGGTCTGACCTTGATGAAATTCATATGGGACCACACGGGAAGTACTAGCTTTCAATTAAAAAGAGAATAATCGAAATCGGTTCACCCATTAAAAAGTTATGAGGTAAAACACATAAAAAAAGATACAGTCGAATTGAGTACCGTCTTCTTTTTGGAAGTCTGCAGTAAACTAGACAAAGTACTAATTTTGAATGCTTGATTGGAAAAAAAATTACATTTCCTTTTAGACTGGAGCATTTGGCTGTAAATTTTAAGCAACAGTTTTCAGAAGCATCATTCAGGATTACAAAATAAAAAGAAAATTTTAAAAAAGTAAAAATTTGTAGCAACAGAAGAGACCAGACCGTCACTGTGTGTAGATTATATTGGTTTTTTTTAAATGTAATTTTTAAAATACATAGCAAAGATTTTATATTTTTCTGTTAGATACTTCTGGGATACTCTGTATACATTATAGACATAATTTTAACATTTTTTTAACACCTACCAATATTTACTTATCTATTTCTCCCAGAGTTAACTGGTAGAGAATGCCATATGGCCTTAAGTCCGCCCATTGTAACCTTTAGATTAAGATCACAATAAAGATTAGCACCTAAAAAAAATAAACACCTAAATAAAATTATTCTCAGCTCCTATTGACGTTAATAAAATCGAAACACGACATGTACTTCGTTTTGTACTGATTTATGGATGTGGTGACGTCGTAAATCTCTACACATCTTATTGCATTGATTCCGTAGGAGTCTAAACGTCTCCCGATTCTGTCACTCTGTGGATCCGACTTATATAACTCGTTCTAAGTACTAAAATAAAATACCTTGGACTTATAATATACTACTGCCTATCTTGGTCAGCACATATAACCAACTTAACCTGCCGTATTAGAAAACTAATTCCAATTTTCAGAAATTTAAGGAATTCTGCTCTTTTTGTAATCTTGAAAAATGTGTTTACTTGCACAGAGTATATTACGATACTGCATTGTGACCTGGGGTGGAATTGGAAAGACTACTCTGCTCCCACTAGAACGTGCTCAGAAAGCAATATTAAAGGTTATGCTAAGTCTAAAAGTAAATTTCCGTGTAGTAGCGGTTAAGAATATCCACTACCCCATATCTTCCCGTGGGTGTCGTAAAAGGCGACAAAGGGAAACAGGCAGGAGATGGGCAGCAGCATCTTCCTGGTAACGGCAAAAATACAATTAAAAAAAAACTGCGGTTGCGTACCCGCTCGCCAAGCGTGGCAACTATGGCAATATACCCCCATGATGAAAGTTACGAAGATACGGCCCCCAGTCCTCGGCGGCCCCGCTATTCCTGGCTACGGTGGCGACCATGGTAACGGCGGGGCAGGGGGTGCTAAGAATCTCCGGTGGAGGTTCGGTTGCCACCTACGACGAATCGACCTGGCAACATACAACGCACGCACCCTGAAGACTGACGAGAAGATTGTGGAGCTGGAAGAAGAGATAGACAAGTTACGCTGGCATATTATAGGATTATCCGAAGTCCGAAGAGAGGGGGAGGACACGTTAATCCTCGAATCCGGTAACTTGCTCTATTACCGGGAGGGCGACCATCTGTCCCAAGTAGGTGTCGGATTTATCGTCCACAAGTCTCTCGTTAACAACGTTGTAAAGATTGAGAGTGTGTCGACGAGGGTTGCGTACCTTATACTCAGAATCACCAAACGGTATTCGCTAAAGGTCATACAGGTTTACGTACCAACCTTGGCACACCCCGATGAGGAGGTGGAGGAAATGTATGAGGATATCTCTAGAGCCATGCATTCCTCCAAAACCCAATATACGGTGTTAATGGGAGACTTCAATGCAAAACTAGGCACAAGAGAGAACGGTGAGCTGAAAGTGGGGAAATTTGGAATAGGGCAACGGAACCCAAGGGGCCAGCAGCTGGCCGACTTCATGGAGAAAGAGGGACTCTTTATGATGAACTCTTTCTTCCAGAAGCGGCCCCACAGGAAATGGACCTGGTCGAGCCCCGACGGTTGGACAAAAAATGAGATTGACTTCATTATGACGACCAGACGACAACTGTTCAGTGATGTCTCAGTGATCGCGAGGGTGAAAACCGGCAGCGATCACCGAATGGTTAGAGACACACTGAACCTAAACGTTAAGTTGGAGAGGTCTCGTCTAATGAAGTCAACGCTCCGTCCCCCTCGTGCTCTAATCAAAAGTCCCGAAACCTTTCAGCTTGAGTTACAAAACCGCTTTCAGTGCCTAGAAGACTGCAATGAAGTGGACGATTTGAATGACAAGCTCGTGGAAACTGTCCATGCGGTCGGAGCTAAGTTCTGCAAGAACCGCCGCAAAAGAACACAAAAACTCTCCAATCACACTCTTTAATCTCATGGCTGTCAGACGGGAGATGAAGCTACATTCTTCAACAGATTTGACAACATACAGGCAACTGAACAGACAGATCTCCAAATGCATGCGGCGGGACTTACGCAACTTCAATACAGCTCTTATTGAAGAAGCGATCGAGCGGAACCAAGGCTCCAAAGTCTTTGCCAGAGATCTGTCTGCCAGAAAGAGCCAACTGTCAAAGCTGAAGATCGAATGTGGCAGCATCGTTTCCGGGGCACCTGAGATTTTGAGTGAGATTGAGAGGTTCTATGGGCAGCTGTACACGTAATCGTTGGAGCCAAACGCAAGTGTGAGTAACGATCCAAGAGCGAGTCTTATCCGAGATTATTCCGATGATATCCCGGACGTCAGTCTGAGCGAGATTAGAATGGTTCTCCAGCACCTTAAAAACGGCAAGGCCCCAGGCGAGGATGGAATTACAGCGGAGCTTCTGAAAGCAGGTGGAAAACCGGTACTTGAAGTCCTTCAGAAGCTCTTTAATTCCGTCCTCCATGGTGGCATTACACCGGAGGCGTGGAGCAGAAGTGCGGTGGTCTTGTTCTTCAAGAAAGGTGACAACGCTCTCTTAAAGAACTACACACCGATTTCCCTCCTGAGCCGCGTCTACGTGCTGTTTTCGAGAGTCATTACGAATCGTCTCGCGCGCAGACTTGACGACTTCCAGCCTCCCGAACAAGCCGGTTTCCGAAAGGGCTTTAGCACCATAGACCACATACATACCCTACGGCAAATTGTACAGAAGTCCGAAGAGTACAATTTGCCACTATGTCTGGCGTATGTGGACTATGAGAAAGCCTTTGATTCCGTCGAAATTTGGGCGGTGCTGCAGTCCCTTCAGCGGTGCCATGTTGACTGTCGGTATATCGAAGTGCTGAAGTGCTTGTACAGTAGGGCTACGATGGTTATCAGAGTACAGAACCAGAGTACGAAACCTATCCAATTGCAGAGAGGTGTAAGACAAGGTGACGTCATATCCCCGAAACTCTTCACCGCTGCATTGGAAGACGTTTTCAAGCTTCTGGACTGGAAAGGATACGGTATCAACATCAATAGCGAGTACATCACTCACCTTCGATTTGCCGACGATATAGTGCTTATGGCAGAATCGCTGGAGGACCTAAGCACTATGCTCAATGACCTCAATAGTGTTTCACAACGGATAGGTCTTAAGATGAACATGAACAAAACAAAGATCATGTTTAATGTCCATATCACACCTATGCCGGTAGTTGTTGGGAACACTAAGCTCGAAGTTGTTGACGAGTATGTTTACCTGAGACAAATAGTCCGACTAGGTAAGTCCAACTTCGACCGAGAAGTCAATCGACGGATTCAACTCGGTTGGGCAGCGTTCGGGAAATTACGGCACATCTTCTCGTCAGGTACACCTCAAAACTTGAAAACGAGACTGTACACCCAGTGCGTGTTGCCAGTGATGACATACGGAACTGAGACGTGGTCCTTCACTGCTGGCCGGATGAGGAAGCTCAAGGTCTCTCAGCGAGCTATGGAGAGGGCTATGCTCGGGGTTTCTCTGCGTGATAAATTTAGAAATGAGGATATCCGCAGTAGAACCAGAGTTACCGACATAGCCAAACGGATTAGTAAGCTGAAGTGGCAATGGGCTGGCCATATAGCTCGAAGAACCCACAACCGATGGGGAAGAAAGGTTCTCGAGTGGCAGCCTCGTACCGGCAGGCGAAGTGTAGGGCGTCCCCCCACTAGATGGAGTGACGACCTGGTAAGATATGCAGGAAGTCGATGGATGCAGGTGGCTCAGGACCGTGCTTTGTGGCATTCTTTGGGGGAGGCCTATGTTCAGCAGTGGGCTTGTGAAGGGCTGTAATGATGATGATGATCAAATAAAGTAAGTATAATGTATCAAATAATCTTTAGGTACCCTTCGTCCCTTAATAGATGCAAGGGGAAAAATTCTAAATTGGTTGCTAAAGTAGGGAATTCACTAGACAAACATGCCCACGGGCATGTCTGTAGACATGCCTGCCGGACTTCGCTACTATAGGTCTGTACAAAGTTTGATAGTGTAGGACCGTCGCAGTCGGACTGGCAGATTTTCCTGTTGAACGTCACGTAGCCGATCTAAAACTGATGACTCTGTGTAGTGTATTGTGGTGACAGACATGTCCGTACAAACAGCCCGTGGGCATGTCCGTCTAGTTAATTGCCCGCTTAAGCCTTAACTACTTGGAAACAGAGAAGTTAATCGGCATTTTAAGTAACACGCACTATTACACTCATACAACACACAAGTTTGTGGTAATTAGATAGTCTTCGTTTCCTTGTTAATATTATTTTTATTTAAAACTTGTTTGGTATTCTACTATATTAATACAAAAATAATATCGTAATTTTATGACGCCCATTACACGGTAGGTTTTGCTATCAGTTTTACAACAATCACGGTTGTGATTGACGAATAACCTTCCGTGTAATGCGGTGATTGACGGTTGCATGAAATTGATTGACAAAATCTAGATATTTTGATTTTTACGTCAATCAACTATCAGTCACGAATTTTGATTGAACGTGTAATGGCATTTCGTCAATCACGCGTCAGTCAACGCTCAGACAGCAATGAAGGCGGATGCAGAATATATTGAAGAGGCGGCTTCCACGCGCTCACGCATCCCGTCGCCACTCCACTTTTTGACAAGTTATGGTCCCGATAAAATTAAGCACATTTTACATTAGCTCATGTTTAGGTTTTTTGATTTATATGAATGTGACTATAGGCATAGTAATGCAGCTATTTTCTGCCGACTTCCAAAAAGGAGACGCTACTCAATTCGACGCGTATGTTTTTTTTTTATGTGTGTTACCTCATGACTTTTTACTGGGTGGACCGATTTCGATGATTCTTTTTTTATATGAAAGCTGATACTTCTCGTGTGGTCCCATATGAATTTGATCAAGGTCAGACTAATAGTTTTTGAGTTATTTGAGTTATTCTTAATAACTTATATTGAAGTCGGCTGTACAAAATTTTTAATTTTTAATTATTGTTTAAATCTATAAGTTTTTTATTTTAATTTGGTGGAAATTAATGTGACCCGGTGACCCACGCCGCCTGATGAGACGGTTTAGTGCGGGTCACCGGTGGCCCACGCCGCCCGATAAGACGGTTTAGTGCGGGTCACCGGTGGCCCGCGCCGGCGTGAACGTGTTAATGTCAGCCGCCCGGCTGTTATTTGGTTTGACGTACATAATATGAAGTACCTAATTTCAGCCACCTAATATAAATCAGGGATGTCATAAACTGGAATAAATACAATTAAGTAGAACATAACTTATTTTATAGTTAAGGAAGTTATGATCTTTTCATCTATATTTTAAAATTTGTTTTTGATTTAAAAGTTTAGCAAATGATACGTACTTGCTTTTCAGAATAGAATAGAATAGAATAGAATGATTTTTATTCAATATGGATTATTACATAATACTTATTGAAAGTCATTATTTTATTTACCACTGGTTCGGAAAATACCTCTGTCCTGGGAAGAACCAGCAAGAAACCCAGCGGGACTTTTTTTTAAACATAATTTCACTTAACAATAATCTTGTTTATACAATTTTAAATGAATTTTCATAGAACCAGCATGGTGGCGATCACCTTATTCCCAGGGGTTATTTTCATTCATGTATTCCTTGATATTATAATAACCCTTTTTGTACAGTTTTTCTTTAATAAAACTTTTAAACTTGTTTATTGACAAACTTTGAACATGTTCTGGGATTTTGTTGTAAAAGCGGTATACATTGCCCCATAAATGAATTACTAACTCTGTGGAGTCTAGTAACTGGCATTACAAGCTTATGTTTGTTCCTAGTGTTTAATGTATGAATATCCTTATTCTTATTAAAGCTATTAATGTTTTATGTACATACATTACATTTTCATAAATATATTGCGATGCCAAAGTTAATATGTTTATTTCTTTAAATTTTTCTCTGAGGGACTCTTTACAATTTAGATTATAAATCGCCCGTACGGCTCTCTTTTGCAAAACAAATATAGCTTCAATATCAGTCGCATTACCCCATAGCAAAATTCCATAAGACATTACGCTATGAAAGTAACTAAAATACGCTAACCTAACTGTCTCAACATCTGTGAGACTTCTAATCTTTCTTACAGCATACGCTGCAGAACTAAGTCTGCTTGCTAATTTAGATATATGGGGGCCCCATTGAAGTTTCGCGTCGATAGTAATACCAAGAAAAACAGTGGTATCCACAAGACTCAACTCCTCTCCATTTAAAAGCAAATTGGTTTTCGAATGTTTTACATTAGGTATTGTAAATTTAATACATTTTGTCTTATTGCCGTTTAAGAGCAAATTGTTGGCGTTAAACCAATGTACTAGTTTCGATAGAGCATTATTTACATCGTCATATTTAATTGACTGCCTTTTCAGTTTGAAAATTAAAGAGGTATCATCAGCAAATAATACTATATCGTGATTGTCCCCTACAAGATAAGGTAAGTCATTAATATAGATTAAGAACAGAAATGGGCCAAGAATCGAACCCTGTGGAACGCCAATTGATACTACCAATCCGGAGGAACATTTACCATTGATGATGACTTTTTGAGTTCTGTTACTTAAATATGAAGTAATAAGTCTAAGCGCCAAAGTTTTTACACCGTAATGTTGTAGTTTCCTATCATGATGAACACAATCGAAAGCCTTGGAAAGGTCACAGAAAATACCTAAGGCATCTTGTGAATTCTCCCAGGCATTAAAAATATATTTCATAAGTTCAACACCGGCGTCAGATGTCGAGCGACCCCTTGTAAAACCAAATTGATTTTTATAAAGTAATTTATTTGTATTAAAAAAAATTAACAATTGATCCAAGATTATTTTTCAAAAATTTTACTGAGAGTTGGTAGTACAGAAATAGGTCTATAATTAGCGGGGTCCAATGTACTACCAGACTTAAATAAAGGTATTACTTTACTATACTTCATTAAATCAGGAAACACACCAGAATCGATACAAGTATTAAAAATAATAGCAAGATGAGGTGCAATTAAATCTATTATGGACGCAATCACTGTAACGGAAATCCCCCACAAATCTGCGGTTTTCTTTACATCAATGGTTTTGAAGTATTTTACAATATTATGCGGTAATACTTTTTCAAATCTAAATTCTTTTAAACAGGTATTAACATTCTGTTTAAGTAATGACTCGGCAACAGTTGGAGAAGTGTTCAATGACTCTGTTGTCAAGATAGGAACATCAGTGAAACATTTCTCAAACACTGCTGCAACTTCTTGATTTGATTTAGTCAGTTCATTATTAATTTTTAATTGATAGTGAGTTACGAGGTTTCTCTTTACCGGTTTCGCTGTTAATTATACTCCACGTCATTTTAATTTTATTCTTAGCCGTCTTAATTTTGTTACTAATATGTAATAATTTGGCTGTGGAGCAAACTCTTTTAACACTTTAGAATAATTTTTTACATATTCTTTAAAAGCTTCGGAAAGATTATACGATCTTTCATGGTAAAGGTCATATAACCTTCGTCTGCTTTTATGAATTCCTACTATCGCCCACTCATTAAATGCCTTGCGACTGTTTCTGGAGAATGTTTTGGAAGTGAATGTTTTATTAAATGCATTGTTTATAAGGGTAAATAATTCTTTATATAAACAGTCTGCATTGTTCTTATAAGAAAGGGATGGAAGGTTTTTTACCATATTACTTCTAAATCTCTCCAGGCGTTTTGCATTAATAGGAACAAACAGAATTTTCTCAATTACCTGTTTTTTGTGCATATAAGGTAACGATACCAGTTGTCCATAGTGATCTGAACTAAGTTTTTGAATTATTGATTTGTTGATTGGTACAACACCTGTAAAATATTATCAATACAAGTTGCACTACACCCTGCAATACGTGTAGCTTTAAAGAATAAATTATTAAGATTATAGGATTTGAACAAAGAACAAAATTTAATACTGATGGAAGAAGTTTCCAGGAGATTGATATTAAAGTCTCCACACACTACAAGAGATTTATTCTGTTTATTAAGCTTAACTAAAACTTCTTCCATAATTTTTTCAAAAGTATCATAACTTGAACATGGGGGTCTGTAAACACTGACAACAATAAGGTGCTCAAGCTCAACACATGCCATTTCTACAGTACGCTCAACACAGAGGCTCACAATGTCTGTACGTTCTTTACATGATAAGGACTTATTAGCTAATATTAAGGAGCCACCACGTAATTTAGTATCTCTATAGAACGAACTGACCACCTGGTGATTACTGAAATTAAATATGGAGTTGTAATCTTTCAACCAATGTTCTGTAATACATAAAATATGTATACTGTTACTATTTAAAAATAATTCAATTTCTAATTCTTTGCCCAACATTCCTTGTATATTTTGATGCACCAGGTTGATACAGTTTTTATTATTGTTATTTTGTGAAATTACATAATTATGTATTGGTAAGTTGCATTCTGGCTGTAATGATGAATGATGATGATGAAGTTGCATTCTAAGCTATTTAAATTATCTTTGCTAGAGATTACCTCTATTGTCTTATTATCTTATTTAAATTACTTGGAACTGGTTCCAAATCAAATGTAAAATTATTTTGTTGCTCAAAAGAAGCAGGTGTCAAGTTAGCCAAATCATTGGCTGAGTTAAAATATAAATAATAAGATAGCGTATTTGCTACCAGTCTTAAACTATACTTTGATAGGTAATACCTATCTCTTGTCAAAAACTTTTTAGTTAAATTATTAATGTCAATCAAATGAAATTTATCATTATTATTCTTACAATTAAATGTCAAATTTAAGTTATTGTTACATGTCAAGTTATGCATCATTAAATTTAAATTATGTCTTAGTTTATTTTCCTGTGGCCACCCCTCTATGTAAGGCAATGTAAACAAGATAACTTTAACCACATTTATGTTATTAAGATATTCAATATATTTTAATAATTGATTGTTGTTCATATTGCCTCTTCTCCCAACAAAAATTATTAATATACTATTAGGGTTAAATTTACTAGTTAAAATTTTATTCATAATATCACTGAATGATGCTGCTTCAGACATTTGGTATATGTTAAGAACACCATACAATATTATAATTTTGTTTTAATTAATTGTTTAGTGTTAAAAAAATGGAACTGCTAAAAGCTAAAGCACAGTAAGGTAAGAAGTAAAACATTAAAATAAAATAATTGTTGTCGTCTATCTTAATATATATTCCATGCTTTGATATACATGATTTAAAATTATAAGTTATGAATTTATTTCAGTGCCCCTAAAACTTACCTACAATAGGTACCTACCAAAAACTCAAAAGGCATAGCCCTATGTTATGCAGGCATTAGGTAGGTACACAAAAGGAAATTGAAATTGGTACTAAAAGGCTGGTAATAGGGGCATCCACCCTATACGAATGAATATAAAACGTAAGCTTATTTTTCGTCCATAAATGCGTTTCAAATAAAGCCGCGAATCGATTATGTGCTCCAAAAAGTCGAACATTGGCGCGCGTTAAATTAAAATGGGTAAAATTATATTAATTATTACAATTTTTCTTATTCGTTTTTTTTCTTTTTGTTTTCAAGATATTAATTTACAGTTAAATGGTGAATCGAAAATGAACTTAGTTTATAGGTAGGTCCTTTCTCTCCGAAAATTTGGGTTTGACTGACATCAGTCAGCATGAGCGTGTAATGTCGAAATTATTCTATCATTCAAACGTCAATCATGATTGATCGAACTGATTGACGCTTGTCTAGGCGTGTAATGGGCGTCTTTTGCGAAACGATACGCTTTTTTGTTTTGTACAACTCAAGGTGGAAGACGCTGACAGCTGAACACAGTTTATAAGTAAGTACTAGCATGGCCGTTAACGCTAATTGCTTCGAAATGTAGTTTTGTAATTAAATATGCACTATACACTAGTGTATATAAGGTCGGGGAAAAAGTTTCTTCGTGTTTTATATACTAATTCAAAAACTTTTTTTATAACTACATTAATTATAATATACTCGTATATCTGCAATTTTATTCGATAACAATCTCTTTGCTGTAAAAATGTTGGGATATTTAATTTAAAAAAAATGCGACTAATAGTTTTGACAGTCATCTTTTTGATATTAAACTAACACTGCCCAAAGAATTCTGAAGAGACCGAAACAGGTGAAAATCTGAGGTCAGGACCATATGGTGGATGCATTTACACTTCCCAACCAAGCTCTCTCAATTTTTGCTGAGTGGCCAAAGATGTGTGTGGTTTGGCGTTATCATGATGAAGACCACTCCTTTTCTATTGATTTATTCCGGCCGTTTTTTCTCAATTTCTTCCTTGAGTCCCATTAGTTGCCAACAAGAGAGTAGAGATCCGAATCGATGGTTTTGTCTGGCGGGAAAAGCTCATATTAAAGGATGGCTTTCCAATCTCACCATACACACAGCAACACCTTATTGCGTGTTAATCCGGGTTTCGCTACAGTCTGTGGAGGTTGACTACCCTTTCACCATAATCTTTTTCGCACGTTCTTGTCATAGGTGATCCACATTTCATCACTAGTGATCAAATTTTTTAAAATATTTCGGTATCATTACGTTTCAATAGAGAATTGCAAATGATTTGATGAACACGATTCATTAGGTTTTTTTCAGTGAGCTCGTGTGGTACTCAAATATCGAGCTTTTTAGTATAGTCAGACCTTTTCAAATGGATCAAAACTGTTTTGTGGTCAATCGTCAAATCCTCGGCTATGTCGTAACTACTAATAATGCCAATCTTGCTCCATTTTTTTTTAAAATGGCATCACTTTATGCGTATGATTGCGTATGGTCGCCCACCAGAGAGAGCTGCAACTTTGACATCAAATTTCCCCGACTGAAAACGCTTGAACCAACTTTGTGGCACTCTTACTGACGTTGCATTAGGTCAATCAATCAATTAATCAATATATTCTTTATTGTACACCAATACACATTAGAACGAAACAAAATAAAATAAATATGTAGAAAGTACAATAGGCAATACAATAGGTCCATAAACGTCACAAATTTTTTTCGCAGCTTCAGTTGCGTTTTTGCCTTTTTTGTTATAAAACTTCACAATGTATCAAACTTTTTCGTTAGATTCACTCATTTTGGCGGACAGAAAAACAATTGAAAAATAGCGGGAAAGTGTTTTTTACTTTTTATCTTTATTTTGTCCTATATATATATTGAAATCTGCAAAATTCAAACAGCACAACCAAAGAGATTTTTCTTCAATTTTATACTAACACAATACCACGAATAAACTTTTTCCCCGACTTTATAATTTAGAGCGGATATCTTCACTGCACTCGATTGCAGCCACGATATTAGGAGTGGTATATTGGAATGCCTTCCGGTATATTGCCACCAAGACGGCTCCTCCGATACCTAAGTTATGTTGTAGAGCGATCTTCGCACAGGGTACCTGAGAAAAACATCGTATGCTAAAAATAGATATACAGGTAAATACTTATAATAAGGTTAAGGCTGCTAACACGCATTGGAACTGCACGTTAAATTTTTCAAACTATTTTGATGAACGGAAGTTCAAATATTTTACTCTCAAAAGTTTGGAAAGTTTGAGAGGAAAAGACAAAGGCTGTTTCCATTTTTGACTCTCATGCAATGGAACAACATTTGATAAGGTCAACAATTGAAAGATATACCAATACCAAAGTCAGAGAACACTACGAATCCGATATGGAAAATATCGATTTTATTACAGTGGTAGAGCCACGCGGCAGCTTTTGCTGTCGCACGGATGGGCCGGCTCGAACCGGGGTGGTACCACGACCTCACAGAATACCAGCGTGAAGTAGAGGTTTACCTCTGCGTTTCGCTTGGTGAGTGCAGGTGGCCGGAGGCCCTTTTTACTGGAAATGAGGCATTCCATCTTAGTCCTCACGGGTGACAACGCATCTGCATTTTGATTCGCAAACGAGGATAGATGTAGATGTCTATGGGCCGCAGCAACCACTTACCATCAGGTGGACTGTGTGCTCGTTTGTCACCCTTATCCTATAAAAAAAAATGTCATTATTAACAACAAAAAGCCAAAGGTAAAAAAAATGTTTTATTCGAAGTTTAATGAAAATGAATAATGTTATTTAGGTAATTTATCTCATTTTGCGTGTTAAAGATAAATTTATTATAAAGATAAGTTTTTTTTAACATAAATATTCGTAATAGACCTTATCACTAATATTTATTTTTTATTACTTTAAAAAGATATAAGTACATTTTATATTTTGAGTAAATAAAAAATTAATAGTTTTTAAAGAATTTATCAAATGTATCCTTAGAGTATTAATTTATACTCTAAGAATGTATCAGAAGAATTTTAATATGTGGCAATATTCATAAGTCCTTTCCATAGACTTAGAATATACTGGCGTATAACAAAACGTAAAACATGAAAAAATCTTTCCACAAACACAAAATAATTAAAACACAAATGAAATAAATGATTCCAAATATTTCATAACTTTTGTGCATGGAAAAATTATCACCTGCATGGATAAACTTACTGAACGCAGCCACAATTCAATAAATAAGTAAATACAGTTCCTGAACGAATACAGACAACCTTCACACAGAAGTCCTTTCCGGGTGGTAACGTCATAAGAAAATCTATCATACTATTTTGACTTGTGATTGTTGCAAGAAGGGAATATAAGAAATATCAGAAAGATAATAAGATTTTTTTTTTTAAATTAAAGTCAAGCGAACAAACCAATTCACCTGATGTTGAATAACCACAGGCGCTACAGATGCGTTGTCACCTCTGAACCTGTAATCATACTGACTGACTATCCCTTACTCTTTTAACTTAGGCAGAAAAATAATCTACTACCAAGCCTTTTGGTAAATATAACCAACATGGCGTAAATACTATGGTTATCAGGCTGTGACGGTGAGTTGCGCAAAAGTAATTAAAAGTATCTACTGCGATCAACAATCCGTCTGTCAAACGTGACTATTAAGGCAAATTCTTTTATTGCAATAAACATATATAAAACTAACCTGCCGCTCCCCTGCTTCCCCTCTTAGCTGCCACACTAGTTCAGCACATTGTGCAAGACCAGTGGCTCCTAGAGGATGACCCTTAGCAATCAGGCCACCACTAGGGTTCACGACGACTCTTCCACCGTACGTATTATCTTCAGCGTCGATAAACTTGCCTGCTTCGCCTTCCCCGCACAACTGAAGTCCTTCATATGTTATCATTTCGTTAGAAGCGAAGCAATCGTGAAGTTCGACCACGTCTACTTCTTTCGGTGAGATTCCAGTCTTTTCATACAAGAGTTTCGCTGCCGTTGCTGTCATATCGTAGCCAACAATTTTCATCCAGCTCTTCCCCTTGAATGTACTTGACGTATCAGTAGCTAATTCCATACCAATAATTTCGATGGCTTTTTCTTTTAGTCCATATTTTATCACGGCTTCTTCTGACATAAGGACAACTGCACTAGCACCGTCACTGGTCGGACAACATTCTAACTTTGTTAATGGACCATGAATTCTTCTAGAGTTTAATATTTCCTCCACCGTGTACGCCTTCTTGTCTTGAGCTCTTGGGTTTTTACTTCCGTGTCGATGGTTCTTAGCTGCAATCTTAGCGAGGTGAAGCTCGGTGGCGCCATATTTCTTCATATACTCAAGTGCCGCGTTTCCGAAACATTGTGGCGCGAGTGGTCCTTTTTGTATTTTAGCTATTTCGGACATTTTTTTAAAATGTTTATCAAGAGGATTGGCTCTCTCTTTGAATTTTCTGCTGCCGAGTGGACCCGGTGCCATTTTTTCAAAACCAACGGCTAAAGCGATGTCACAAAGACCGCCATGAACAAGTTGCTTGGCCATGTAAAGCGCAGTTGAACCAGTTGCACAGTTGTTATTGACATTATGGATGGGTATTCCAGTCATACCGACTTGATACAGTACACGCTGACCGCAACACGAATCACCGCTGACGTAACCACAAACCGCTTGCTGCACCACATCGTAAGGAATGTGGGCATCTGCCAGAGCTTCTTCCACAGCCTCTTTGCCCATCTCCGGGTAATCCTTGCCGGTGTTCGGCTTGACGAAATTTGTCATACCTACACCTACTACAAAGACTTTTAGTGTCATTTAAAAAAATAATTAAGCTTGTCTTATATCAACAATAAAATGCGTTGTAGCCCCAAACGCAAAGTGAGTGATGAACACTTGTGTGGTAATGGACCAAAGGTTATAATAACGGATACGTAAATACTTATATCATTGCAATATAAGTCAAACTAGATAAGAGCAAAACTACAGATTTAGATGTTTGTATATTAGAATTACGTATCGCAAAACTACTAAAGGAACTCTAAGATATTATTTACATTGTACATAACTTTGCGTCTTCATTTATTTTTTATTTTTATAGTATAGGGGGCAAACGAGCATGCCGCATGCGGCTACCATGATGGTAAGTGACTACTGCAGCTCATGAACCTTTAGAAAAGGCTCTTTCCTTGAAGGTCCTTAAGTAGTATTGGTTCTGTTAACAGTGGTAGAGCCACGCGGCAGCTTTTGCTGTCGTACGGATGGGCCGGCTCGAATCGGGGTGGTACTACGACCTCACAGAAAACCAGCGTGAAGTAGAGGTTTACCTCTGCGTTTCGCTTGGTGAGTGCAGGTGGCTGGAGGCCCTTTTCACTGTAAATGAGGCATTCCATCTTAGTCCTCACCGGTGACAACGCTTCTACATTTTGATTTGTAATAGAGGATAGATGTAGATGTCTATGGGCCGCAGCAACCACTTACCATCAGGTGGACTGTGTGCTCGTTTGTCACCCTTATCCTATAAAAAAATCGCTGGTGGTAGTGGATTCCACGAGGAATTGTGCGAGGAAGAAAACTTCTTGTAAATCGCACAGTGATGGACCGAAAATGAAGTAAAGGAAACTGCATGTGACTGTATAGTGGACTTGTGTTGTTTTTTTAATGAAAATGAAGTGACAAGTGAACTTACAATCCACCTGATGGTAAGTGGCTACTGCAGCCCCTGAACACCTACAACCAACATAAAACAAAAAAGGCTACCTATGTGTTGTCCCCTCCGAAGACAAAGATGTAACACAACTTGAAATTCTACTCGCTATTCTCTTTCCACTGGCAGAAAGGTAAGAAGGTGGTATCTACCCTGACGGACTAGACAGAAACGGAGCCCTTACACCTAGTAAATTGATTAAAGCTTCATGAGATGAGGAACAATAATTACGAGAAGATGTACTTACTGTAAAGGTAAGCCGTCAACAGTTCTGCTGTCAAATTAACAACAATAGCAAGCTAGCTCCCGAGGTCAGTACAATGGACTGTTTTGAAATCATAGGAGCTTCGACTTGAAATTCTTCTGTAAACAAGGTCTGGCGAGAATATTAGATATCAACAGACCGATTTCTATTTGCGGAATTTGGATAAATTTTACAGAAGAACCTGCTTCGATGACTTGAGATGAGGCGGTGAAAAACAAGCTTTAAAAATTCATCGATTACCGATCTCCAGATTTCTTAAAGAGAGGTATCAATGGCTAATACTTCAAATTATTAGAATTTTTGTGAACACCTCATATCAACTTCGTTTATAATATTTTGTATATTCTATTATATTATTATAATACTTTTTATATTGGAGGAAGTCAGACATCATCGTCCCGTTAGTTCGTGAGGCCTGGGTCCCGGGTAGTAGATTTTAAATACTAATTTTCTTTTCTTTCATATCTAGAGAATGATAAAATTTAATTCTTGTTTGGAGATTCAATATTAGGTCACTGTGGTCTTAGATCATAAATAATTAAATGTGCAACTGGTGTCATGTTGTGCTCTCATTAGATAACGACTATAAATATTATGATTTAATGAAGGAAAACGAGTAAAAATTAGTAAAACGTACGCATTTTCTTCAATACACACTCAAGTAGGTATACCTATGATTCAGTTGTAAGTACATAGAAAACAAAAATTTTAATAAAGAAAACGAAAATCAAACGAAAAGTGTTTCTAAGTTAATGATTTTAAGAGGAAAATCTAGGTAGTAAGAATACTATAACAACAAGTAAAGCCAAGTAAAGGGCCTTACACGTGGTTCATTTTGCTGTACATCCTGCCAAGGTCAATCGCGATATATGATAAATGAAGACGATATACTGATCGTAAGCCTACTGGCTTGACGAACGCCAATGATTATCTTATATAATAGAATACTAAATCCTCGGGCACCCCCGAGTAGCCCGATCAAATGATCATGATGAAATCAAAATGTAGTTGTGTTGTCACCACAACGCATCTACATTTTGATTCTTAATCGAGGTTAGATGTAGACGTACAGAAACCACAGCATCCACAGGTGGATTGTGTGCCCACTTATCACCCTTATCTATAAAAAAAAACAGTGCATGACTTTGGTGGTATAATAGTAATATGGTAATAATAACTTAACATAAGGTATAATACGCAGTAGGTAATACTTTTTTAAATATTATTTATTCTGTGGTAATACTAACTTATAATTATAAGTCAACGACTTCCTTATCTTTATTGTTTACTACTAAACGTTCTGTGAGGCATCTTTGAACTTAGAGACAGAGAACAACCAACTAGCGTTTTAATGTATTACTACTCTATCGTTTAATGTAACCTAGCAACATAGAGAATTAAATTCTATGCCTACCGAAATAAGAAGTGACGACGCATATTTCTTGCATATTTCTAAAAAAATGCAAGCCGTTAATACAAAGGAACAGACATAGGGACATACGTATTAACAATCGCAACCATTTTACCGTATGACTTCATCGGGAATACAATGTGGTTTGAGATACAATACAAGCGAAGTATTTAAGGAAAATTATATAATTAATAAAATAACGAAGGTAAATATTTGTTGCTAAATAAATCAACAGTAAGGATTAGTAAGCTGAAGTGTCAATGGGCCGGCCGTATAGCTCTAATAACTATACAAAAGGAACTCTGTGGAATAACCGACAACCGGTAGAGAAGAAAGGTTCTCGAGTAGCCACCTCGTACCGGTAAGCGAAGTGTAGGGCGGATATTTGCAGGAAGTCTATGGATGCAAGTGGTAAACGTAGTGATTATATTCTCTTTGGCAAGTGGCTCAGTACTGTCCTTTTCGGTATTCCTTGGGGGAGGCCTATGTTCAGCAGTGGACTTGTAAAGGGCTGTAATGATAATGATGATGACGAAATCAATAGTTGACTTACAGTTATATCATAATATCATGTTAATCACGAAATATTAGTCAAATAAATATATGGTGTGGTAGCGGTGGTATTTTCCAATTTTTGGAACGAAGTTCCTTATCGGACGGTACGAATTTGGCGGATGGGGACTAGGCGACAAAAAGTGTAAGATTTTTCCGTCACGAGCCCTTCTGACGTAGTGTAGACGGCCTTGGCGGCTATAAGGAAGCGAGATGGAATAATATCCATGTCCCTCGCATTTCTTCTTATCTTGCCATGAAAGAAATATTATTTTATTTTAAACTAGTTTTTTACCCGTGGCTTTGCTCGCGTGTTCTTCAATTTAGAAACATCATTAAAATGCTATACTGTGCCAAATTTAGCAAAATTCGATCACTTTTAGAGTCACTTCGGTGTCTGTGTCGCTATGTCAGTTTGCCAGCGAATTTTTTTGAATTCCAAAAGAATATTGGAGCTAGTTGATTGATGTTTGGCATATATATGGCTGATGATGTAAGGCTTTCGATCAGGTTTGGCATAAAGCGCTTCTTTCGAAGCTGCCTTCCTATGGGCTTCCCGAGAAATTGTGCAATTGGATCACCAGCTTTCTTGCAGATCGGAGCATCAAGGTCGTAGTAGACGGTGCATGCTCCGATTACAAGCCCATTAACGCTGGTGTTCCACAAGGCTGCGTGCTATCACCAACGCTGTTTCTTCTGCATATCAATGATATGTTGCAAACCAGTAACATTCATTGCTATGCAGACGACAGCACTGGTGATGCTTTATACACCGGCCGTGCCAATACTTCTCGGGAAAACGTCGCCGAGTACCGGAACAAACTTGTGTCTGAAGTCGAGACTTTGTTGAACAAAGTCTCATACTGGGGGCGATTAAATCTAGTCCAGTTCAATCCCCAGTAGACACAAGTTTGCGCGTTTACCGCTAAAAAGATTTCCTTTGTCGTATCTACTCAGTTTCAAGGCACTCCCCTTGTTGCCTCAGCCAGTATCGGAATCCTCGGTGTCGACATATCGAGTGACGTGCAGTTTCGTGGTCACTTGGAAGAGAAGACCAAATTGGCCTCTAAAAAGCTTGGCGTGCTCAGCAGAGCGGGACAGTATTTTATGCCGGCACACCGCTTGCAACTTTACAAGGCGCAGGTTCGGCTTCACATGGAATACTGTTCCCATCTCTGGGCAGGGGCCCCCCAGTGCCAGCTCCTTCCACTTGACCGCATCCAGTGCAGAGCGGTTCGAATCGTCGACGACCGAGTTCTTTCCGATCGGCTTGACTCACTGGCACTGCGTAGAGAGGTTGCATCTCTATGCGTATTTTATCGCATCTACCACGGGGAGTGCTCTGAGGAATTGTTCGGACTAATTCCAGCCGCTCAATTTCACCATCGCACATCGCGACAGAACTTGCGATACCATCCATATCATCTAGATGATTGGCGGTCCACCACTGTGCGATTCAGAAGAAGTTTTCTCCCTCGTACAACTTCCTTGTGGAATCGATTACCACCAGCGATTTTTCCGGACCGATACGACTTAGGGACCTTCAAGAAAAGAGCCTACTCCTTTTTAAAAGGCCGGCAACGCATCTGCGATTCCCCTGGTGTTGCAGTTGTTCATGGGCGGCGGTAGTCACTTACCATCAGGTGAGCCGCATGCTCGTTTGCCCCCTCTCCTATAAAAAAAGATATAATATGCTACACGTGAATAAACAAGTTTTTCAGAATTGCTTTAATATAATATGACTTATACTTATGCGATATTTGGTTCATATCATTGTTACCGTTTAATATTGATTGTTACCGTTTAATATCTGATATTTTTTCTACGTTCGAGTAGACTTCAAAATGATGTACTACACATGATTGTAATAAAACAAAAACATCCTAACTTCAATAGAGAAGATGACTGGGAGCTACCATCTACTTGGGATCCCATAATTAATAAAATTAAATCCATACCCAAGCATACCACTGCAAGACTTCAAAATACTGTAAGCTCGTACTGCGTATATCGGACCAAACATTATTAGTTAAAAGTTGATTGTAGTCTTCGTAAATTATATGATCAGAAGCAGAAAAGTGTTCATCTTGCTGTTGCGGCGAAAGGGAATCCACGACCTCATATCGTTATGTGTGTGTCCTAAGAGGCGACAGAGGAAAACAAACAGGAGATGAACAACATCACCTTCCTGACGACAGTTCATAATAATAAAGGCTGCGGTTGCCAACACGCCTGCCAAGCGTGGCAACTATAACAAATATATAGCCTATTTGACAATTTATGGGGGAGGTTGTAATGATAACGATGATGAGTTCTATTCTTACGAATCTTTGCTACCGTTAATATTTACGATAGTGTGAAAACAGAATAGTAACTTTTCCGAAAATATGAATGAATTAAGAACAGCATAATTGCCCCATAAAAACTAAAAAAGTAGCAGCGTACATACATGTCACTACTAGACACAGGTCACAGAACTTTTGGCCAAAAAAAGTGCCAACGCGAGATCACCACAGCTGGGGAACTTCTCAGATGTGCAGGTTTTGTTTTGTTCAGATAGTTCGATGGGATGGCAATCCGAAACGAACTAAACTTAGAAACTACATTGTCAATTGTGACTGCTAACTTTCTATTTGTTCAATAAAAATGTGATTTTATTTATATTATTTTATCAGATGCAAGCAATGGGTGAAACAGCTGGCACATGCACCAATTGAAAAGATTCACATGTTAAAACATATTTGTGGCCAACATTGCATTTGAACCCAACTAAAACGAACTGTTATTTCATCAGTGGGCTTAATTTAAACTTCCACAACTATGTGTATGTTAATTTTTTATTTTTTTTATTTATTTGGTTTTCGCTTGAGTTTACATGTGTATGTTAATTAGGTTTCATTTACATGTAGCAAAAGATAATATCGCTCTAAAGTCACATAGTCAAGAATTCGATTATACACAGTCAGGTCATAAGTATTGTCACACAGTAAAAACTTTTCTTTTAGTATGCTGGCCACAAAAAAGTTTTATGAATTCGACTTTCAAATTGTTCATGAAAATAAAACTGTATACTTTTTAGAATTTCACTCATTTTTAAATAAGGAGTGGACGCTTAAAGAAGACCGTGTTGCAGTTATTGCGTTGCATCGTTGCGGTTACGCGCCAATTCAAATTTTTGACATACTGAAAATTTTGAATATAACCAAAAGATTCGTTTATCGTACCATCAAACGATACAATGAAGACTCTAGTGTAGATGACAGGTCAAGAAGTGGTCGCCCTCGGTCTGTTAGGACTCCAGCAGTGATAAAAGCTGTGAAGGCACGAATTCAAAGAAATCCCAAACGTAAGCAGAAACTGTTGGCCCTTCAGATGGGGTTAAGCAGAACCACGGTGAAAAGGGTGTTAAATGAAGACTTAGATTAAATGAAGGCTTCGGGCATATCGAAGAAAAACAGGACATCGTTTGAATGCTCGTCTAATGGACCTGAGCCTGAAGAGATGCCGCGCTTTGTTGAAGCGGTACGCGGGAAAAAAATATCGGGAAATTCTTTTTTCGGATGAAAATTTTTTTACCGTAGAAGAGAGCTACTACAAACAAACTGATAAGGTGTACGCACACAGTAGTAAAAAAGCGAGCAACCGTATTCCGCGTGTCCAACGAGGTCATTTTCCATCCTCACTCATGGTATGGTTGGGAGTTTCTTATTGGGGCTTAACAGAGGTACATTTTTGTGAGAAAGGTGTAAAAACGAATGCAGTTGTGTATCAAAATACAGTCCTGACGAATCTTGTTGAACCTGTTTCTCATACCATGTTCAATAACAGGCACTGGGTATTCCAACAAGATTCGGCGCCAGCTCATAGAACGAAGATCACACAAGACTGGCTGGCGACGAGTGAAATCGACTTCATCTGGCACGAAGACTGGCCCTCCTCCAGTCCAGATTTGAATCCGTTAGATTACAAGATATGGCAACACTTGGAGGAAAAGGCGTGCTCAAAGCCTCATCCCAATTAAGAGTCACTCAAGACATCCTTGATTAAGGCAGCCGCCGATATTGACATGGACCTCGTTCGTGCTGCGATAGACGACTGGCCGCGCAGATTGAAGGCCTGTATTCAAAATCACGGAGGTCATTTTGAATAAACTTTAGTGTCATAAGAATCTATGTTTTGTTAAGTTCATTTTGGTATATAAATAGTTACATAATGAATAAACTTTTTTCAATTATTTTATATTAAACATGTGACAGAATTTATGACCTGACTAGGTATAACTAAACTAAAAGTTATATGTATATATAAATGTAACCTGGTTATAAATATTTTTTTTACAGATTCATCTACAAACATTAGCTATAATGAGCAGGCTCTCATTTTGAAAGCGACAATTAGTAAACGATGCGAGTACTATGTACATAGGTACCTCTGTGAAGAAGTCTAGCGATTTGTACATAGTATTTGTTACACTACAAAATCAATTTAATCCAATCAGTGTTTAAAACTCAATATGTTTACCCTTTAAAAAAACTAACGTTGAAAACAAGGATCCAGACGCAGACTATTTATTTTAAAGCATAGCAACACTTGTTCAGTGCGGGAACGAAGCCTCGGTCCTGCAATGCCGCAGTCAAACGCTTAGCCACTGCGCTACGGAGCCGTCATTTACTTTTACTTAATTAATTACTAGTATAATAGTGCGTTTTTTATTTTATATTTTCTTTATACAGTATACTTTATACCGTGGCGCAGTGGCTTAGCAATCAGTTGTTGCGCTGGGGGCCGCGGGTTAGTATCCCGCACGGAACAAGTATTTGTATGGTCTACAAATAATTGTTCCGGGTCTGGATGATTGTCCTTGTGCAATTTATGTTTATGAACTGCCTCCACGACACAGGAGAAAATCCTAGTATGGGGGTAACGTTTTTATAAAAAAATATTTTGTACCTAATAATTGTAGAGATATAATTACAAATTGCTGTGTAAAATACGAGTACATTGATTTCTTATCCTCATCGGCTTTTCTACTCAATCCCTACGTTAAAAAATTTATTTCTCATAAATAATTCGGTATAGAGATCTACTAACTTTTATTATGTAAAAATATCGATAAAGTTTATATCGATAAAATTATTCGAGGATAGATGTTTACAGCACTATTGTAATTCGTCAATGTTGTCAGCACTGTTTGTCAAAACTAAATGTCATATCTTGATGTTGGTAGAGTAGCTTGGTGTACTTTTACAAAGTCTATGTACTTTTACTATGGATGGAAGTCCCGCCTCTTAAACGTAGTTAGTGATTATATTATCTTTGGTACGCGTTAGATATTTATGAATGACAGTTAAAATAATGCCATGCCACACCATGCATTTTGAATATAAAAAGGATAGACTGTTTGTGTTTATTTTAAATGATTTTTCTTCATTATTTGCCCATATTACTTATTCTGAACTTTCTCTATAAACTTGTCCGGTTATTTCAAATTAACCCTAGAAGTATATTACTTCATAACTTTATATTAAATTACAGTGGTTGTTCAAATTATTATACTCAAACCATGAAATAAGATTTTTTTAAAGTTTTTTAAGTTTAAATTTCTTTAAGTAATAAATTTAATCTGTTTCCTGGTATTATTTTTTCAATAGAGCTTATAAAACTATTTCTGAAAATAATTAAACATGTTTTTGGTGTAAAAAGTTAATTTAATTCAAGTTTTTTTACAAATTACTTAATATTTTGTAAAACCACCCTTTTGTGCAATAACTTCTTGAAGTCGACGAGGCATGCTGTCTATGCAATTTCTTGATATTGTTTTTAATTCTGGGGTATTAAACCAAGCTTTGATTATCTTCTCAATCAGTTCTTGTTTATTAGTTATGACTCTTTGTTTAGCTATTTCATTTTTTAATGCAGCCCACACATTTTCTATGGGGTTTAGATCTGGAGAGTTACCAGGCCATTCCAACACCTTTATCTTTTTTTTTTATAGGATAAGGGTGACAAACGAGCACACAGTCCACCTGATGGTAAGTGGTTGCTGCGGTCCATAGACATCTACGATTATCCTCGTTGTCGAATCAAAATGCAGATGCGTTCTCACCCGTGAGGACTAAGATGGAATGCCTCATTTCCAGTAAAAAGGGCCTCCAGCCACCTGCACTCACCAAGCGAAACGCAGAGGTAAACCTCTACTTCACGCTGGTTTTCTGTGAGGTCGTGGTACCACCCCGGTTCGAGCCGGCCCATCCGTGCGACAGCAAAAGCTGCCGCGTGGCTTTACCACTGTTGGTTGCTGTCTGATGGTCATTTAGGAATTATGTCACTTATTTTGCTTTATACCACGGGGCTGAGTCATGCATAAACAGGAAATCCTTATTAGGAAACCATTCTGATATCTGTGGGATCAGTTTTTCTGACAGAACTTTAATGTACTGATCCTGCCGCATGGTGTTTTCCACTATGTAGAGGCGTCCGTTACCCTTTGCACTGATAACTCCCCAGATCATTATGGATAGTGGATGCTTCACTCTCTCTACAATACAGTATTCTTTGAATTTCTCATTTGGTCTCCTACGAACAAACTGCGTATGGTCTTGCAAGATCTGGATACTCGACTTATCAGAGAAGCAAACCTAGAAATCCCAAACATGATCAATTCACATTAGTAAGGACATGTCCATACAGTGATACAATACAAAATACGTTTAAAATACAATATATTACTTTATGCCAGTCTTCTGCAGTCCAGTGTTTATATATTTTTTTGCAAACTCTAGGCGTTTCAGACGCATGGCAGGAGTCAATTTCGGCTTCTTCAATGGTCGACGGCAGGAAAAGTTTTGTTCCTTCCATCTTCTACGTAACGTCATGTCGGACAGAGTCACTCCAGCCTCTTCGAGAATATCTCTAATGACTTTTCTGGGTTTATTCCGATTTTCTATGGTTATTTGCCGAATTTTTCGCTCATCTCGAGGCGTAGTGATGCGTTTGCGTCCACATTTTCCGGAACGTTTCGGCGTCATGGACTCCCCTTGTTGCACAACTTTACTGATATTACGCACTGTAGATTGAGAAACCTTGCACATTTCTGCTATTTGCCTTTGAGAATATTTAAAAGACGAATTTCAAAATAAAATATGTATTGTATTGTATTGTATTAGACAGCAAAAAACAGCGAAATGCAAGAAGAATAATAACTAATTACAAAGTAAAACCAATAAAACATACCTTTTACTGAATAAATCCTTCACTTAGTTATAATAAAGACACAGAGAGCACGTGCTTACAGAAATGCAAAATTGACAACGAAACAAAATGGCAGCTATCACAGTGTTGCCTAGTTAAAAGTTGACAATTTTAGTGTTGTAAACTATAAAGCATAAAATTATTAATCATTTTCAATTTAGTTGATTGCACTAAAACCGTCGTTGTAAAGTATAATTGGTTTTAAATACTAAATAAACGGAATAAATATGTTGAGTATAACAATTTGAACAACCACTGTAATTTATATTAAATTTTCAACCGCTTCTTCATTACCGACTCTTTAAAAGTCCATCTATGGATTGTCCCCTGCTGGATTCGGGTATATCTCACAAAGGGGAATATTTTATGACAAATCTTCCCTAATGTGAGTGACAGGGTCGGGTTAAGTCATATAAACGTCTCTAGGCAAAGTATTGGGTGCCCTATTTCCAACAACCAAAGATAGTTTTTCGGCGACCGGGTTTAAATCGGTGTTAGAAAAAAATAATGTTTAGTGACTACACTTATTTAGATAAACTTGTAAAGTAAAACATTATCTAATCATACAAAATTTCGTTCCAATCGTTAGTCGTTTCCGAGAAACCAATTACTTAATATTATGCAACCTCAATTAAGTAAGCAATTGAGAAGTAGGAAGTTGCTTGACACTTACCTATATTTTTAAATATCTATTATAAGCTGGTGGTTAACTAACCCAGCTGATGGTAAATTGTGATGAGACCCTAGATGGTAAAATTAACTCTAAGAGTAACAAGTAAAGTAAAGTTGCAGCCTATATATGTGCCACTGCTGGGCACAGGGCTCCTCTCATTTCTGAGAGGGTTTTAGGACAAGGAAATGTCCGCCGCGCTGCCCCAATGCGTGTTGGCGAACTTCACATGTCTTAGAGATATTTTTTTTATTTCTCAGACATGCAGGTTTCCTCACGATGTTTTCCTTCACCGCCGAGCACGTGGTAAATCAGCACTTAAAATTGCAATTAACAATTTCATTGGTGCCGGCGGGGATCGAACACGAGTTGCTCGCGTACTGTGAAACTTACAGCGAGCGCTATCCATCTGAGCTACCACGGCTCCTACTAACGGCTAAGCCTATTCACTGTTGCCTTGAAACCCAGATTGTAATCGGACGAGACAGACGCCGGCAAATTGTTGATGTTACGAAAGACAAAGTAAACCGTACGATATGATTCGAATGCGTGGAATACTCGAATGTACAACAAATATGTGAAAGCACGCCGGACGCTTGGTTGTCGAATGGAGAGGGGAAGGAGAAATTAAGGCACGTTAATTACACTATTTTATACGTGGTAGAGCCATGCTGCAGCTATATTAGTAGTATAGTTCGAGCACTAATAGGTCGGCTCGACTGGGAGGGACCACGCTCTCAAGAATACCAGCGTAAAATAGCAGCTTAATGTTGCTGTGTTTCGTTTGGTGTGGAGAACCGGACACCCTTTTTACTGGAAAATTCCATTTTAGTCCTCAGGGGTGACAATGCATCTGCATTTTGATTCTTAATTGAAAATAGATGTAGATGTTTTTGGCCCACAGCAACCACTTACCATCAGGTGAGCTATGTGCTCGCTTGTCACCCTTATCCTTTAAAAAAAATATTCTTTCGCTTGTACCACGGGGACTACTCAGAGGAACAATTCGCTTCTGTCGATCCATATCATCTGGAGGGAAGCCGGCAACGCACATATATTTACTCTGGTGTTGCAGTTGTTCATGTGCGGGGTAGTCACTTACAATAAGGTGAGCCACATGCTCGTTTGCCCCCTCTTAGGATAAAAAAAAGAAAAAAACGTTTTTTATAAGACTCCGTGGCTTGGCAAACTAAGAGTACGAATAGAATAGAATAGAATATTTTTTTATTCAATATACATTACGTGAGTAATTCTTATTAAGTCATTTTTTATATTACCACTGGTTCAAAAAAAACCCTCTGTTCTGGGAAGAACCAGCAAGAAATAATATAAGTATTACATTGTTGAGAACACAACCTTTCCACGGTACATGTAGGTAAAACCTGTCGCAATAGTGCAGGTGAACTGACGGACCAAGCGAGATTATGATTTCTCATGACTTGCAAAACCTTTCGTAATTGCCATATTTGGTACACTGATTTCCGAAAGCACTTACACACTCCGTGATTTGACTTCACAGTCAGCAGCACGGACGAAGTACCCCGTCCGCGGCATCGTCTTTGTAAATTTTTGTAGTATTAATTTTTGTAGCATTGTATGTATTTTTAAATGCAAAAGATATGCTATATCATACCGTGGGTGTAGTAAGAGACTACAGAGGAAAATTAAACAGAAGATGTGCAGCAGTATCTTCCTGATAACGATTCAAAATAATAAAAATTGCCAACCCACCTTCCATACATACCGAATAACAAATATCCCCCTATGAGGTAGTCTATGGTGAGGCCTGTGTTCAACAGTGGACTGTGAACTTTTTAGGCAGTAATGAATAATTAATGAATATCTTTACACTTTACATTTCGTTTTTTTTTTAATATTTTGTTATAATTTTGTCGCATGGCAGCCCAGTGGCTAAGTTTCTGGCTGCGACGCTGCATGCCGCGGGTTCGAAACCCGCAGGGGGCAGGTATGGTTTGGCCTAGAAATAATAATTGTTCCTGGCGGCCTGGCTCTCTGTTCATGTGCAATTTATGTATGGCAAGGTCTTCACAATACAGGAAAAGTAGTATTGGAAATATTTTTTAAAAGTCACTACAAATATGTCGCGAGACTTCGTGGCGTTAACTCTACCAAACTTCTTGCAGTTTATACGCGGTTTCTCAACATCGGACCAGATACTTAAGGTCTATATCATATTTTAGATGGTTATTCTATCGTAAACTATGGAATAATATATAAGTACTAATATTTACTTATACGGTAATAATACTTTCCTAGGTTATACTTTCTGATAGGATAGAAATTCAGTAAATCGCGCATTAGACACAGAATGATTTTGACAGAACGATAAAACAATAAACTTGCTAATTTTTATATATAAAAATTACGTGTCACATCGTTTGTCCGCGATGAACTCCTAAACTACTGAACTGATTTCAATGAAATTATGCACACTATGTGCAGTTTGGTCCAACTTGAGAGATAGGATAGTTTTTATCTCGATAAGTGACCCTCAATTTTATTATTACGAATTTAATAATTTTTATAGGACACAGAGTCGTCGGAGAGGGCAGAACAACGTCTGCCTAGCTAGGTAGCTAGTGTATATATATTAAATGAAACTAATTTTTACGGATTTTATCGCGTTTAATTGAACTTTTTAATTCCCGACGTTTCGGCTGCTTTACAGCACCCATGGTCACGGGGGAGACTGAGGTGTTTGACGTCCCGATGTTATAGTTAGGCCATAGGCATAGTTTTTTTTTTGGTCTGATCTACACAATATGAGCTTACAGTATCTTGAGGTCTTGCAGTGGTATGCTTGGGTTTGGATTTAATTTTATTAATTATAGGATCCCAAGCAGATGGCCAGCACCCATCCATCTTCTCTATTGAAATTAGGATATTTTTTAATTTCAATTGCCTCGGCACCGATTCCTACCAAGGATGACCCCTTGGTAGGAATCGGTGTTTTTTGTGAGGATTTGTGGTCTACCAAATCTAATATATTATTTATTCTTATATTATTAGTATTATTACTTATTAATTTATTCTTTATTGTTAGACACCTCAAACGAAGGGTTACGGAAATTTGTTTGGAAAAATATGCGTGTATGTGCCTCACTGATATCAAATTATAACCTAAAGCAAAGTGCATACTTACAAGAATCATATACACATGTGTGTACATAATTAAACCAAAATAGGTAAAAAGTTTCCACGGCTGTATTAGCAAAGCATTTTTCAAAATTACTTGAAAAAGGTTTGCTTATATAAGGTCTAAGTACCGTTCTTACATAAAGAATCAGTAATCAGTGTTGGCCCAGTTGTGACCACTTTCACTTTTTTTATTCTATAGGTAGTACTCGGACCAACACATAACATTTAAAAAGAAATTTCGCATACAGATTCCAAATCCTATCTGCAATAGTAAAAATGTCATTAATTTTATTTTATTCCTTTAGTTTATGACTTATTAGTTATTACAAAACATTGATTATTCACGTTTACTTAACAAAATCTTATCATTGTAACGAGACCCGTAAAACTGTCCGCATAGAATAAAAAAGGTAATCATTGTGGTTCTTTAGGTTGTATGCAAGTTATATTTAAGGGTCTTCATGTTTGGTTTACCGGTCGGTAAAAGGTAACAAACTTAACAAAGATTTGTTACCTTCACAGTCACACTTTTACACTAATAATATTAATAAGGATACAAAGTACATAAACATACGATTAAACAATTATTACAAGTCGCGGAAAGTAAATCTAGCGCTGAACGAAATGTGGAGGGGATAGCTGCGCATGGGTACTGTCGCGCAAGAATAGAATTGCACGAATGCGACTGGAGAGCCAATCAGCGCGTTCGAATACGATACGCACGAGCCAATCAGTGGGTGCGAAACCGCACGCCCACTCTGCGACCCGCTTACTACTCCATGATACCTTATTGTCGACTTATGCGCAATAACGGTCACCGCTAGACTTTCATGCCGCTACTTATACCACAGTTTATAGACCTTGTAAGGTGGTAGAGCCATGTTGCAGCTATTTTTAAAATATAGTTGCAGCACGAATGGGTCGGCTCGACCGGGGAAGGACCACGCTCTCACAGAATACCAGCTTAAAATAGCAGCTTAATACTGCTGTGTTTCGTATGGTGAGTGTAGAGAACCGTGACCAAGTGAAGAACCGAACCTTTTTACTGGAAAAGAGGCATTCTATCTTAGTCCTCAAGGCTGACAACGCATCTGCATTTTGACTCGCAAACGAGGTTAGATGTAGATATCTATGGGCCACAGCAACCACTTACTATCAGGTGGACTCTGTGCTCGTTTGTCAGTTTAGTTCTAAAAAAAAACCTTAGATACTTTAAATTGTAGCAAAAAAAGTAGCAACTATGCCGAGCCACTGTATTGTCTTCAAAAGGCAGCAATAAACGTTAATTTTAGTGAGCGACCGAAGATTCGGTTTCGGTTTCGGCAAGTTTCGGCAAAAAAATCTAGTTTCGGTAATAGTTTAGGTTTCGGAAAAAATCTGCCGAACCTTCAGCGGCGCCGAAACTCAGTGTTCCTGGCTTATCGTGCGTCGTTCGGATGAGTTCGTGACTCGTGTATTATTTATAATTATACAGAAACAGAAACTTTTTTATTCAATATAGATTATAAATAATACTTATTGAAAGTCACTCTTTTGTTTAATCACCACTGGTTCAAAAAACCCTCTGTCATTGGAAGAACCAGCTAGAAATCCAGTGGGATTTTTTTTAAATAACAGCTTACAATCATGTATATGTAACACAATTAACAACACAAAACAATTTAGAAATAGCTTGGTAGCGATCACCTCATTCTTAGGAGTTATTATCTATATCTACAAATAAATAAAATTGAAGTGTTTGTTTGTAATGTCAAATTGCAGCTTTTTACTAAATGCATATAAAAATATATACGGTACTTATAACAAAAATACAATTTTTAAAATTTTTGTCTGTATCTGTCTGTCTGTTTGTTCCGGCTAATCTCCGCAACGGCTGGACCGCTTTTGACGGGACCTTCACTGGCTGGTAGCTGATGTCATAAGGCGTAACTTAGGCTACTTCTATTTTAGAAAAAGTCGCGGAGAACAGCTATTCATCCATAAATTTCTTAATACATATTATAATAACCCTTTTTATACACAGTTTATTAAAGTTTTTGAACTTTGACCAGGTTTTGTATATTTTCTGGGATTTTGTTAAGTTGTGTGTATATTGTGTGTAAGTGTGTGAGTGTGATATATTAAGTTAATGCTCTCATTGAATAATATTAACAATATTGTGAACACAATAAAATGTGTGCTCAATTAGCGAGTAACTTTTTATGGGTGTAAGTGTTGACTTTTTACAAAATTGGTTTAAAAAAGTAGATTTTTACTTTAAAATAAATAAATATATTGCTACATAACTATTACATACAATTACTGTTTTCCATACCTATCTGTATATGTATAAAAATATACCAGATTTCAAAATACAATAACAAAAATTAACATGTGTACATAAGTTTCGGTTTTGGTCGAAACTGACACCCAAACCGAAGGTTCGTTTTCGGTTGAAAATCCTGTTTCGGTCAGACACCAATTAATTTATACTTAGGTACATAGGGATTGGACGTATCGGTTTTATAAGAGAACGTGGTTTATTAACAGTCTCGGGTACAAAGAAGTCATTGTTAGGTACGAATTCCCTTAGTCGCGACGACGCTAGGTTTTGCGAAATTTGATTTGTTTGCATTTGCTATCAAATTCCATACTTTACACTTTATTTCGCATACTTTCAACAGGACCGCGTGTTTAATGACAGATGGCAGTCTTTGGGGTAGGTTTATGTTCTGCATTGGGTTTGCAATTAGCTTTAACAGTATAGACGATAATGTTATTATAGGTAGTGTCTATTTTAAATCTGACTTGATAAATCATGTTCATCCGAGATCGTCGGAGGAATTCACTATTATTTCTATTTTTTTTAAATACGTTACCCACTAACAGTAGTATATTTTCTCGTATATCTTGAGTCAGTTTACATACATAAATTGCACATGGAACCACTGCCCACATCTAATTATTTGTTAGTCACATAAACACTTCTTCCGTGCGAGATTCAAGCCCGCGGCTCTTCACCGTCACAACCAAACGCATAGCCACTGCGTTACGGAGGTGTCATAATTTCTTATAATAATTAGTCATTAAATAGTTTATTCATTGTATAATTTAGTCATCAAAATATCAAGAAGTTATTATAAGTCTTCTATTTTTTTTCTTATTTAAAAAACGTTACCACCACACTAGGATTTTCTCCTGTATCGTGGAAGCAGTTTACAAACACAAATTGTACAAGGACAAACATCCAGACCCGGAACAATTATTTGTAGGCCATACAAATACTTGTTCCGTGCAGGATTCGAACCCGCGGCCCCCAACGCAGCAACTCATTGCTAAGCCACTGCGCCACGGAGCCGTCAATTTAGCCGTCTCTTTAGATCTAGACTTTGAAATTACGTCACTTATTTTTGTGTATTAATCAAAATATAACATTCACGGTCATCAGTGAAGTATTTACCTAATTATAACTGGTTTAATTAAGGAGGCACGTTAATTAATTTTAAATCATTATTCCCGCATTAGGTATTTGCATTCACTGACTTGTTAACAGTGAACCTTAATTTTATTGAGTCACGGGTCGCGGCGACATTATTGCGTAAACACTTTTTTTGTAGAATATGTGTGACAAGCGAGCACATAGTCCACCTGGTGGTAAGTGGTTGTTGTGGCCCATAGACATCTACATCTATCCTCGATTAAGAATCAAAATGCAGATGCGTTGTCACCCTTGAGGACTCGCATGGAATACCTCCTCATTTACTCTGACCATACACACAGTATTAAGCTGCTGTTTTACGCTGGTATTCTGTGAGCGTGGTCCTTCCCCGGCCTAACCGACCCATTCGTGCTGCAACCATAATACAGCTGCAGCGTGGCTTTATCACGTATAATGTGGTGTCCTTTGTCACCTGTGAATTGTTTAGTCTTGTCTTTTTTTGTCTACATAGGCTTGTAAGGCCTGTTACCCTATTATGTCGGCTATTAATTATTTATGCTATTATTATGTAGGTATTTAAACTATTACAAAATTAACACATATTTTACCAGTCACGTGATACGTAACGAACTATCGATATGTAGATGCATTTATGTATGTGAGCAGTTATTAATTAGCATAATGTTTAACTGTGTGTGTAATTTATTTTACCTTGTATTTCGGTACCTACATAAATCGTCTTTAACGTCATGCGATTTGTCCTTGACGCTTCAAGCGTTTCAAAACACATTTTAGTAGGAAATTACAAAATAAATGTTACCGAGTAGTGGCGTTGTAAGCATACATATCTACTTTCCCATATGGTCCTGTAAATGTCGTAAAAGGCGACAGAGGGAAACAAACCAGGAGTTGAGGGCCGGCAACACGTTCAATCGTACTTGAACAAATTCTAATTTGCACAACCTAGCATGTACGTTAAGCCGGCAACACGGTACTATACCATGCAAATGGTTTTCACAAATGTTTAATTTGCTCAAACTAAAGTTACACAAGCAAGTATGTACGTTAAGACGACGTGTGGAAGCCACTCATGTTTTTTGCGAAAACTTTGTACCTACAAACTGCGCTTGCAAGACGTTATCGTGTTGACATTGTGCAGTGGACCATGTTGTGTTGTTTGCGCATGCAATTCGTTGCGTGTAGCCGGAACTTTAGGCGGCAACGTCTTCCTAATAACTAAAAAAACTGCGGTTGCCAACCTGCCTGCCAAACGTGGCAACAATGGTAAATAGCCTCATTATGGGAGAGGTCTACGTTGGGCAGTGGATAATTAATAAATAACGGTACAAAATAAACTAGTAGCAAGTTATAATGTAAATAAAAAACATTTTTAATATTTGTATATATAAAATTTAATAACAATATTATTTCATATAAAACCATCTGGAATGATTAAATAAAACATAACAGCACATAGACATTGTTCTTAATATTAAAGTTCTAGAATGTGACGTGTCATCATTGTAAAATATATTTTATATTGCGTGTGAAAACGTACAAAATTTAAAAAAAAACCTCTAACAATTTACAACGCATTCCCATAACCCAAAGTTCAAGTTTCTACCGGTTTGTAACCGGTTTTGGTGGATTTTTTACAGCTTCGAACGGATGGCGTCAATTCTGCCCGCCGCCGATCGCTGCAAGTCGGTCAACTTCATCGCGAGGCCCATGTTACCCTGAATCTTAATCTTGCCTTGGAAGAATGCCTTTTGAGGGTTTAGTTTGCCCGATATCAGTTCGACGACGTCTTCATCGTTAATTGTGAACGTTACATCCGGTTTCTCCTTGCCGTTGTACGTGATCTTCCCTTTGCCCTCCTTCGCATTAACGACCCAGTATCCTTCGACGCCGTTGGGACCATTCCTAACTTTAAATCCGTAGATGCCTCTGACTTTTTCAATAAGGTTTTCCTCGTCGGTCTGCATCGCCTCTTCCAGAATCTTCATGTATTTGTATACCTTAAAGCCTTCGGGGTTGTCCGCGATAGCGGCGACTTGGTTGGGAGAGGCATTCTCGAAGCCCTTGCGGTACATCGTCACAACTACGGCACCACCGAGTCCCAAATTGTGTTGTAAGGCAATACGTGCACGCGGCACCTGCGAAACACAAACTAGTTATTAACTAGTTATAAAAATAGAAAAACTTTAAAACATCACATTTGCCTTAGCATTAAAATCGACGTAAAAAGAAACATAATATTATTTATTTATAAAAGAAATATGCACCATATCGCCTTATCAATAATGAAAGAAACATTAATAGCTTAAAGACGTCATTCAGTTGCTATGTATGATGTGATAAATTTGATAGATTACTTTAAATTTCATTGCTCCCTACATTATCAGCAAAAACTCAGAGGTTTGTGTTAATAAATAAGTTAAGTAAATTATTGAATACTGCAAAAAAAAACAATACTGATTACAAGACCATAATCTGAGCTTCAGTCAAATGTTTAAGGTTGCATTAAATGCCTTTTGCAACTATTTACGTGGTAGAGCTACACTGCAGCTACGGGATCAGAATAGGTTGGTTCGACCGAGGAAGGACCACGCTCTCACCGATTACGAGCGTAAAATAGCAGCTTAATACTGCTGTGTTTCATATAGTAAGTTAG
Organism: Parnassius glacialis; assembly: GCA_033319125.1. Classification (NCBI taxonomy): domain Eukaryota; kingdom Metazoa; phylum Arthropoda; class Insecta; order Lepidoptera; family Papilionidae; genus Parnassius; species Parnassius glacialis. Next base: position 7,822,610 of record JAVANC010000011.1, on the reverse strand, counting down.
AGAACTGGAGAGTCTTTTCACTAAAAACGGGATATTCTATTTAGTCCTCAAAGGTGACAACGTATCTGAATTTTGATTCTTAATCGAGAATAGATGTACACGTCTATTGGCCTATGGCAGCTACTTACCATCACATGGACTGTTTGTTAATTTATTATTCTATAAAAACAAACTAAAATTTATTTGTTGGTAGTTTACTGAAAGAAAAAAAGTAAGCGTTATTTATTGTATAAAATTTTCTGTTATCAAAATTCATGACCATTTTACTAAGAGAATCGCCCCGGCACCACATGGGTGATTTTTGGATCTTGACAATAGCGCCACCTACCAGGTCCAAATGTGAATCTAAACTATACAGGGACCCACTCAAACAGACAAAAATTTTCATCAAAATTGTTCAAGCCGTTTTCGAGTTTTAGCAATACTAAAGGAGAGCAACTGAATTTTATACATAAGAAGCTAATGCATGTTATAAATATATATATAAGCCTTCCTAGCAACCCGGGTTCGAGCCCGGCCGGCACCAATGAAATTGTTAATTGCAATTTTAAATGTTGCTTTACCACATGCTCAGCGGTGAAGGAAAACATCGTGAGGAAACCTAAAAGTCTGAAAAATAAGAAAAAAAAATTTCAAAGACACGTGAAGTTCGCCAACTAGCATTGGGGCAGCGCGGCGGACATTTCCTTGCCCTAAAAACCTCTCAGAAATGAGAAGTGGCCTGTGGCCAGCAGTGGGACATATATAGGCTGTAAATTTAACTATGATTGCATTCTAACTACACATTCCCCTTTGCTTATAAAGGTGCTAAATTTTAGCCCTACAGTCTAATAGTCTCTGACTAAACTTAAAAAAAAAGACTTCAAAAAATTAATAAGAATAAAATAAAGCCTTTGACGTCAGCACTTCAGTTCAACAATGTCTTGGCACCAACTTCAACTCCTACTGAATTATGTGGAAATTATTTTTTCACAAGTTTTCTGAACTTGGTTCTACTATTTTTAAAGTTATCTAATCATTGCTCACAAATGACAAAGATATTACTTATTATAGATAAAAAAATACAATTGAATATTTGTATTCTTGTATTATATATTTGAATATTATATAATACAAGGGAACCTCCACATTTTCGAAGTTATAGAAGAGATTGGTTGTTACATACATACATACATACTGACAGATGGATATGTTGAAATCAGTTTTATTTACTTTGTTCTACTTTTCGTAATATGCTGGATGCATTAATCCATATATTCTATACAAATAAATAAAATTGAAGTGTCTGTTTGTAATGTCTAAATAACAGCCTTTTACTAAATGCATATGAAAGTATTTAAGGTAATTATAACAAAACACAATTTTTTAAATTTTTGTCTGTCTGTCTGTTTGTTCCGGCTAATCTCCAAAACGACTGGACCTATTTTGACGGAATTTTCACTGGCAGATAGCTGATGTCATAAGGAGTAACTTAGGCTACTTTTATTTTAGAAAAGGAATAATGGTTTCACACAAAAAAAATTAAAACCCATAAAATCCAATCGTAATAAATTCCACGCGGGCGAAGTCACTGGAAACAGCTAGTATAACAATATTATCCTTCAATATTGTCTTAGATAGATTGAGTTATTTGTTTCACAGTATTAAGCAAAGTTACAACCATATGTTATGTTATGTTATATAGTTGCAATCAGTCTGAATAAACTAAGCATTTAACTGGAATGCAGCTTTTCTCCCGCTATGCAGTATAGTATGAGTGACAGTTGCTTAGGTAACTCGCACGGGTTGTGTAATTTCTATCAATTTTTTTTATGATGATTTTTATGTTTTTTATGATTTTTTATATTTTTAAATATGATGTATAATCCCCACTCTAGAAATTTTTCGTGAATTATTGAGATAATACATACGTTCAACAAACCCAGAACAATTATTTGAACACCATACAAATAGTTGTTCCATACGGAATTTAAACCCACAACTCAGTGCCGAAACTCATTGCAAAGCCACTGCACCACTAAACAGTCATACATAGTTTATAAACAAAGTTTAAAGACTAGTTTTAAGACTAAAAAAATAGGCTTTAATGGTAAACTTTTTGAATTATAAATAGTATAATTAAAAAATAAAAATATTATTGTAATAAAGCACTCAAGATTATGGGATGTGCTTATCATATTGTATTGTTATCAGTCCTTGATAAGTATGCAGTTTCAATTTAATCTAACATTTGAAAGTGGGTAAAAATCAAATTTACAAACAAACACAAACATACACATGAAGCTAATATAAACCATGTGAAAAAAGAACATTTATAGGTATCTATTAACATTAACAATTAGACAATGTCAATTTACCTATTCCTGCAGGTAATATAATGTATGGATAGGATAGGTAGGTAGGTAGGATAAGGCTGACAAACGAGCATACAGTCCACCTGATGGTTAGTGGTTGCTGCGGCCCATAGACATCTACATCTATTCTCGATTACGAATCAAAATGCAGATGAGTTGTCATCCATGAGGACTAAGTTGTAACGCCTCATTTCCAGTAAAAAGGGTCTCCAGTTCTCTACACTCACCATATGAAACACAGCAGCATTAAGCTGTTATTTTACAATGGTATTCTGTGAGAGCGTGGTCCTTCCCTAGTTGAGCTGAGCCCCAGTTGATGCAACAACTATACCTACTACTAATATAGCTGCAGCATGGCTCTATCACGTAAAAATAAAGTACTAGAATTACAAATAATTACAATTATTTTGTTAGGACAACACAAAAGACATTTGATAATTCAATTAGAGCCATTAAACATTGAATCATGCCCGCTATAAATACATTCACATTTATGTAGACAACTATTCCTTGATACTAAAACTTGAAAAGCAGGCTCAGGAAACAAAGAGCAAAAAGATACGATCACAAATGCGTTTGAATTTTGATACCATGACAAATTTCAGCCCTTCCAACAAAGGAAACCCTTCTTTAGTGATTCATCAATACATTTAACAAACCTGTCTATCTCCAGCCTCTCCGCGAAGCTGCCAAACTAACTCTGCACACTGTGCCAATCCAGTAGCACCAAGAGGATGACCCTTTGCGATCAATCCACCACTAGGGTTTACCACAACTCTGCCACCATAAGTGTTATCTCCAGCATCAATAAATTTGCCCGCTTCACCCTCTCCACACAACTGCAAACCTTCGTAAGTAATAAGTTCATTGGCAGCAAAGCAGTCATGCAATTCAACTACATCTATTTGCTTCGGTGATATACCAGTCTTTTCATACAGTCTTTTTGCTGCTAAGGCAGTCATATCATATCCAGCCACTTTCATCAAACTGTTTTCTGTGAAAACAGCAGCAGTGTCAGTTGCCATTTCCATGCCTATGATTTCAACAGCTTTATGCTGAAGACCATATCTGATTACAGCATCCTCGGACATGAGGACTGCTGCTCCAGCCCCACTGCTTGTAGGACAACATTCTAGTTTTGTAAGAGGTCCATAGATTTTTCTAGATTTTAGCACTTCTTCCACAGTATACTCTCTCCCATTCTGAGCTCGTGGATTTTTTGCCCCATGACGGTGATTCTTTGCTGCTATCTTAGCGAGGTGTAATTCTGTTGTGCCATATTTCTTCATGTGCTCAATAGCTGCATTGCCAAAATACTGAGCAGTCATAGGCGCAGCAGCTAGATCAACCATATCCGCCATTTTTAAAGTATGTCTATCCAATGGATTTGTTCTGTCTGTAAAACCACTACCCCCCAGAGCACCAGGAGCCATTTTTTCAAAACCCACAGCTAATACAATGTCAGATATACCTCCTTCTATGAACTGTTTGGCAATAAACAGAGCATTGGAACCCGTTGAACAATTGTTATTAACATTGTAAATAGGGATGCCAGTCATACCAACTTGGTAAAGCACACGCTGGCCGCTGGTAGAATCACCCATTACATAGCCACACACTGCCTGCTGAACCACTTCGTATGGAATACGTGCATCAGCCAGCGCAGCTTCTACTGCCTCTTTACCCATCTCTGGATAATCGATACCTGAATTTGGTTTGACGAACTTCGTCATACCAACACCAACAACGTATACTTTCCTACCCATTTTGTGATATTTCAAAAAATTACCTCTTGATCTCCAACGGCAACCACGAAGTGAAGGCACTGATAATAATTCTGATTGGACTTTGATCTATAAAATAGCTTTTATCTTTATAAACAGATAGTGCTATCTCTGCTATTGGTGCACTTTGAAGTTAACACTGACAATAATTGTAGCTAACAAACTAATGAGAAGTAATAATTGTTGCTTTTGTTGCTTTATTACTATAATGTAAGAATATTTACTATTCACGTCCTTGTGGTATAAATGCAAAATCAAAATGACAGTAATGACAAGGGAGAATTACAAGCAGAACTAGTGATGAGACTCGAGCGTCGATCCGTGTTTCACTCGAGTCAATCGAGTAGCTTTTTTTTTATTAGATAAGGTTGACAAACGAGCACACAGTCCACCTGATGGTAAGTGGTTGCTGCGGCCCATAGAGATCTACATCTATTCTCTATTACAAATCAAAATGTAGATGCGTTGTCACCCGTGAGGACCAAGATGGAATGCCTCATTTCCAGTAAAAAGGGCCTCCGGCCACCTGCACTTACCAAGCGAAACGCAGAGTTAAACCTCTACTTCACGCTGGTTTTCTGTGAGGTCGTGGTACCACCCCGGTTCGAGCCGGCCCATCCGTGCGACAGCAAAAGCTGCCGCGTGGCTCTACCACTGTTAATTTTACTTTAATGTTAATTTTACTGGCACTTCGAGTATTATTTATAAATAATACATTTATTTCGGTATTCTTTTTTAACAACATAATACTGAGACTTTCCAGTGAGTAATCAGAGTATATTCGTGTTGGGAATGATGATGTGGGGGTGTGTGTGTATGTGCTGGTGGATTAAGGAATAATAAGTAAGAAGACTAGTTGCCTTGCAAAATAAAATTTAAAAATTTTACTGACCAAATATGAAAGATGGTATTATGTTAGACTGGTATCTGTAAATGTGTAAGATGTTGGTGAGATAGATTTCAGACAATTATATATAAAAGAATTTCAACCTCGTCATAAGTCAGTGGATACAATCAATACATTACAGTTTTTTTACATACTTTTAATTGCATAGGATACATTTTAAGTATTTTGTTTAATTTATTATATATAAAAGCAGACTGACATGGGTACTGTCTAATGGCAAACACAGTACGTACAAGAGGTATAGGCACCAATATTATATCTTCTTTTTTTTTGAAGGGATTCATTAAACGGTAGGGATTTACGACATTTATATATTACATATATTACGTGGTAGAGCCATGCTGCAGCTATATTAGTAGTATAGTTGTAGCACGAATGGGTTGGCTCGTCCGGGGAAGGACCACGCTCTTACAGAAAACCAGCGTAAAACAGCAGCTTAACGCTGCTGTGTTTCGTATGATGAGTGTAGAGAACCGGAGACCCCTTTTACTGGCAAAGAGGCATTCCATCTTAGTCCTCACGGGTGACAACGCATCTGCATCTTGAGTCTTTATTGAGGATAGATGAAGATGTCTATGGGTCACAGTAATCACTTACCATCAGGTGGATTGTGTGCTCGTTTGTCACCCTATTCTATAAAAAAAAATTTAGAATGAGATTAAGAACATAAAGCTTTCTGAGAGTATTTTACTAATCTGATATGGAGTGTTAGTAGAGAATCTATAAGGTTTGAAATACATGACCTTTATAAGAGACCTCTGTGCTCTTTCCGAATCTAAAAAGGTGGTCTTGGTGGCTCCTCCCCAAATTGGGATGGAATAGGAAATTGTCGATTGTGCTAAGGCTATGTAAATTTTATTTAATAGAGTGCTAGACATTGCTGACCGTTTTTTTTTTATAGGATAAGGGTGACAAACGAGCACACAGTCCACCTGATGTTTAGTGGTTGCTGCGGCCCATAGACATCTACATCTATCCTCTATTACAAATCAAAATTTAGATGCGTTGTCACCCGTTAGGACTAAGATGGAATGCCTCATTTCCAGTAAAAAGGGCCTCCGGCCACCTGCACTCACCAAGCGAAACGCAGAGGTAAACCTCTACTTCACGCTGGTTTTCTGTGAGGTCGTGGTACCACCCCGGTTCGAGCCGGCCCATCCGTGCGACAGCAAAAGCTGCCGCGTGGCTCTACCACTGTTAATGTTAATGTAATGATTTAAATATCTAGATTAACTTTCTGATCCGATTTATAACAGCTTCCAACTACGAGTGCCAACTAAGCCTTTGATCAATGATTGTGATTTTTATTATTATTAAATTATTTATCACTACTCGGATTATGAGTGACTCGAGTCTACTCGAATGACTAGGATAACTCGAGTGGCCTGTATCGACTCGAGTGAGAAATTCGAGAAGACAGGTTTAGTCAATGTATCTTCGGTTTGAAATTAAGTACAAATTTGTTTGAGTGAGTTGTTTCTTTTTAGTTATGTAGTATGTTTATTTAAGACTGTTTGCTATGACGTGTTCGAAATGAGTGATTGATAGCTTTTTTGGAACTTTTTACGATAGAAATGTGTAACAAAAAAAGTTATTTGTAAGTTGTGCAAGAAAGTTACTAACAACTTGATTTCTCATAATATAAAGAATAAACATCACATTCAGTGTAAGAATATTAGGGATGAGTCAAGTTCGTCTCATGCATCTTTTTAAACTACTGAAGATCAGAGTTCTGCTTCCACGTCTGCCGTTTCCAATTCTACATCAATGAAACGGCGTTTTCAGCAACTACAGCTTGCAAGACCTAATGCATCGCTTACTAAGCAGAAACAAAAATATCTTAAGCTCTAATCAAAATTATTTGTCAAGACATATACACCTTTACAAATCGATGAAAACAATGGTGTTATTAGTTTGTAACAGGCGAGTAACTCGAGTGAAAAAAGTCACTCGAGTTTTATCTTCATTCGAGTGGCACTCGAGTGACTAGGCTATCATTGGCGAGTGACTGAAACAAAAATTTTACAGACGAGTGAAAACTCACTCGAGTCCCATCACTAAGGTGAACAAGAAGACAAGAAGTGACACAAAGTGACAATAAGTCGTATAAGTCTAGCAATACATAGAGATATATACCTATGGAGAGGGCATATTCCACTATAGAAATAATAGTTATACAAATATCTATAATATCTGCCATGTTAAGCGCCAAGTTTTGAGGTAGATCTGAGGTCAAACTGTCAAAAAGCAGTGAAATAGTGTCGTACACTCTTATCAATGGTGTCGATAGAAATTATTTTTATAAATTAATTTTGTTCAGAAATGAATATATTATAATAATAATAGTTTATAAATCCTGGATATCATATTTCATCCACCGTTTCATGATCATGCTAGATTTTCGAATTTTAAATAAAAAAAATTAATGTACCTGCGAAAATAATAATATTTTTCATTTAAAATCTGAATAAAAAAAATTTATTATGATATCCGGCAGGACCAAACATGCTTATATATAACTTACCATTTGTGATCAATTATGTGCAGAACGTTCCTATATACCAATTAATAATAAATAAGAATTGATTTTAAAAACAGTTTATTTAATTTTTACTCAACTAATCATTATTATTTTATATGAAAAATAATAATGATTTTTTTGAAAAAAAAAATAATAAAAAAATAATAATAATTGCGTAACACACCTAAAATGGCAAACCATATCAATTTGACAGTTGAACAACATCCGTTGCGTGGTTTATATTGTCGAGCAAACGAATTTTTCAATCACATGAAGCAATGGATATTGTTGGCTTGTTAAATTTGTTTTAGATTGCTGTCCCTTAAATTTCGCTTGAGTTGCTTCACGAGGCTTCACCGCATATGTATACTTACGCAATGCACACTGCTACAGATTTTTTGTGTTAGGTACACAGTCAAACAATGAGTTAAGTATGCAGGCAGCTAACTTGCAACTTGAATTAAACAATGTTCTGAGTGTGCTAAGTGCTTACTCAAGTTTTGAAGTTATACTTCTTTTGGCGCGTTTGAGAAAAATGATGAGAGTGATTTTTTACAACTTCAATTGGTAATTGTCTATCAATTGTTAAGTTTTCGTGAGAACTGATAACTATATTCGAGGTAGTTATTCAAATATATAAATGTAATGTAAAAGTATATAAATGTATGAAACATGTTTTATTTTAGTTATTTTTGTTTTGTTACGCTAAAGAAGTATAACTTCTTACGTGCGTACATAAGTACACACACACGTTTTGTTTGTATCAACGTGAACAAAGTTAAAAAGTTATAACGCACACAATAAAAATTAATATTGACAGAGTAGTGGGAAAATTTATATTTTTTCTTGTATACCAAATACCTTTGTTTACTGTACAATAATATTGTACAGTAAATAAGTGTATGGAATCAAGGATCTTCATCCCATCTCCATACACTTGTTTACTGTACAATATTATTGTACAGTAAACAAACATCGATATCAGCAGCCCACATTGCTGAGTTACAAACCAATAAAAGGCGGCCATTTTACGCGCCAGATTTGTTTAGGTAGTCACGCTAATTATATAGGTATGCCCAGTCTATATACTTCTAAGTCAGTGATGCAATAAGTAAAGAAATGACATTGACAATTATCAACCAATCAACCAAAAGTTTTTTGCTTGGATGTTTATCTTTTAAGCCATATCTTCATTAAATGATAAATTTTATCTCACTATCAAGTGATAATAATCCTTTCTATTAGTATGCTTAACAATATGTGGAGTTGAAATTTTTTGAATTTTTACTTAATTATTATTCGTGGTTTGTTCGTTATTGTTCAAACATAAGAATGGTTTGTTCGTCTTTTCATTATTTATTATCCTTAGGTTTTTTTAATAGGATAGGGTGACAAACGAGCACACAGTCCACCTGATGGTAAGTGGTTGCTGTAGCCCATAGACATCTACATTTATCCTCGTTTGCGAATCAAAATGCAGATGCGTTGTCACCCGTAAGGACTAAGATGGAATGCCTCTTTTCCAGTAAAAAGGGTCTCCGGTTCTCTACACTCACCAAACGAAGCACAGCAGTGTTAAGCTGCTATTTTACGCTGGTATTCTGTGAGAGCGTGGACCTTCCCCGGGCGTTTTAACTTTAACCCCTAAAACCCTAAAATTAATAATTTTTTACTAAATATTGCATTTTTATTAAATCTGATACATTTTGTAAATATTTCGTAATTTTGCTATCCGTATTTCATTCATAAAAGCACTGGCTGTTTTTAATATTATATTAAAAACATAACACTTTTGATAATTATTTAAAACAAAACACTATATATTTGGCATACGATCTATGAACTCACAAGATTTTATAGCAAAATTTTAAAATGATATTTAAAATTAAACTGAAATTGTTATAAGTTTACCTTACTGATTCTTATGCTCTTAAGCAAAAATGGCCCTAGACAAACAAAAAATTTTGAGTGAATTGGGCAGTGTTATGAATCAACTTAAAAGTGCTGATTGGTGAGTTTATTTTTTGTGGGGTTTTTTACTCCTTCAGACTTCTTCATATGATCGGTTACTTAAATGTTCCTTCTCCTCATGATTTTTGCTTTCACAACGGTTTGTTATCCCTATATTAGATTAAACATTATTAACGTGGTAGATCTTCGCTGCAGCCATTGAGTTATATGTACTACGTACTAGAGAAGCCATTCCAAACAAAAATTGTGTCCTACTCTATGTCTTCGCGCATGCGCGGTAGTAGTAGTCGCGCATGAGCGAAGACTTTAATTTGATATAAAATAAGATATTTTTTATATTTTTTTTTAATTTTTTTTTAAATTATTATTATAGTTTTTAGTATTGTATATAATCCTGTAATATTTGAATAATTAAATTTTTCAAGCGCAAATAAGATATTGATATAAAATAAATATAAGAATTTATTATAAAATATCTTCATTTAATCTAAACAAACATATTTCTAAATAAAATGTAATAATAATTATTTTATGGAATAAACAAATCTTCAATTTACACAATATTTAGTTTGTATGGACTGTAGGGACTGCACTACAGTTCAGTTGAACATAGTCAATGTTCGGAATGGCTTCTCTAGTACGTAGTACATATAACTCAATGGCTGCAGCTATATTATTTTTACTTGAAATGAGGCATTCCATCCTAGTCCTTACGGGTGACAATGCATCTGCATTTTGGTTCTTAATCGAGGATAGATGTAGATGTCTATAAGCAACAGCAACCACTTGCCATCAAGTGAACTGTGTGCTCTTTTGTCACCCTTATCCTACATTAAAAAAAATCTATAAATTACTTTTTGTAATAAGACTGTGTGTGTACGTTAGTCTGGTGTCTCGTACAGCTTATCTTGAAATAATTTTACACAATAATTTGAAATTTAACACAGAGGTAAAGTCCACAATAGTATGATGACCAAATTAACTTAAATTTAATAGTGCTTTAAGGCGAATAATGGTAATATGTAGGTTATGTAAGTTACTTGTAGTACATAGTATATTTAAGTAGATTAGCGACACTATCGTAGTGGGCTGTTTAGCCTGTTCGAATAGTTGTTAAGTGTATCTGTGTAAATAAATAATATAATTATTAAATTGTTTTTGTACTAAACTATATGCAGCGTATTGGCAGTGAAGGAATATCCACCACCGCATATCGTCCCGTGGATATCGTAAGAGGCGACAGAGGAAAACTTAAACCGAAGATGGGCAGCAGTATCTTACTGATAGCAACTTCTAATAATGGAAAGCTGCGGTTGTCAACCCGCCTACCAAGTGTGGCAACTATGGCAAAATTGCTTTGAGGCAATCTATGGAGGTGGCCTATGTTCAGTAGCAAACTTTCATAGGCTGTAGGTTTGGTCAGGCTACTGAACTATTAGAGTCCGACTATAGAGACATAGTAATACCATATATATAATAATAACTAATAGTGAGGCAACTTCTTTGTTATATATATATGGTAATACAACGAAAATGCATTTCACATGGAACAACTTTTGTCCTTACACGTATTTTAATTTTTGCCTGCTACGTTACGTTATTCGTCTTTAGATATTGGTATTTACTTTTGAATTTCTATTAATAGTTTAAGCAGTGGACTACAACGAAACAGTAATAATTGTGAAAGTATAGGTTGAACTTGACTTTTAATTTTAATTTTGTTAACTACAAATAAGTAATATTTTCAGCGGATGTATAGGGAAATTATTCGGTAATACAAATCCTCACACTTCAAGTCCTATGCAAACGCCTAGCGGTTGTAAACATGGGTGTTGCCATGGCCACGGTCATAACAGTTGTACACCGTATACACCGTGTATGGGAGCGCCTTGTCCATCCACGAATTCACGGCATATGAATCAATCATGTATGGGTCACTGTAACCCGGCAAAAATGTACGGCGATACATACCATTACTTAAGCGAAAACCTTATGCAGCCTGTTGTAAATGAAGTGTATAATGATTTAAAAACGATCACACCAGCTAACACGATAATGAATAACGAGAGTGTTAATGCGATGACTGCATCTCAAGGACAAACCAATATGCAGCTCATGCAAAATAATGACAGCGGAAAACTTGAAAATACCCCTAACACTAACCAAAGTTTTAATTTAAGTCCAAGAAAGGAAGGTCATGTGAACGGAATGGGACCTCAACTAGTAAATATGATGATGAGTGGAAACAAAATGAAAGCAAACAACATACAAGGTGATACAGGTACGCAGCCCATGCTTATTGATGCACCTCAATCACCTCATGGGAAAGTGGGAATTATGCCTTTACCTGTCCAAACGAACACGCACCAAGGTGGTGATAGACAAATACACACGTTTAATCAACACCGTGAGAATAGTCAAGGAAATTTTGGTAACCAAATACAAGGTGCAAATCGAAATAAATTATTATCAGTCCCAAATGTAAATTCTAATTATAGGGTTCAACAAATGACACCAAATCCGAAACATTTTGGACAACACGCACAAGGTATCGCTAAATTTAATGAGATGTTCCCTGGTGTAACGCAAAATTTAGGCGGGGATTTAGGTTTTGATCCTATGGCGATAGCCGTACAAATGAATCCTGCTAATCAAAAACGCGCTGCCATTGATACAATGCATAGGATGATGAATAATAATAATTCGGAGGTAAATAGTAATTTTAACCCAACACAAACAGAATTACAACCTGTTGTGGCGAAGGGGTTGGAAGCAACGCATATGTTAGCTACTAACTTAGAGCATTCAAATATAAATCCAAATCAAGTGCAACAAGGTAACTTTGCCATACCTTTAAATGACCAAATGGTTACAAATGAGCAGATCGTACAAAATAAAGACCAGTTAAATTATTCCTATGATGGAATCAAATCGTATCCACAAGGTCATGCAACGCTGACGTCAGTTTCAGGAAGTCATCAACAGCCAGGACAACAGCAACAACAATTTCAAGGGCTTCCTCGACAATATATGCAACAACAACAAATACGAACAAATTTGGCAGATCCAAATGCTAGTAACCTATTATCAAATGATAAAGAAATGATAAATACGCCAATGACTCAGATGCAGCAATCAACGTTAAATTCACGGCCTATATCAGAGTTTGTTACAATGCCTAACACACCGCAGCAAATAGTGAAAGAACCAACTTTCCCTTCTACTACTCAAAATCAACCTATATCGCATCTAAAGCAGCCAGTAAGCTATACATATAATACTCTAGGCCAACCAATTGAAATGCTACCAGCAGAGATTTATCACAGTAAAGATCCAGGCGGTCCTCAAACGTTATCCCCTCAAGACATCCCCTCAAAACCCAAGGATCCTAATATATTTAGCAACGTTAAATCAACTATGAGCAAGACTTCAATAATAGGAAATCGCCCGATCGGAAAAATTTCAAGCAGAAGTCAATTACAAAATATCTATAACCAGTATAAAGGCTCTCAGTCTCTTACACATCACAATATCTCAGGTCATAACGAAGGAGCTTCTTATTCAGAAGGTCAATTTAAAATTCCTCAGCAAAGAACAGAAAGAGTTGCGCCTAATCATCAAATAGTTGAAAAAATTGGAGGTGATTCATTACTGGATACTGAAAGTAATCAAAATTCACAAAGAACAACAGAACAAGTACCAGGTCAAATTGGCGATGTTCCTCACAGTAATCAAATCCAGAGTATTGGAATGGCAGAACCAGTAAGTGACTAATACTTTTCTATACTATTTAAAGATTAATTTCTGTATTTTAAGTTTTACTGATTTGTTTTATTGTTTGTTTTTTTTTTGTTAATTTTTGTATGTTTAGATACGTGTTATAGCTGTACCATTAATCAGATTGTATTATCTTCAGAAAATGTCTATAAAAATTATTTATTTATATTACGGTATCTAACGTCAAGTCTAAATACTAGCAAACAAATGGTGGTTAGGTTTGAATAATATTTGAATGTAGGAAGTGTAAGACGGCCCCCAATATATGGAGTGACTCTGATCAAATAATCAATACAGGTTGTCGATGGATACAGTTGCAGGTGCCTCAGGACCGTGCTTTATGGTATTACTTTTAACTGTAATAATGATCAATATTCGTTTGCACTTAGTATTTATGTGCAACAAGGCTCTTTACCATGGCGACAGTCTTGGAATTATTTTGGAAGCTTCTGATTATGCAGATGCAGAGGAGATATGGTAGTGAGACGCTGACACGCTTCTTACCTTCCCATGCATGTACGCCACGGATGTAATGTTATCTCAGGAGGCAATGCAACCACACCAAAAATTTGTGTTTTTCCATAAAGTTTGGCTTCAGGTGATGGATGAACCCGGTACCCGCATTGTAGTCGGGTATTGCGAATACTAATTAACGCAGTCGTCAATATTGTCAATTACTAGTACTAACCTTTATTACAGACGTTAACAAGAAAACCTAAAACTAGAAATGGCTTGCAAGATATGGTTTATACATCGTATCCTTCTTCAGCCGCTTGGTCTTTCCACGGTCGTACTCGTTCACCGTCACCTCTTTCAGTTGGAGCTCGTGTTAAAACAAGATTTTAAAAATTATTTTAATATATGAATGATTTTGTTTATGTAACGCTAATGTTATTGTTTTCTAATTTTTGTGATGTTCAATAGTGGTTGTTAAAATAAAATAATTTATTAAGTACCTTGTACTTTTATTAGATGCTTTCATCAATACATACATATGGGAACTCTCCGTAATGATCTCTTTAGATGTATCAAAATATATTTTATCATCGTAATTGTATGTTTGCACTCTTCCAATCTAAAATATAGGCTCCTAGACATATAAGGAGTTCTGGGATGTACACTGCTGTGCGTTTGACATTAGCTATTTTTATTTGTATTTATCTAGTGTTTGACTACGATCCCTCCCGTGATAAGCGATGATGAAGCCCTAGATGGTAAATCGCACATTCTTAGCATAACAAAATCCTCTTCACTCTAGCCTTGAAGACGCACTGATTGTAACAGAAATGCAGATATTTTTCAACTTATTTGAAATACTTTTCTTCATCTTTCGTTTACGGCCGTTTAGTTAATTGCATGGAACATCAACAACAAAGCTATGCACGCCTACAATCTGGTTGTCCACTACTGCAAAGGGGAGGAACACATCGAATAGGAATATATCTTAACACATCGAAAGACTAGCTACTCTGTGCCTGTGGTCGAGGCTATGAAGATTGGTTTCAACTTCCAACAAAACAAGTCCAATGCTGCTGGGCAGCATTTTGCAGTACCAGCCCATATGTGACAGCAGTACTTCTGACACGAACGTACTTGCGCCTAATACAGGGCATTTAACAATACGAAGCTGATTGATAGAATCAGGTATTACTTTGCGGAAATTCATCACATTAAAGTTGGAAAAGTTCGTTTTGCCAATATCCGCTCAATAAAATAAAGTGATATGTCTTACCTAGTTTGAAGAGCACCTCCCGCCCTCCTTCAATTGCGTTCAGTGCTGGGATTAGTGGTGACTGGGATAGTGCTTGTCGTGGAGACTTATTTTTTATTTCTTGTAGGATATTTCACCGACCACAAAAGAAACATCAGCTTTCAAATGAAAAAGAAACATCAAAATCGTTTCACCCAAAAAAAGTTCTGAGGTAACATACATAAAACCCCTGCAACTTTAGAAGGTGCAGGTTAGACCGCACATGGAATACTATTCCCATCTCTGTAACTCTGCTAGTATTCTCCGCGAAATTCGACACATTTTTCCATACGATGGAACCAATCATTGAAGCAACCATTCCATTCGGAAGTTGGGGTCTCCAAAATGGCCGTTTTGTAGGCGTCCACAGCTTCTTCGGATGATGAAAATCTCTGCCCACGCAATTTATTCTTTATTTTAGGGAAAGTATAGAAATCATTAGGGCTTAGGTCGGGGCTGTACGGCGGATGCTCTAATAATTCTATGTTTTCTTGCTCTAAAAACTCTTTTGTTCTGTGTGCGGTGTGAGAACTCGCATTGTCGTGATGGAGGATGATGCGGCGGTTGCAGTTCTCTTTACGGAGTTCAGAAACGACATGTGGCAAACAAATGCTAGCATACCATTCTGCATTAACTGTTCTTTGTACCTCAAGAGGAATAGTCGTAACATGGCCGGTTTTGGATCCAAACGTGGCCACCATTTTTTTTGCAACACTCCGTGAACGAACATTTTTTGTTGGCTTTAACTCATTTTCAAGCACCCAAACTCGTGACTGGTTTTTTGTTTCGGGTGCGTACGCGTATATGCAGGATTCTCCACCTGATACGATGTTGTATACAGCATTTGAGGATCCTGCGTGGAATCTTTCTGACGCACCAAGTAACGCGAGCCGCTTTTTGCTCTTCACAGAGCGAATGCGGTATCCATCGGGAAAACAACTTTTTTACACCTAATTGTTCATGCAAGAATATTTGTATTTGACTCATGCCAATGTCTAAAGTTGCCTGAATTTCGCGGTATGTGACATGTCGATCTTCCTAAATCAGCTTACGCACAGCATCAACGTTTTCTTGGGTGACTGGAGTTTTTGGACGACCTTGACGGGGATCATCACTGAGCTTGACACGTCCACGTTGAAATTCAGCAAACCAGCGATAAATTGTGGTTTTGGATGAGACTTCATTACCAAATGCAGAAATCATCCGGTCAACCACTTCGAAAGTCATAATAAATCATCGCTCTTGAATTTTCTCGAGTCAATTCCATTTTCTCAACGACTAAACAAGTTTGACAAAAGCTTGTGACAAGACCGACAATTTTTTTTTAAAATAAATAAAGCTTGACACCATCGATGGCAGAAATGAATGTGTGGAAAGAACATGGCAGAATGGTAAGTGCAGCGGAAGAAGTGTGTGGAACAATAAAAAGAGGCAGTAGTAAAAGAAGAGATGCATGGTGCAATGATGAAGTGAAAGAAGCTGTAAAGAAAGCATGGTTAGACTATTTGGCCTCTAGAGGCCAAATAGTCTATACATATCTCTCATATCCTTATCATTACTAGTAATGATAAGGATATGAGAGAGAAAATGAAAGAAAGATATAAGCTGCAGAAAGTTCACACGAAAGCATTGATTGAGGAAATGCGTGAAAGGTGTAGAATGGAAGCGGACGAAAGGTTGTCGCACAACTTTAAGGAGAACTCCAAACTCTTCTGGAAAGAGGTTGGAAGGACCCGAAGTGGTGCGACGGCCTTAAGAATGAACAAAGTGCTTTCGAGAACTAATGACGAACTCACAGAAAAATCGGACGTCATGCAGCGATGGAGCGAATTTTATAGAGAAATGTATGCGTGTGATGATCTTAGTGAGGGATCCGGGGATGACGCCGTGACTGGTACGCCAGACCCGTACCTCGATGACACTGAGGTCATTAGTATGAAAGAGATGGAACGTGCGATTCGAAGTTTGAAATGTGGTAAGGCTGCGGGACTAGACAGAGTTACTGCTGAAATGGTCAAGTATGGTGGCCCTCGCGTCTGGGACAGCTTTCATCTGCTGTGCAATTTGTGCTGGCGGACGGGGGATGTCCCGGATGATTAGCGATCCGCAGTCATTGTGCCTTTATATAAAGGTAAAGGTTCACATGTTGACTGCGGGTGCTATCGGGCGATCAGCTTGACCAGTTTAGCAAGTAAAGGTTACTCAAAAGTTTTGACACGTAAGGATGCAAGAGAAATCGGAAAGATTTCTATGGTAGGCACAATGCGGAATTAGACCTGGAAGAGGATGCACGGATCAAATGTTTTCTCTCCGCATGATCACGGAAAAGCTTCTGGCTGCTAACCAGAAGATTTTCTGTGCTTTTGTGGATCTAGAGAAAGCATTTGATAAGGTTGTAAGGAAGAAAATGTGGAAACTGTTGCCGGGGTATGGTGTGGATGGTCGATTGTTAAGGGCTGTGCAGTCACTTTACTGTGACTGTAAAGCCTGTGTGCGGGTAGGCCATGACCTGTCACCCATGTTTGGCGTCCAAACGGGCGTAAAACAGGGTTGTGTCATGTCTTCCTGGCTGTTCATACTGTATCTCGACAGCTGTTTACAGAAGCTGAAAGACAGAGAAGCTATTTGGGTGTGAAATTGGGTGACATAAAAGTAAATTGTCTGCTGTATTCTGATGATGCAGTGCTTATTGCACCATCAGAGGCAGAGCAGATTAGTCACGTGTATGAAAGAGGAATGTGAAATTAAAGGTCTCCGTTTAAATGCTAATAAAACTAAGGTTCTGGTATTTGAAAGGGACGAAGGGAGAACGAAGTGGGAAATATGGGTAAATCAGGAATGTCTAGAACAGGTAAATGAAATTGTATACTTGGGGAGTGCTTTTAGCCGGGATGGAAGATGTGATTTAGATGTGGGCAGGCGTGTCGCTGCCGGGAACAAAGTCAATGGTGCCCTGACTGCGTTAGTTAAAGGGCAAGGCGTAGGGAAAAGTGCACGCCTTGCAATACATAACGCAGTGTTGGTACCGACTTTGTTATATGGCAGCGAAACCTGGGTATGCCAGAAGAAGCATAAAAGCAGGTTGAATGCAGTGGAGATGCGATCTCTTCGTAAAATGTGCGGCGTTACCATGGCCGACCGAAAACGAAACGAAGAGATTCGCAATATGGCAGGTTTGAAAGATGACCTTATCACAAAAATTGATAAGGGCGTGCTTCGATGGTTTGGGCACGTTGAGCGAATGAGTGAAGACCGAATGGTGAAGAAAATATATAGCGCGAAAGTTAATATTAAAAGGTGTCGAGGTAGACCGAGACTAACTTTCGAAGACCATGTGAGCAAACTGCTCGAAGAGGGGAGGGTCAAGAGTACTCGGATACCTAGACGTGCATGTATGAAGAAGATAATGAATCTGAAAGAAGCGAAAGAAGTATGTAAGGATCGTGACACTTGGCGATCTGTTCTCTCTGGCTACCCCGTCAGAGATTGTGCGTGAAGATAAGTTAAGTTTAGTTAAATAAATGGTATTCGATTTTCAAAACCAAGGAGTTTTCAATTAAAAAGATTTTAATAAGACAGGAATAGTGGAAATATTTCATTCCCGATACTTTTAGTGCAGCCTATGTACATTTAATAACCACAAACTTAGTCAATACGTGGTAGAGCCATGCTGCAGCTATAGTTGTAGCACGAATGGGTCGGCTCGACCGGAGAAGGACCACGCTCTCACATAATACCAGTGTAAAATAGCAGCTTAACCTCAGGTGGACTGTGTGCTCGGTTGTCACTCTAAACCTATAAAAAAACGTATTGCATTCAAATCAGATTAAATTTCCTCGTTTTCAATAATAATATTACGTAATTTATTAATTCTGCAATATGTCAAGGCCATTACCAACCCTAATTTCATTGAGTAGACATAATTTGATATCCTGAATAAATTCGTCACATTTAATGTTTGGTACATTTGCAATCGTTTTCTAAATTTCTTATTTACAACAGATGTGTTAGCGAAGAACTGGGCGTTTTTTTTGCAAGCATTCCAAAAACGTTACTATCGGATGTTTGTCTTTAACTTAATTTTACGCTAAGATTTCAATGAATCTGTAATCCTGTTAGGTACTCCTTTTATTTCAGCGTTGACCTCTAGTAAGTATCTTGGGTAGTGTTGCCAGGTGTCCCGATTGGCGTGGGATGTCCAGATTTTCAGGGGTCTGGGGAGACGGTTCCGATTTAACATTGAACGGGACATCAAATGTCCCAATTTTCATTAACCTTCTTAATCTACATATACTTTAAGCGATAATTTTGACAGTAAAAATGAATACATCTATAAGCTGTTACCACATTAAGATATTTTTGTTTTGACATTTTTATATTTTCTCATCAAACTCAGACTAAATGTCGACCATTTAGTCTATTACTTTCATAAGTTTATTACTTTCGCGCGTAATGTGTTGACGAGATACAGATATTATCATTTATGGTGTCAAGTTTTTCTCTCCCCGCCTAATGCCGCTCGTCCCAACCGATGCGACGATACGATAATATATATTATACGACGATAGATAAATATGTAGCAAGATATTATAATTTATTATTAAACTATTTTTTGACTGCCTCGTTGGTTTAGTAGTCGTAAAAGCGGTTGCTTATTATAAGGTCCCCGGTTCTATACCCGGTTCGGGCGAAAATCAGTTAGGGTTTTTTGCCCGGAAGCAGTAAGTTGGCGGTTTTTCACCCCCGTGCCTCGGAAATCACGTAAAAAAGCCGTTGGTCCTACGTCAGATCTCTCTCCGGTTGAGTCGGAAGACAGTTTACCGTCCTATAGGACTATGAAAGTGAGGGAATAGAGAGTGCACTTGTGCTTCCGCATAAATTCGGCTCTATAATCCTGTCCTGCTCAATTGGCTAATATTGTGGGTACGTTCCTTCCCTAGTCAATTTCTTTCAGCGGTTGAACCGTTATTTTCAATAAATGAAATGACATTATGCGTGCGATGCAAAGATTTTTATCTGAGCGCTTGAGGATATAATTTGATTATGAAAGAATGGGTGCTTTTTATAGTTTGTTGCCGTTTTTGAGGATTTTTGAAGAGCATGCGTTATGAATTTATAAAATTGTTTATATTTTATAAATTCATAACGCATGCTCTTCTATGCTTGATTTATAACTGTTTAGCCGGCTTCAAAACAGTTCGAATGTATGTTTTTTTTTTGTATTTATGCTACTGGACATCGTTGCCAATTGTGAAATGATTATTTTTTATTAAATTGCTTATATTTCAGGGGTGGTGCCATATAAATTTGAAGTAAACAATAATTCCACCTTAAGGATGACAAAATAGGAAATGATTTTTTAACGTAACTATTAAGATAAAAATATTCAAATTTCAATATTCCTCCACTAAAAAAGTTAAAAAATTACTTTTAACAAAAGCAAGACCCGGCTTCAAGGAACGTAAAATAATAAAATATTTTCAATTACACATGTTTACATACAAGAACAAATATGATTAAAATTAAATAAAGTAACATTAAGTCTAACAAAAATAACATGCTATGATAAAATTAAAACTGTAGCTTAATAATGTAGAATCCACAAAAGAAAAATAGAAAAGTCAAGTTTATAATATTAGCTACCTGCCTGAACTAGGTTGAGTACCTGTGTTTCAGACATCACTTATACAATCGGTTTAATAATGTAGGACTATATTATATAAAAAATAAAATAACTAAATAACAATTATTGTTACTTACAATTAATGCAAACTATTTTAGAATTTCTAACAACTTCTCTGTGTCTTCGTAATTTAATTTATTTAGAAATTCCCTTACACTTATATTACAGTTCTTATAACTTAGACTATATACCTTTAGTGACTTGTTGAGCTTGTTATATAGAAAGGGTCCTAAAAATACGTAAAATTTGATCACAAATGCGTGTTTAAATGATGTCGATGTCGGAGCTTTAATTCTTCTACAACATCTAACGCAATTAACGCACATCTTCAGACACCCCAATTAATATATTATGTTATCTGCCGACTTCCAAAAAGGAGACGGCACTCAATTCGGGTGTGTTTTTTTTTTATGAGTGTTACCTCATATTTTTGTACTGGGCGAACCGATTTCGGTGATTCTTTTTTATATGAAAGCTGATAGTTCTCGTGTGGTCCCATATGAATTTGATCAAGGTGAGACCAATGGTTATTGAGTTATTCCTAAATAACCTATATTGAAGTCGCTTATATTGAAGTCGGCTGTACAAAATTTTTAATTTTTAATTATTAATCATAATAATACACTGAATTTTTAGTTAAACATGTTTATACATTGATTATTTATTAAATTAGTTATACTAATTCAGAAAGAATGTTGTGGTCACTGTACAAATCTACGAACGCTAGATATAGGTCTTGCTAGCCTAGTAGGTATTCGCTCGCCTTCGAGACGAGTTAACGCCATCGCTGCTTGACACATATGTAGGTAGTTATTAGTGCCGAAAAAAGCCGACAATACATGATTGGTTACGTTAAAGAAATACCTACCTATGAACATTAACAGATGCTTAGAATAATAACACCTAGAAGCCGAGTCCGCGTACGTATTGTGAGGCAACTCAATAGTTCAATACTCGGCCCGTTAGCCGTTAGTGCTCAAAGTCGTGTCGTGTTGACAACATCTCCCGAAATTTTAATTAAAACTGACGTTTTATGCAGTGAACGGATGTCAATACATCAGAGAAACACAAGAAACATAGTAACATTACATTTCACGAGTAACTAATGCTTTTGAACTTATATTTTTACGTAAAACATTCATCAAAAATAAATATGAATTTTTAAAATCTGACATATTACATTATATGGAAATGTTGCCAAAGTGAAAGAAAAATTCTCCCACCTTTTTTAATTAATAATAAAACACGTCAAAAGGAATGAGGGCATCCATGACTTTTTCTGCCACCAGGGCGGCGCCACTTTACAGTGAGGTAAAATATTTGACAGATTTCATAGAGGGGATAATAATTTCTTAGGAAAATGTAATATTTAAGGTTTCTTTCTATATTATTAGTTATATTTTATATTAATTACACTAGAAATGAATAAACCAAACTATAAAATATAACTAAAAGCCGATTTTTTTAAAAAGAATTAAAAAGTGCAAAAAATTAAAAAATCAAACCTCTGACACATTATGTTGTGTAATAATATAATATTCTAGATAATGATAAACTATCATTTAAAACGAATTTCTCAATAAACTGACACTATGTTACAAAAAACTTTACCTCAGTCACAACTAGCGACATCTGGTGAGTGGAAGATAAATAAGGGCTAATACCCTCATTAAATAGAGTGCGTAACGTAACTTGACAACTTATCACTACGAGGGCTGCCAACATTGAAAAAATGCAACGCATTGTTTTTATTTATCGACGGCTCCGTGGCGCAGTGGCTTAGCAATGAGTTGTTGCGCTGGGAGCCGCGGGTTAGAATCCCGCACGGAACAAGTATTTGTATGTTCTACAAATCATTGTTCCGGGTCTGGATGTTTGTCCTCGTGCAATTTATGTTTGTAAGCTGCCTCCACAATACAGGAGAAAATGCCAGTGTGGGGGAAACGTTTTTTAAAAAAAAACATGGTTGGTGAATTTTAAGGAAACTTTTTATATGGTCTGATAATAAATGCATGTTTGGTTTTCGTTTTATGTTTTTTTCTGATCTGATCATTGCGGCTTGTGAGACAGTAAACATCAGACACAATTGAAATGAAAGCAGTTGGAAGCCCAATAAAATACAAAAATTTGTTCTTTACATTTTTTTATAGGATACGGTGACATACGAACACACGGTCCACCTGATGGTAAGTGGATGCTGTGACCCATATACATGTACAACTATCCTCAATAAAGAGATGCGTTGTCATCCGTGAGGACTGTGTAAAACCTACCAAAATTAAAATTTTCTTGTGTTTTTTGTATTGTAGCTTACATTGTGCATGCAGTGAGGTGCGGTACACCATTACTCGACGATTATTAAAAAAAATTGTTAAAAACAAACTGAATAATAGATACTGAATGCGGTCAATCGTTCGTCGAACAGTCGTGTGTCAGGCATCGGGCGGGTGTGTATCGAACTTGCATAAGTCATATAATTAAACGTCTCTATACAGTTACAAAGAAAAATATGATGCAATCACATTTATATGGTTCATAAAAGTATCTCACTTGGCTAGATAGGCAAATACCCTATTCAAAAATATTTTGAATTTAGCGGGCTACACTTAGATAATAGAATTCAAACAAACTTATTTTCACATTTGTGTGTCATACGTTACGTTGTAACTATGGACTAATAGTATATATAGTTTCAACTTCCCTACTTTTCGGGAAAATTTTATGTATTGGCCACATTATTTCTTCACTTGCGTGTGTTTCATCTAGCGTAAATACAAGTTGATAACGCACACATAGATTTTATTCTTGCCCCACTTTTGAACGTCCGCTTTGTAGGGAACTATCGTTCTAGGTGTTATTATTCTAAGAACAGATGTTAGAACTCCGTGCATTGAGTTGTTTATTTAAGTCTAGTAAACATTTGATTGCATCTTTCCATCACACTTTTCAGGCTTTGGACTTTTGACTTTTGTTTATTGATTATGATGCAATGTTAATAGGCAATATTCCTTACAAAATGTTATGAATTTGCATAACATTTTAATTGTAATTGTAAATAATAATGAACTGCTAAAAATAAGAGGTGATACCGGTGTTTAAAAGATGTGAATCAAGATTACAATAATTTTAAGAATCAAATATTTAACTTACTGATAGCCTGCCTAAACTCTCATGCAACATTGTTTTTAATACACTTTCAAAATGGCCACCACGGCTCCGTGGCGCAGTGGCTTAGCAATTGAGCGGGTTCGAATTCCGCACGGAGCAAGTATTTGTATGGCCCACAAATATATATTTTTTTAAATACTAGTAATGCTATTAAACATTACTAATATTCCCTTTAACCACTTCTGGTAAGCTTAAAATGCTTGTGTTAGAAGTGGTTCACGACAGTAGTCGAATGGCGGATTCGAACCCAGGATCTTTCGAGTTTGCGGTCCGCGCCGTGCCATTAGGCTACTGACGCTTATATAATAATTGTTTCGGGTCTGGATGTTTGTCCTTGTGCAATTTATGTTTGTAAACTGCCCCCACAATACAAAAGAAAATCTTACGTTTTAAAAAAGAAAGAAAATAATTTAGAAAGCAATTCATTGTCATTTTTCACTATTCTAAAAGCGTTTACTATCCTATTTTTAGAACCTCGGCACTTGTTGTCTCACTAAAATAAACTAATAATTTAATACGTCCCCATAAAAAAAGTGAAGAGGCGTCAAATCAGCTGACCCGGGAGGTCAATGGACAGGGCCGCCGCGACCTTTATAAGGTACTCCAAACTCTGTATTTGAAAAGACTTTAACAGACTTGAAATAAGGTTCAATTTTCTTTATTTTGTATTGAATGACGGAATTTGTATTAATACAAATAAAACTGCACTTTTAAAAGTCTTATTGCCTTGAGTTACGGTCCATTTCAGTTTGTTTTGACTGTACAGGTTTAGTGTGACTGTAAATTACGTAGTATCAATTATTATGTTTGGTATAAAAAATTACCTATATTAAAATGATAGAAATCGATTCAGTAAACGATTCTGAACAAACTACTTTCAGGATGTGCATTAATTATGTTACGTGTTGTATACACAGTGTCTTAGCACCGATTTCAGAATGTGGAGTTATTTCAATCTTTTTAGTTATTTGAAGAAGTTGAAGCCTTTTACTTTTAGTTAAAATATTTTTTCAGGATTAGATTAAAATGAGAGATTCAGAAAATTCAGTCTGCAACAAAAACACATTGTTCAGTTTTTCCTATGTTTAGACGAAAAATTATTCGTTCAGTAGATCAGTCCCAAATAATAATTATTAAGCAAATTGCGCATAGTTTTAAAATTACATTTGTATAACTTATGGCACCCAAAATGACTACAAAAAACTTTGTAGCTGTCCCGATTTGAAAAGTGAGCACGTGCACCATATGACAATGGTTCAGGTACTGACAATCAAACCTGTCAGAAAATGCTCTCAGGATGCCATTCGAACTGTCCCGCACCCTGCGCACCAGGGATGTGCATCGTTTACGCATGGTGGTGTAGAAACAATCCACACGCGCATCCGGGAACATACCCGATGCACTACAGTAACGAGGCAGACCCAATAGCATCCTGAATGCATTATTGTATTGAACACGCAGGGCATTGTACTGTTTCTGCGTGTAGTCCACCCACAGACTGCTCGTGTAAAAGGACGTGCAGTAAACTCTGAATAGCGTTACTTTTACAGGGACCGAACAACGAGCAAACCTGCGAGCGATCATGTTCGCTCTAACAGACTATGCCCTGCGCTCTCTCTCTATATCAGCATCATCTTTCAGGTCAAAGGACACCATATGACCCAGGTACTTAAACTGAGACACCCTCCTTAACGGGGTACCGTATAACTTAATGGGTGGTATATACGAGGGCAAGGCTTTCCCTTTAGCCTGAAAGACCATGCATTCGCTTTTATTAACGTTATAAATCAATCCGTGACTGCAGGCGTAGCTTTCACATATGCTCAATAATTTTGCCAAGCCACAAACAGAAGCACTCAGTAACACCATGTCGTCTGCGTAACTGATGTTGTTGAGGCATACTTCGTCAATATGACCACCGACATGAGTGGTGCTAAGCAACTCTATCAGTGCATTCACATAAAGGTTGAAGAGATTAGGGGAAGTTAAGCCCCCCTGTCGTACCCCACACACCAGCCTATATGGCTGCGAATAGGTTTCAAACCATCGCACTACATTGACCTGGTTTCGATACCAAAATTTGAAGATCCTAGTAACTTCTTCAGGCAGTCCGGTATCTTTCAATTTCTGCCATAGGATATCATAATTCACCAGATCGAACGCCTTGCTAAGGTCCAGAAAACAGGCATAAATAGGCGTTCGTCTAACCGAATAGTACTTCACAGTTTGCTTCAAACATAATATGGCCGACTCTGTTGACAAACCTGGCCTGAAGCCAAACTGATTGTCGTGTAGACATAAGTGTTTATCAAGCTGGGCGTTAAGCAAACTGTAAAAGCACTTTCTCAACAATCGTGGCAAGTGAGATAGGCCTGTAGTTGGACTTATCAGATATGTCCCCAGTTTTGTGCTTCACAATTGGCACCACCACATTTCTCATCAGAGCCGCGGGCAAGTACGAATGCGCTATACATAAGTTATAAAACATGGCAAGTACTCTAGGTAAGTGAGGACCCGCATGCTTTAGGTGTTCAATACTAAGGCTGTCATGGCCAGGAGACTTGCCACGCGACATAGAAGCTATAGCCTTATTGACATCCTTCGCTGTAAATCGGATTCCAATCTCCTGACCACACGTACCCCAATCTCCTATGGCCTGCGATGGCCCCAACGGTGATGTCACTGTAAAATGCTCTCTAAACATATCTGCTATAAGATCATGATCATTAATACCATTAACGCTCACTGGTAGGCCAGGTTTACTATTTAAATTATTGGTCGATTTCCAAAAATTACGAAAATCATTTTTCGCGTGCTGAGTAGCCAAGATGTCCATTTTTATTTGTGCACTGTGGTTCTGACACCACTTTAAGCGCGACTTAAACAAACTACGACTCCCGTGCATTTCCTCATAGACACTACCATTTTTTTGGATATCCCCACCAAACCCACATTAAAAACTTCGACCTGGCCTCCCTGTGGGCATCGCGTACATATCTGGTCTACCCAACCACAGGCCGCTTGCCAATGCGCGATCTTACAGTGTTGGATCCAGTGGCAGCCACAGATAAAGCGTTTACAATTTCTTATTTCTTATAAATGCACTTACAAACACAATCACTACAAGAAAGAAATTCTTCGGGAAAATCGATGGCTCTTAATTTTTCATTACATAATGTTGTATATATTCCGATCTTCTCCGGCTTTCTATCTCCCCATAGAATCTCGTTTGTCACTTTACATACGAAATTCAACTTTGGTTTGACAATATCCAAGTTGCATTCAATTACTAAAGGATAATGGTCAGACCAGTAGACATCATATTTAACATAAACATTTAAAATAGACGATACAGCAGATTTCGTCGCCACACAGTGATCAAGCCACTTTCTCGACCCGTGGACTTCACTTACAAAAGTGTGTGTGCCCGAACTTACACCTAGCAGCTGTACATCTATACATGACCACTCTTGTTCGTCACAAAAACACATCAACTCGTCATAAAACCGCTCATTCGGATGGGCGTTAAAGTCACCAAGGATGTATACAGATTCTACATTACTACTATTAATAATAGCATTCAACTATAGTAGCGAAGTCCGGCAGGCATGTCTACAGACATGCCCGTGGGCATCTCCGTCTAGTGAGTTCCCCGCTTAACCCGAAATTTCCAGAACGAATGCGGACAAGCCAGGTAATGCGTTCGTTTGGAGTATTCGCTCCGTAAACGATGTTCATGTCGCGTGCAGCGTTGCTGTGTCACGACGGTACTCATATTCTATAATTACTAGAATTTTTAACATAACGCTAATCAATAAACAAATGACAAATTTGAAAAAACAATTCCATGTCTTTAAAATAAAATTAATTTGAAATGTATAAGAATTCAAGATTTCTTTGTATTTAAGTATTTGAAAAATTATTGAATTGATTGAATGAATTATTAGCCAAACAGTTTGAATGGCCAGTACTGGTGAACTGCAATTTAATAGATAAAGAACTATTATTAATGATCATAATGGATACCATAGTTACAGTTAGGCTAAGTGTCCACTAGGCTCGCCGAGCCGAGCCGAATCGAATCGCAGAAAATTGCCTCCTATATATTTACTATGAAACTGCGTCCATTAGCGACGAGCTGCGGCGCGCCGAATTTAATCGACCGCGCGAATTGATTGACAGGTGATATTCTTCGCCGGTGCGATTCGATTCAACTCGGCGACGCGGAGAAGTGGATGCGCGCCAGAGTATTTTTATTAATTTCTATTTCGTTTTCGTAAGGATCTTTTTGTTTAAATAATAATGAATGAAGAACTATTGATATCACTTGTCCAACAATATCCAGAATTGATTAATCATGAAGATCCACATTATCACGATTTGCGTCATGGACAGCTCGCAACAGACGCAAAAACGACCTATTTTAATGAAGAATTTGCGATGAATGAACAATTCGATTCGATTCTTCAGAGATAAGACGCACTAGGAGTAAATGTGACTCGCTTCGATTCGACGCATTTCTGCTGTAGTCGACGCCAGGCTTTAGTGTCCGACCCAAAACGGGATTTTCAACCGAAACTGAAACCGAAAACGAACCTTTGGTCCGGGTGTCAGTTTCGGCCGAAACCGAAACCGAAACTTATTTAGACATGTTTTTTTTTATTGTATACTGAAATCTGGTTTCTTTTTTATACATATATAGATAGGTAATGCATGTTTATGAAAAACAGTCATTGTAATATGTAGTCATATAGCAATATATTTATTTATTTTAAAGTAAAAATCAACAAAATACTTTTCTGCCAACTTCCAAAAAGGAGACGGTACTCAATTCGATTGTATGTTTTTTTTATGTGTACCTCATAGCTTTTTACTGGGTGAATCGATTTCGATAATTATTTTTTTATTTGAAAGCTGGTAGGTACTTCTCGTGTGGTCCTATATCAAGGTCAGACTAATCGTTTCTGAGTTATTCTTAATAACTTATATTGAAGTCGGCTGTACAAAATTTTTAATTTTAAATTATTTAAGTGATTTTGTTAAAAATCAACACGTACACCCATAAAAAGTTTTCATTTTTTTGAGTTTAAGTATGAACATATTTTACTGTGTACACAATATTGTAAATATTATTCAATGAGAGCATTAACTTAATATATCACACTCACACACTTACAATATACACACAACTTAACAAAATCCCAGAAATTATACAAAACCTCCTTAAAGTTCAAAAACTTTAATAAACTAAGTTTGTATAAAAAGGGTTATTATAATATTAGGGATTTATGGATGATAGTAACGCCTGGGAATGAGATGATCACTACCAAGCTATTTCTAATTTATTTTGTGTTGTTAATTGTATAACATACATGATTGTAAGCATTGGTGTAACTAGGGATGGGCGAAGTGGGCCCTAGCCCACGGTTTCGCACTTATAGGGCCCTGGCCCCCTAAAATGCGATGCCCCCAGACTTTACCAAAGATGACTAATTAATTTTATCACTTTTACGCTCGAAAAAGAAAGTCACAAATTTAAGTGTTTTTTTTTTTTATAGGATAAGGGTGACAAACGAGCACACAGTCCACCTGATGGTAAGTGGTTGCTGCGGCCCATAGACATCTACATCTATCCTCGTTTGCGAATCAAAATGCAGATGCGTTGTCACCCGTGAGGACTAAGATGGAATGCCTCATTTCCAGTAAAAAGGGCCTCCGGCCACCTGCACTCACCAAGCGAAACGCAGAGGTAAACCTCTACTTCACGCTGGTATTCTGTGAGGTCGTGGTACCACCCCGGTTCGAGCCGGCCCATCCGTGCGACAGCAAAAGCTGCCGCGTGGCTCTACCACTGTTTAAGTGTGTTTGTTTGGGCCTCGCAAGAAGCCCCACTTAAGTGCGACTGTGAGGCCGTTGTAACTACCTTCAAAGACCGCCACTGTTACTTTGACGAAACACGAGACTTGTCAGGAATTAATAGATATGAGTAAGTATATCATGTCATAGCATGTTTGGTAGGATAGATCCTTGGAACGAAAGAAAAGAGGCCTCGCTGATGCCACTTCGCCCACGTTTATATTACCACGCTACGCCTCTGATTGTAAGCTGTTATTTAAAAAAAATCCCGCTGGGTTTCTTGCTGGTTCTTCCAAGGACAGAGGCTTTTTTCGAACCAGTGGTAATTAAACAAAAGAGTGACTTTCAATAAGTATTATTTATAATCTACATTGAATAAACAGTTTCTGTTTCTATATAACTATGAATAATACACGAGTCACGAACTCAACCGAACGACGCACGACACGAAGGTTCGGCAGATTTATTGCCGAAACCGAAACTATTACCGAAACTAGATTTTCTTGCCGAAACTTGCCGAAACCGAAACCGAACCTTTGGTCGGTCACTAGTTACAGTGTTCCACATGTTATTTTTGGCTTAAAGGCTTATGCCTCCTCTACACCACTCGCGAAGTAACTTTGACGAAGTGCTCGTCGAAGTCGATCGCAGTCCGAAGAACGTGACCACACACTCGTGCTACTTCGCTAAGAGCTCAGTTGTCTTGAGTCTTCCGCACCCTTAATATGAATGACATTCAAGAGGCAGCTGCTATAGGTACCTAACTGTGTGAACAGTACGACGTCAATGCGTTAACTAAATAAATAATTATGTAGAAAGCTACATATTTAATATTTATACCTATATAAAAAAAATATTCATAACTGGCGTAAGCCGAGTAGTGTAGTGAGATGCTTCGTGTAACTTCGGGGTACTTCGCGAAGTCCTTTGACTCTGGCGCAAAAAACCGACAACAATCGGAAGTCGCCCGAGGCGAAGCGAGGTTGCACGAACCGAATCGAAATAGGTACCTCTCTACACTATTCGCCTCGTCCAACCATAGATAAATAAATAGTGACCGACCGAAGATTCGGTTTCGGTTTCGGTTTCGGCAAAGTTTCGGCAAAATATCTAGTTTCGGTAAAAGTTTCGGTTTCGGCAAAAAACCTGCCGAACCTTCGGCGGCGCCGAACCTCAGTGTTCGTGAATTATCGTGCGTCGTTCGGATGAGTTCGTGATTCCTATATTATTCATAATTATACAGAAACAGAATCTGTTTTATTCAATATAGATTTAAAATAATACTTATTGAAAGTCACTCTTTTGTTTAATTACCACTGGTTCGAAAAAAACCTCTGTCCTTGGAAGAACCAGCAAGAAATCCAGCGGGACTTTTTTTTAAATAACAGCTTACGATCAGAGGCGTAGCCTGGACTAAGATAAACGTGCGCGAAGTTGCATCAGCGAGGCCTCTTTTCTTTCGTTCTATGGGTCTACCGAATAGATCTACCATACCTAACATGCATTGACATGACATACGAGGGCGACACTGAAAGTTTTTAGAACTGGCCACTTGTAAACGATATTATAAAAAAATAAATTCAAATTTTCAAAATGGAACTCTTTGCCAATATCATTGTGTATTAATTTGTCATTTGTTTACGATTTGGCACCAAATTGAAAATTGTCTGTGTCACGTCAACATGAATTTAACGCGAGAAAATTTTCGTACACTGATTTTTTATGAATTTCGATGTTATTTAAGTCATCAAGAAAGATATGATTGACTTCGGTTGGTCTTTCACGATGCAGTCCCATCTCGTGCCACTGTTTATAACTGGTTTAATGAGTTTAACCGTGGTCACAATAATCTCACCGATGATCTGCGTGCGGGACGGCCATTGATTTAGTCTTGTATAACTCAATGGGGACGGCCTTCTACGGCGACCACTGAAGATAACATCAGTGTTGTGCGGCATGTGATAGAGACTGACAAAAAGTGACTTTTCAGCAGATTCGGACAAGATAAGGCATCGGTATGAGTCAAATCCACAAAATCCTCCATGAATATTTAGCAGTCATGAAGCTTTGTGCCCGGTGGATACCTCATAACTTGACAGAGGCCCAAAAACTCCGTCGTGTTGATTGGTGTCGTGAAATGATTCAAACATTTAATGGAGGTGACTCAAATGCTGTGTTTTATACGTGGTAGAGCCATGCTGCAGCTATATTATGGTTGAAGCACGAATAGGTCGGCTCGACCGGGGAAGGACCACGTTCTCACAGAATACCAGCGTAAAATAGCTGCTTAACGCTGCTGTGTTTCGTATGGTGAGTGTAGAGAATCGGAGACCCTTTTTACTGGAAACGAGGCATTCCATCTTAGTCCGCACGGGTGACAACGCATCTGCATTTTGATTCGTAATACAAGATAGATGTAGATGTCTATGGGCCACAGCAACCACTTACCATCAGGTGGACTGTGTGCTCGTTTGTCACCCTTACCCTTTAAAAAAATATACTTACAAGTGACGAAAGCTGGTTTTATTGTTATGATCCTGAAACTAAGAGACAGTCTGCTGTCTGTGTGTTTCCTTCCGAGGAGTTGCCAACTAAAGTAAAGAGAAGTCGAAGCGTGGAGAAAAAAGATGGTGGCCTCGTTCTTCGGAAGGATAGGTCATTACGCAACAATGGTTTTAGCGAATTGAAAAACAGTTACTGCAGACTGCTACACTAACAATTGTTTGCTATTTGTCTTGGAAAAAGTTCGGGAGAAACGACCTCGCAGTAGGATCCTCCTTCACTACGACAACACCTCGTCGCACAATGCCAAGCAAACAATCGACTACTTGGCAACGTCAGGCGTGGAATTACTGGGTCACCTGCCCTATACCACCGACCTCGCACTTTGCGATTTTTATTTATTTCCGAAAATAAAAGAAAACTTCTTAAAAAAGATGTATATGGACACTATTTTGAAAAGATATAATAAGAGTAATAACTTGCTAGTTTGTTCAGTTTTTGATTTTTTAAGAACTTTAAGTGTTACCCTCGTACCTGCTCGTCGTTCCAAGGATCTTACTCATTAGATCTTACCAAATATGGTTTGACATGACATATCTACTCATATCTATTAGTTCCTGACAAGTTTTGTATTCCGTCAAAGTAATAGTAGCGGTCTTTGAAGGTAATTACAACGGCCTCGCAGTCGCATTTAAGGGGAGCTTCTTGCGAGGCCCCAAACAAACACACTTTCACTTTTTCAAGGGTAAAAGAGATCAAGTTAATTAGCCATCTATGGTAAAGTCTGGGGGCATCGCATTTTAGGGGGTCTCGCGAGGCCCCTTTAAGTGCGAGGCCGTGGGCGAGGGCCCACTTTGCCCACACGTAGCTAGCCACTCTTACTATCATATATGTAACACAATTAACAACAAAAAAGAAATTAGAAATAGCTTGGTTGTGATCACCATAGGGGGGTTATTATCATCCATAAATTTCTTGATATTATAACAAAACTTTTTATACAAACTTAGTTTATTAAGGTTTTTGAACTTTGAGCAGGATTTGTATATTTTCTGGAATTTTGTTAAGGTGTGTGTATTGTGTGTGAGTGAGTTATATTAAGTAAATGCTCTCATTGAATAATATTAACAATATTGTGAACACAATAAAATATGTTCTTAATTAGCGAGCAACTTTTTATGGGTGTAAGTGTTGATCTTTTTTACAAAATTGAATTAAAAATGTATTTCTTAACGTTAATTTGTTGATTTTTACTTGAAAATAAATAAATATATTGCTGCATGACTATTACAGTTACTGTTTTTCATTACCATGCATTTATCTATCTGTACACGTATAAAAAATATTGCAGATTCCAAAATACAATAAAAAAATGAACATGTCTAAATAAGGTTCGGTTTCGGTTTCGGTTTCGGCCGAAACTGACACCCAGACCGAAGGTTCGTTTTCGGTTTCGGTTTCGGTTGAAAATCCTGTTTCGGTCGGACACTATAAATAAATATGCGTCCAACTTCGATCTACTTCGCGAGTAGTGTAGTGGAGGCATTAGAGCTAGTGCCGCAATTATGGAGTGTAGAGAGAAGGAGGACCATCTCTATATATGAAAAGTGTCCCTAAAATCGTATCCAATAAGGGTGGCGCTGCAGTAGCAAAGGATAAATTAAAAAAAAGCGCCGAAAGTAATTAGACCAATCCGCTTGGTTTTGTACTACGTATATAGTTGAGATTTTGTATTTAGGGGAATTTAACTAACTACTTTAGTCATGAAATTTTGTAAATATTTGAATTCAGCTGACTTCATTCCTTTCACAACAGCTATCTTCATATCGCAGTTTTTCAGACGCCAGTGCTATTGTGGTAGGTTTTGGAACCGCTATTTTCAGTAAATAGTAGGACACTTTTTAAACTTTCGCCCCTTATAAGATGGTTCTCCTTGTACTCTACACTCCATAGCCGCAATAAATGTCGTCAGTGTTACCAACTTTGGGCATTTTTCGCATCTTCTTCTTCTTAATAACTGGCTTTACGGCTCTGGGATCTAGCCTTTCTGAGCCTGAAGTTACAATATATTATAATAATTATCCTTCATAGTATACTGCTTCACAATATGTTGATGCGTCACATTGTGCAGGCCTTGGGAGATTTTGACGGCAACTTGAGCCAGCAGACAGCTGACGGTTGGCGATGGTATCTCAAGGCACCTAAGCAGACAGACACCTTATTTTGAGAATCACATTACCATTAGAGCACTTGTTTCACAGTTTCCACTAATAGTTCACATGCGCAGACACTTAATACATAAAATCGCACCACTTTTACATATCAAAGTCCACTTCAAACCATTATTTAAACAATAATACAGGAGCAGCAAACCACCGTCGGACAAGTTCCCGCCAAAACTCTCGCATTTTTCGCAATTTACTTATCTCCACAGATTAATAGTTACGTCGGAAGGATGCTGGGTGACCAAACAGAAGGCACAAAATATATAGATTTTACATTTTACTCAGAGTAATATGATACATAATTTTGCGGTTGGATTCTTGAGAAGGTTGAATTATTTCATAGTAGTATTTTTATTCTATTATTACAATATTATAATATCATTGAAAAAAATGGTCCTAAAGGTTACTTAATTGACTTTAAATTAAAGAAAGAAGAAAAATTCACTTTAAGATGATGTGACCATAAGCAACTTTTCGCTAATATTTTGGCAATTTTGACTAAAACGTGTGCTCTTTGATTAGGAATAACCACAGAACACAATGAGGGCTAATAATCTTCTACTCACCAGATGTCGCTAGTTGTAACTGAGGTAAAGTTTTTTGTTACAGTGTCATTTAATAGAGAAATCAGTTTTAAATAATAGTTTATCATTATCTAGAGTATTATATTAATACATAACGTAATGAGCCAGTGGTTTGATTTTTAATTTTTTGCACTTTATACTTTGTTTTTCATTAAAATCTGCTTTTAGTTATATTTATAGTTTGGTTTATTCACTTCTAATGTAATTAATATAAAATATAACTAATAATACAGAAAGAAACCTTAAAGATTACATTTTCTTACGAAATTATCGTCCCCGCTATGAAATCTGTCAAATATTTTACCTCACTGTAAAATGGCGCCGCCCTGGTGGCAGAAAAAGTCGTGTATGCCCTCATTACACTCTACCAAGAGGGAATGACCTAAATTCTAGTTCTAGACCACAGACTAACTAGGTAACTGTAACTATAGTGGATCTTGAGGTGCCTGAACCTATCCTCACTTGGATTTTTTAATTTTTAATTAATTTTTCGTCATTTGTTCGTTACTGTTCTAACATAAAGATTTGTTTGTTCGTCTTTTAATTATTTATAATTATTAATTAAATAAATTTCATGCTTAGGTTGGCCCCTTATTGTAAATGTTAACTTTTATCCCTTAAATTAATAAATATTTACTAAATATCGTGTGTTCGATCACTATTGATGATTGTTCGATCATAAATACAACTTAATTATGAATTATTGACCATTAAAGCGAGCGAAGCGAGCTCGGGACTTGGGGTACCCCGACTCGGACTGGTTAAGGTAGCTGTACACGTTGGCCGAACGCGCTCTCCGAGTGCGTTCGGCCAACGTGTACTTGTGTGTATTTGGCGTTTGCGGCCAACACGCGCCGACAAGCCGTATAGTATCAGTTTTCCGTGCACAAATCAAAGAAATTTGGCGCAAGCCACAAACAGCGATTACACGTTGGCTGAGTGTTCAGTTCATAGTTACGCGTCGGAGTAGACTGTAGTATCGGCTTATTAAAATTGTTTCACGAACATGGACTAATGAAGAAATATTTAGGTTCATTGATTCTTATTACAATGAATCAGTTATATGGAACCCCAAACATGAGCAACATAAAAATAAAACCAGATTAAGTAACTTGACTAATTGCATTAAATAATACATGTTTAGTTGCGATTTCAGAGTACCTACCAAATGATAAATATTATTATAAAATATCTCCAAGCTTTTTTGTATGTGTAGTTTTTTTTTCGTTCACTCTGACGGGAGTGAAGCTTGTGCTACACAATTTAAAACAGCGGTTTCAAGCAGAGGTTTATAACTGTGTAGACGGTGGTTTTAAACCAAATTTAGTATGACCTCTAAACCAGAAAAGTGTTTTGCTGCAATTTAGAGTTTGTTTTACTTTGGAGTTTGTTAGACTGATCTATTGTAGTCTGTAAGTATACCTAACAAGTGCCTATATTTTTTATTTTAGGTTAATGATGCTTGGAGTGGAATAGCAGATTATATGAATATTCCAGTAACTGAATTAAAAAGAAGGGGTCATTAATGGCTACATAGATAGTACATCGCAACAAGAAAATCCAGTCCAATAAATCCGGCATGGGTGAAGATGATGTTTAATAAATAAATACAGATAGATATTTAAACGGTGATTCTCACCACCATCCTTCACAGTTAGCTACCGTGGGTAAATCTTTGTTTCAGAGAGCACGAGGGATCTGTGACAGTAAACACCTGGCCGCCGAGCTCCAACACGTCAAGCAAGTTTTGCACGACAATAAGCTTCGGGTCCCGCGCCTACGTAACAGTGAACGAGTGAAGCCGGCCACAGTCGAGCGAGTGCCTGCTGTACTGCCATATGTCAGAGGTGTCACTGACAAGATTGGCTACATCTTGAAGCGGGCTTCCATTTAAACATATTTCAAGCCGCCGAAGAAGATTAGTCAGTTTTTACCATCAGTCAAGTGTAATATTCCTCTGCAAGATGCAGGAGTGTACAAGCTTGATTGTGAATGTGGTCTCTCTTATATAGGACAAACTAAAAGATCTATAAAAACCCGTGTTAAAGAACACATAGCTGATGTGAAGAATAGACGCTCCGGGAAGTCTGCAGTCTGTGAACACGTACAGGATCGCCCCCGTCACTACATTAGATTTGATAGACCACAAATCCTCGCTAAAGAACACCGATTCCTTCCAAGGATGATTCGCGAGGCTATTGAAATCAAGAAACATCCTAATTTCAATAGAGAAGATGGCTGGGTGCTACCATCTGCTTGGGATCCCATAATTAATAAGATTAAATCCCAACCCAAGCATACAACTGCAAGACTTCATGATACTGTAAGTTCATACTGCGTGGATCGGAACAAATTTTAATAATTTTTAATCTGGAGGTAGCCGTGGTTAACTATGACATTGGGACGTCATACACCTCAGTCCCCCCCGTGACCATGGGTGCTGTAAAGTGCTCGAAACGTCGGGAATATAAAATAAGTTAATATACGCGATAAAATCCGTAAAATTAGTTTTATTTAAATATTTATTATAGGTACACAAATTTTAATTATTTTCTATTCTATTTCTACAAAAAATATCTGGGTTGCTGTTTGTGTAGGTCTACGTGGCACATTTTGTAATGGCAACAAAGCACTATCTCTATTTTCGTTTCGCCATGAACCTGGTTGTACTAATTCCCCGTTAATGAAAGTATCAAATGAACCAGGGGGTGTATAAATATTCCGAGATGAACTACTGTATCTTAAAAAGTTATATAAAAATAGATAAGACATTGAAATATTAGAGGCTCATAAAAGGGTTTCCAGAGCTATAGCTTTTTTTTTTAATTCGAAACCTGTTGGATAGGATGCCGAAAGTATTTCCTACTTTTACACGAGAGCGAGACAATTGCTGATTAAATATTCTTTCAGGGGATCCTATGGCGTGGTGGCCTTGAAAGGGTTTCATTATGTGGCTACTGGTGCAAACGCTTCATCTCCTAAAAATACGAAAGGAATATTATTATCGCCATCCGGAAGTGGACTAGGAGGTGGTAAATTTATACTGCCAGAAGATAGTTTTTGGCATAAAACACTTTGATTAAATACGCTACCATCACTTAGCCGACCTTTACATCCTACATTGGCAAACATAAAACAATAATTACAATACACTACAGCTAGTAGAACTATGCTGAAGCTACCTTTATAGTTAATATAGTCAGACGCACTATTTGCCGGTGATTGTATAGTTATGTGCTTGCCATCTATAGCGCCAAGGCAATGAGGGAAGGTAAAACCTTCTGATTTGTTAACCCATTCGTCTGCAGTTTCAGGCATCTGAAAAAGGTTTTTAACAGGTTATTTTTATAGGCTTCATCATCGACACGTTTTGTAGAAAAGGCACTAGCTCAACAAAACGACAGTCAAGGAAACAACTCCGTAGCTGGGAATAACAGTGACCCAGGAACAGTTCCAGTTATAAGGCGACGCTGCAAAAATCCGCCAGAATTAGCAGAAGCTGGCAGGGAAATATCAAATATTTTCAACACTTTAAATCAAGTCCTTATTAAGGATTCTTTGACACGAGCAGACGATCCATGCGAATTATATGGTAAACTTCTGACAAAAAAACTGAGGACATATACAGAGATTGAAAGAGAAGAAATCATGTTAGATATAGATAAGATGTTCTTAAACAGACGTCGAAAAGCACTAATGATTCGTAAAAATTCATACGTCATTCGTCGACTCTCTTCTCAAAGTTCATACAGATCTGAATGGTCATGTTCGCCTCCTGCGCCTTCTTCGCCGCAAAACAAACCATCTTCAGCACATACACCACCTTCTACATATGTTCCTAATTAAATACTACTTCGACGAGTACAAATGATTTCCAATGAAGTTGTAGCCCCTAGTACAAATACATACGTCACAATCTTCACTAAACCCAACCCATTCACCTTCACAAGAACAGCTAGATCTGTTACAATTAATATACCAGAAGTATCTCAAACATACTATGACTGATCATAATTACACGTGCGAAGGGTACCATTCTTCAGAAACTTACTCAACTCCATTATAAAATATATTTTTATCGAGCATATACAGATGCTTAAAAAACAGATTAATGGAAACTTATTTGAGTCAAATATTTGTCAACCCAAATGGACTAAGTAATATCTAGAAATAAATAATTGATTTAAAATAATAAAAAAAATTACCTACCTTAATCATATCTTTTAACACTTCATTTAATGCTAAACGGACTTCAATCACTATCCGTGAGATGAATGGGCTTGATATTTTAAACATATAGTGCAGACTTCTGTAACTGGCCCCGGTAACTAGAAATCTTAATGTCACTGCAAGCCTTATCTTTACTGGTATAGCTTCCCTCCAGTCTGTGTCCTATTTTGAAACGATCGGGGATTTTTTTTTGTATAAGGTATTCAAATTGAGTAAGAGACAATCGAACGAAGTTTTCAAACTCTCCAGATGGCTCTGCTAGAAGCTCGGCTAGTTGGTTGTTCATGGTCTCCCTAAAAAAAGATTCTATGTAGATAATAATCCAAATCTAGATTTTTTTAATTCAAAATAATAAAAATAAATACCGTCACGCCTATATTCCAACAAACGGGTGGCAGAGTACTCTAGGAGTACACACATCCAAAACAGAATACTAACAATTTAAACAGAATTTGATTACCTTGTTCTGTTTCGATGAATTCTCAACATCCACCATCTTCTTTTGCGCCATCTTGTTTTAATCACTCTTCTCTGGTGCACATCTAAATAAAATTTAAAAGCACTGTACAAGTATATAGCCCCGTTCGCGTCGACCAACGTGTATTAGAGCCTTTAGGTTAGAAGGGGATGGCGGGATCGAGTGAAAGATCGAAGCGATCGAACAGACCCCGCTATCCCCTTCGTGGTTATTTTTTTATAAACCACCTAGCTCCTAGTAGACGTGGGTCGTTACGTCATTTTCAAGAAACGTAACGAAACCAGTGACTTGGTCGGCGTCACCTGTTTCAAAACTAGTGATTTTTGTAACTGGCTATTTTTATTCGGCTACTGTGATTGTTTGCATAAATATCACCACGAACTATACAGTTACACACGAAACGAAAATAAATTTCATCACTATCGAAGTGTTTGTAGCTATACAGTTAAATCAATAAATTAACTTCCCTTCATACTTTATTCAGGCTCAGAAATGATTGCATTAAATGTATTTATGATTGATTTGTATTTACTATGAAACTAAGATTTTCATAAAATTATTAATGCAGGGGTATTTACAAGTCAATTTGATTGTATATACAATGATTATTGATACTCACAGTTTATTTAAACTTGTACAATCCACACTAATTATATTTATATAATAATAAAGAAACGTTACAGTAAATGTACATAAAATACCAAAATAACGTATAAATGTTAATTTTTACAAGATAGTTTTCAAAATTATACACAAGTACAACTGTGACTATCACTTCCTGGAATCGCAAACCATTGAAATTATTTACAAACAAAGATCACTCTATTTATATTGTCTATATCTATAGTTTTACTTATGAAAATTAAACGTACAATAATACTGTTACATACGCTGTTTTGTTTAATGTTGTATGCCACATGTGCGCTTTGCGCTTGACCGACCGACAGTCGACTCTCGCAACAATCACAGTTAACAGTAATAACGCATTTACAAAAATCACTACTTGTAATGTGACTCAAAACTAGTGATTCGGTTACATGCCGCGTAGCCAGTTATTGTAACTAGTGACGTGAAATAACGCCCACGTCTAGCTCCTAGTAATAGGAGCCCAGCTAGCCTGGGCTCCATGGACTACTAAAAACATTGAATAATTAACAATTAAGTTATATTTATGATCGAACAATCATCAATAGCGATCGAATAAACGGTATAACTTAATTAATTCATGGGATAAAAGTTAAAATTTACAATAAGGGAGGTCAACCTTAGGATGAAATTAATTATAAAACGAATAAACCATTTTTATTTTCGAGCAATAACAAGCAAATCACTAACAATTAATTAAAAATAAAATAAAATCAAAAATAAAAAATAAAAAAAATCCAAGTGGGGCTTTGTTCAGGTTCCTTGGATCTTTGTCTTGCTATATAGCTTGCTAGATGACCATGTTGTACATGACCATGCTACATATTTATTAACCTGTGTAGGGAATTGAAATTGGATTGGCATTTGGCAACACTGAATTTAGTTATCCTCGTTGCGATTTGCCAGAGATTTCGATTTTATATTTTTATCAATAACAAGCGCGCAAGGCGAAATATTTGTGGCAGTGGTGCTACTATTAAGCTCAGCTATTAAGCATTAAACTTAATTATTTAAATTATTAGGATTCACGTTTGCTGTTTATCAACCACCAAAAACAATGTCCCTGTTTGGATCCTTGATGGGCGACGTGGAAGACGATCCGTTTTTTGGGTAAGATATATTATTGTTTTCCTTCGTAAAGTTTGTACGAAATGCTCTATAATTATTGCAAAAAGATAAAACTTTCGTATTAATTAAGTGCATGCGTAAGAAGTGCATATTTGCATGGAATCTGACTATTAAAAATCAAGTTGTATGAAATTTCTCTAAACGATTACAACAGCACGTCTTTGTATTTCTTTATTAAAGCAACGGAGCTTTATTAAATCAGTATCACCAAACCTAATCAGTTTAAAGTGTTTGTCATCATCCAGGTTTTAGATTATATAGCAAAGATTTTAGAAATCTGTAGATCACATTGAAAATGTCACACCGAAACCAAGCACAAACCATTCTTAACTTATTGTAAGAATACACACTCCCTCAACCATTAATTTTCAATCAACAACATGTAAGATAAAGATACAACAAAGATGCAAGAAAATCTAAACTAACAATAAATTACACCTTGTCCCGAATATATGTAAAACTCTTGCTATAAAAAATACATTTTACCCATTTACTGTGTATATACAGGGTTATTTTTCAGAGTAGCCAAATTTTAAACTTAAGCTCAAATATATAAATAATGATATATCGTTATTACCGTTTTTGAAAATATGTGTAAATAAAGCTTCTACTTTTATTTGAAATTATCCCATATTGAATGTGATTTGTGGGCAACAACTACGCATATGCTTGCTTCTCTGTGTGTGA
The DNA here is from genome assembly GCA_033319125.1 of Parnassius glacialis. Taxonomy (NCBI): domain Eukaryota; kingdom Metazoa; phylum Arthropoda; class Insecta; order Lepidoptera; family Papilionidae; genus Parnassius; species Parnassius glacialis. Next base: position 7,780,360 of record JAVANC010000011.1, on the reverse strand, counting down.
TTCAATTCTCAACGTTTTTGCCTACTAATTGACCCTTACAAATGTGTGTGTGCATAGTAAAATAGGAAGCATTAAATAGTTATGAATGACAGTTAAAACAATGCATTACCACACATTTTGAATTTAAAAGATAAAAAGGACGGTATATTTGAGATTATTTTTAATTAATTTTTCTTCACCGTTTTCTTGTATTTACTTATTCTGAACTTTCTATGCAAATTTGGCCAGTTATTGCAAAATAGCACTGTATACACCTTAACAAAATGTTTGTGTAATAAGAGACTTAGGTGTGTTTAAAGATGGAATTAAATGGATGGATGGAAGTAAAGGTTTACTATTATACAGTTTGGTTATTCAGAACTATATCTTTCAAGTAATTCTCTTCTTATCTTACACTTTATAAATCATTAATAAGACTATAGGTAGAGTATACCACATGTGTTTGGAAATCACTCAATACATCAACAAGATAGAATCAGTTCAAAATTTTTTATGCTCTATGAATTTCCATTGCTTCCACTCTCTCTTAGGATACTCTTAGATAAATTTACCCCAGCAAAACTTGAAAAGAGAAGATTTTTATATAATTTTTTCATAATTATATTGATTCTCCTCCTTATCCCAATGGGATGGATGGCCGCGTGGCTCTACCACTTTCACAGTGGTAGAGCCATGCGGCAGCTTTTGCTGTTGCACGGATGGGCCGGCTCGAACCGGGGTGGTACCACGACCTCACAGAAAACCAGCGTGAAGTAGAGGTTCACCTCTGCATTTTGCTTGGTGAGTGCAGGTGGGCGGAGGCCCTTTTTATTGGAAATGAGGCATTCCATCTTAGTCCTCACGGGTGACAATGCATCTACATTTTGAATTGTAATAGAGGATAGATGTAGATGTCTATGGGCCGCAGCAACCACTTACCATCAGGTGGACTGTGTGCTCGTTTGTCACCCTTATCCTATTAAAAAAAATTGGGTTTCTTGCTGGTTCTTACCAGGACAGAGATTTTTTTGCAAATCAGTGGTAAAAGTAAAAAATTACTTTCAATAAGTATTATGTACTGTAATCTATATTGAATAAAAATTATTCTGTTTTACTCTATTCTATCTTACTGCTACCTACCTTATCGCTCATAATCCATCAGTATTTATTTGAACCAAGGATTTGTAAAATGCCTGTTGATGACTGCTCTCCTTTATACAGAATAAGGAAATTATTTAACAGAGTTTACTGATGTCTAACTCTGCAGATACACTTTAAACATTCCAAAAAAAAATATTGTAATAGAATCATAGAAATTACAAACCATGTTTACCTCAAATTATGAGTATGTTATTTTAAAGTTTTAATTTAAGCAGTTTATTTTTCAATATGTTTTATAATTAACGCTCTGTTCTTTTTTGTCTATATTAGGTAGTTTGTGTATGAATAAGTTGCTACTTGGTCGTTTCGGGATTTCGTTTCAGAATTCCTAACACAGCAAATCCATTTAAAATCATTAGTTATTTTTCATTTATTCCAAAAACAATATACATTGTGTGGGAAAACTTAATTGTAACATAAAATATTAAATGAAATTAATTAACGTTATTCATGTTTACTTAAAAATGTCTAGAAATTAATTATCAATTATATAATGCATGCCATATTACTCTTTACCAAACTCAATATAATCATTTACTTTATAGAAACTTTTTTCCAATAAAAAAATATTTTAACCTTTGTTTAAATATGTTATCATTATTTATGGTTCTTAGGACATTAAGTAGTCTATTAAAAAGTTTTACAGCTTGATTTCTAACACTATGCTCAACAACCTGTAATTTTGTTTTAAAGAAATTGGGTATATCTTTTCGTCTTGTGTGATATCTTCTTGCCATTTCATCGTCAGTTTCTTATCTGTTCGGAAGTCTGACAAGATCAGTGGGTGAAATTAGAATATAGAAAGAGAGCACAGTGAGGATTTTCAAATTTATAAAATGTTCTCTACATGATAGACTCTGGTGTATGCGAGACATTATTCTAATTTCTTTTTATAGGATAGGGTGACAAACGAGCACACAGTCCACTTGATGGTCTATCCTCAATAAACATCTATCCTCGTTTGATATCAAAATGCAGATGTATTGTCACCCGTGAGGGCTAAGATGAATACCTCTTTTACAGTAAAAAGGGTTTAAGTGCTCTTTTTTGTAGAATAAATACTTTTTTTGACATTTTGTACAAGTGATATGCATTTCTCATGTAAGCTTTTAGCTTTTGTAGTATAGCTTTAGTTTTTTCTGTATTCAGCATAAGATTATTTGCATTAAACCACTGAGAAAACGTTACAAGAGTTCTTTTTAGTCTATCGTTGAGATCATTTGTATTATGTGACGATATTACAGTATTTTTATTGTCCACAAAAGCTACAATGTAATCTTCCAGTAAAAAGTTATACATAAAGGGGATCAAATCATTTGTAAATATGATGAAGAAGATTGGTCCCAAAATGGAACCTTGTGGCACTCCTCTATTAATTTTATCTTTTTTAGATTTATACGTCTTTTCATACTTATCCTCGATACACTTCAGTTAAACATATTGCTGTCTGTTTTCTAAATAAGACTTTAATAGCTGTAGTTCATTTTGTTTTATTCTGTAATATTGTATTATATAATGTATTGTAGTATTTTATTAATATATCAAACACCATATATCAAAAGCAAAGCTTAAATCCAGAAATTATAATCCAGCTACTTTCTTTTTATTCCTTAATTTTGTGATGACATCATCAATTAATGTCCTTATCACAACAATGCACACGCGTACAGTAGTTTTCCCTTCAAAATTTTGCGGGAATAACTGTATTCCGAATGTATGTGCTCGATCCGTTCGGAATTCTGAAACGGAATCCCGAAACGGAATTCCGAATGTATGTGGCCAGCCTTAATGTGTTAACTCATTCATGGATAACGGAGCTGGTATATATGGTATATAAGAAATTTAAATTGTTTGATTTATAAAGTAAGTCGTAGGTATAATTGTTTGTTGCCCTGAATAAAGAGAAAATAAAACACGGTTTTATGTGTAGGTATCTGCTTGTATTAGGCAAACTTTTACAAGAGAAAGATCTGTGTGAGTGCTTATATAAATTAAAGATTTTTTTTATATAATTTAAGTTGAGCATGGTTTCGGCATCACTTGAAATGTACATAGTGATAGTGCTCCATCTATCTTTCTTTGTTTGTCTGAGAATATAACTCATTAAAATCAGAAAAAGACTATTAGATAATGCCTTGAAACACTTAAAGTAGTTATTTACTGTTTAGCATGACCTGGATGTGTCATGCTTGCCGTTGCAAAATACCAAAGCATGACAATACAAATACTCCGGTCCGCATCAGCGCCTCGCAGGCATCAAATACCTCACCCTCGCCTCCTGGCTCTGACCACTCTAATGTTACCATGCGACACAAAAGTCGACAAGAAGTCCCAAGCAACCAAATAAGCGGGAGTTCCAGCCAGAATACATCGTTGTGGGACTCACAATTAGAGGATAAACATGTTTCTACCATGAAGAACTTATCTAAGGAAGAAATACGGGGTATAGTGAGAGATGAACTTAGCATTGCTTTCTCGCATTTTGAAACTAATTTGTTAAAAAATATGGAGACGAAAAACAATGAACTCGAGATTCTGCTGTCAGAGTGATTGGTAGTCACACGTGTTTCAGCGATTTTCGAATATATATTTGTGTTGAGCTTCGTTAATATCTGTGCCGTCTTCTGTGTTTGTTATTATATAAATTTGTGTTGTGTTGTCCATTACTTATTTGTTGGTAAGTAGCGATAGTTAATCAATTTATGTATTCTTAACTAACACGATGGACGTTGACGGGGTGGATTCGGAACCACCGGATAAAGACAATCCATCTGGTTTCGGTCCCTCTAAACGAAACTGTACGAATATAACATCAAGCATCCATAAAAAAAAAAGTTGGTCATGATGACACGCCTTCAGCGTCATATCAAAACATTTACACCCACCCTGATTTTCTAGAAAAGAAAAAATACACAGATAGTGATAAAGGGCCTTTTACAATTCACCTTAAGCGTATAGAACCTGATCCTTCATCTGGTTATACAATCCGACCTGTCAAGATTGGCCATATCCTATCCCAAAACAAGGTTTCCAATATTGAAAAACAAAGTATAACAAATTTAGGTCGTAACAGGGTCTCAATAGCTTTTAAAACTGCTACAGATGCCAATAATTTTATCGAATCATCCTTCCTTGCTAAATATAAACTATCAGCAGTCATTCCAACCTTCAATGTTACCAGAATGGGTGTCGTTAGAGGCATACCAACCGATATTTCCATGGAGGAGTTGGTGTGTGAGTCGGAACTTCCCCCAGGTAGAGGAGAAATTATAAAGGCTAGGAGATTACACCGAAAAGTAAAGAAAGGCGATGATATTGAGTGGGTCGCCACCCAAACCGTTGTCCTTACATTTTCAGGCCAAGAGCTTCCTTCTCACTTATACTGCTTTTACACCTCAATTCCTGTCGAAACCTATATACTCCCTTCCATACAGTGTCTGAAGTGTTGTCGCTTTGGACATGTAAAGGCTCAGTGCAGATCAAAGCCACGCTGTTTCAAATGCTCAAAAGAACACACTGGAGATAATTGCGTTACAGATATCCCAACATGCCTGTTCTGCTCTGCCAATCACTTGGCAACTGATAAAAGTTGCCCTGAACATACTAGACAAAAAGGCATTAAACTGGTCATGTCCCAAGAAAATATTTCATATTTAGAGGCATCCGCTCGATTTCCTGCAGTTAGAAGACCTTACGCTGATGTAGCTGCATCTTTAGGGATTCCTTACCCACCCACTTCATCACAACAGTTATCAAGTATTCACCCTGCTCCTCAAGCTTCTCAATCTTATAGAAAGACTGTTTTCAGAATTAACCCAACTAGACCTGTTCCAAAATCGGTAGGCTATGATAAGGTAGCACACAACAACATTGTAAAAACCCCTACCTCTTCCCTTCCAAATGGTCATGCTCTTCAAGCTAATTTATCCCCTAATGACAATCTCCTGGAAAACCTTGTGTCCTCCATCTCTGACATAATTGGCAAATTTGACGACATACACCTACCGTTTAACGTGAGAAATAAACTTGACATGCTCTTCCAAAAAATTTATAAAATTCAATCGCCTCCACATCCTCCAGTGGAACTGTCGGAGCATCAAGAACAAGAAATCTGAACTAATTAATTTGATAAATATTCATAACCCCTCAGTCATTGCTATTGCGGAAACCTGGCTAAGACCTGGTTTCAGATTCAGAATCCCTGGTTTTTCGTGTATCCGTGACGACCGCAGCGATGGCTACGGTGGCACTATGATTCTTCTAAATGGAAATCTTACCTTTTGCTCAATCCCCCTTCCACCTCTACAAGAGAATATTAATGCAACAGCTGTAAAAGTAATGGACATCACAATTGTGTCAATATATATTTCCAATCCTACTCCTGCCTGTATCCCAGAGCTTAACTTAATCCTGTCCAGCATACCTCCTCCTTTTATTGTAATTGGGGACTTCAATAGTCACAATGTACTGTGGGGTTCTCATAAAAATGATTCTTTCTCCTATCTTTTAATAGACGTCTTTAATGAGTTTAACCTTTGCATTTTGAATAACGGGTCTCCCACCCGCATGGTCTACCCTTCCCAAAGCCCTAATTCTGTTGTAGATCTATCCCTCTGCTCTGCTAATTTAGCTGCAAGTATCAATTGGAACACTCTATCATCCACCTTTGGTAGTGACCACTTCCCCATCCTCTTGTCTTTGTCCAGTAGAAGCCTTCCCACTAGGAATAAATCTTGCATCTCGAAGTTTAACGTGTCCAAAGCCAACTGGGATGTATATCTTTCTGATATAAAAACTAAAGCTCATTCTCTCCCTCCAGTGTCTAACATTAACTTACAACGTGCCTACTCAGATTTTATCTCCCTTATAAATGAATCTGCTACAAAATCTATCCCCCTTAAAAATAGCTCCATTAACAAAATTTCCTCACCTCCTTGGTGGGACGCAGAGTGCTCTTCTATTGTTAAAAAACGCAAAGATGCTGAACAACAGTACTCTGCAAATATGTCCATGGATAACTTTATAAATTATAAAAAAATAGCCGCTCAAGCCAAAAAAACATTCTCGGATAAGAAGAAAAAAGCATGGCTTTTATTCTGTGAGAGTCTATCACCTCGCTCTCCAGCCTCCCTTGTTTGGAAAAACATAAAGCGATTCCGTGGTTCTCTCAATGATAGCCAAGTAAATAATCCTGACCCCTCACTTTGGATAGACATCTTCTGTAGCAGCTTGTCTCCTCCATGGGTCCCTTCCTTAGAGGAGATATTCCCAGTAACCTACCCACCTTCCCATCTTTCTTATGATTCTATGAATGATACCTTTTCCCTCACAGAGCTTCAGTTGGTGTTGAACCATCTGAAGGACTCCTCTCCAGGTATCGATGGAATCCCGTACTCTCTTTTAACTCACATGGGCCCCACATCCAAAAAATATTTCCTAGACATAATCAACTGTATATATTCAACAGGGGCAGTTCCTGTTGACTGGAAAACCCATATCATAATACCTATCCTTAAAACTGGTAAAGACCCCTCTACAGCCACTAGCTACCGTCCAATAGCCATTTCATCCACTTTATCAAAGATAATGGAGCACCTCGTCAAAAATCGCCTAGAGTGGATACTAGAAAATAGAGGCATCTTGCCGAAAAGCCAGTTTGGTTTTAGAAAGGGTTTGAGTACCTCTGACAGCCTCAGCCTTTTGATTTCCAATGTCAGACTTGCATTTTCCCAAAACAACTTTCTTGTAGGTGTCTTCTTGGATGTTTGCGCAGCTTACGATAATGTTATACTTCCGCTGCTCAGGCATAAGATGCATCAGCTGAGCATCCCTGTGAGGATAACGAACTTTGTGTCAAACCTTTATTCAGGAAGACGTGTTCTAGTGCGCGTAGAGGGTAATTTCATGCCAGAGAGATACATCTGGAAAGGTCTTCCACAGGGCTCTGTTCTAAGTCCCCTTCTGTATAACCTATATACCCACGATCTAGATAGATCCGTAAACTGTCTGTCCAATATCCTCCAATACGCTGACGATTTGGCTCTTTTTGTTAATGACCATTCTTTACCTGACGCCTCTTCTCGTTTATCTCGTGCCGTATATTACCTCCAAGAATGGCTTACAGAACATGGTTTATCCATCTCCCCCCCAAAAAGTAAAATCGTCGTATTTTCGAGGCGAAGACTCATCCCAGAAGTGTCAATCTCTATTGGAGACTCATTGATTCCCAATGTGAGCCATGTGAAATTCCTCGGTGTTATGCTAGATAGCAAATTGTCTGGGATTCCCCACATATCCTACATAGCTTCAAAATGCGAAAAAAATCTTAACGTCATTCGCGCTATATCAGGAGCTTGGTGGGGCTCTCATCCGTACTCCCAAAAGCTTTTATATAATGCTTTGATTAGAAGCCATTTTGACTATGCTTCCTTTTTGTGGGAACCATGCAATAAAAGTGCGCTTAAAACTTTGGATCAAATTCAAGCAAAATGCCTCCGCATTATAACAGGAGGAATGAAATCTACCCCTACTAACGCTCTCCAGGTTGAGTGTGGTGAGGGTCCTCTCTTCCTTCGCAGGCAGTACCTAGCAGACAAATTCTGGTTCAAAAAGTGTTTTCTTCATAACCATCCGCTGTTCCATATACTAAACTCACTTCACCAACAACTTTCAATTTCCCCATACTGGCGACATAAAGATATACCATGTCTTTTAAAAAGCTATATAAAGTTCGTAAACATTCAATCTCCAATCTTCCAAAATAGCAACAACTTACTCTTCTCCACTCCCTACGAAGCACTAGTTTTCAATCCAAACGTCATCCTTGACTTTGGACTTGACAAGAAAACCATTGATCCTAACAGCAAATTAAAGAAAATCATCTCAGAAAATTGGCAAGACTGGATCATTATGTACACAGATGCTTCAAAAACTTCTAACAAAGATTGTGTAGGTTCTGCAGTTTGGATCCCTAAATATAGAATAATATTAAATTTTAAGTGCCCTCCTGAATCATCAGTTTTCACAGGTGAATCTATTGCCATCTTAGAGGCAATTCGATATGCCGATTCTCACAACCTGGAAAATACCTTAATTCTCTCTGACTCTCTTAGCTGTCTCCAAACCATTATCTCCAGCTCCTTCCACTCTAAATCAAATATTTTCCCTATCCTCTTTATTAAAAAAGCATTATATAATTGTCACAAAAAAGGCCTAAAAGTTGTTTTGGCTTGGATTCCAGGCCATTCTGGGATACGTGGTAATGAGTGTGCTGATTTCTTGGCTAAGAAAGCAACACGAACAGGTATCCTCTCTCAGTATCAAATTTTCCCCCATGACTTGCTTCCACTAGCAGGATCTGACTTCATGGCATTTTGGCAAGGTCTCTGGGATCAAACTAAAACCATAAAATGTAAACACTATGCTCGGGTTCAAGACACAATCCCATACAAACCTTGGTTTTTCCATTATCGTGAAGCTAACAAATTTACTACATCAACCATTTGCCGTCTTCGCTTTGGTCATTCTTGCACACCGGTACACCTAGCCAAATTAAGGATAAGGGATAATTCTTTATGTGAATGTGGTCTTGATGAAGGTACAACCGATCACATATTTTTTGAATGTCCTCGACTCAAGTTCTCCTTGTATGATATCCTTCCTCACAACATCCCTCGTCCTACTAATGCTACCTGTCTGTTGTCTCTCGTGTTCTCCCCATTTGTTCATATTTTATGTGATTTTATTTATACTAATAGTATTAAGTTGTAACAGAAAATTAATCATTGTTGGTGGTAGAACTATAAATGTTTGTGTTGTCTTTTGTTGTAGATTAGAAGCCAATCACAAAAAAAAAAATTAAAAAATAAATGATAAAAAAAAAAAAGATTTTATTCACCTTGTTGTCACTCCCATGACTGACTTGACATTGGCAGAATTCTTTTAAGAGAAGCCAAAAAGTAAAGAAGAAGAAGAAGAAGAAACAATGAACTCATAGAGCGAGTAGAGCAATTGACGACCTCACTTAATTTCTTCGAAGAAAAATATGAAGAAATTCGTGCTGATATACAAAATAAAAATGAATTACTGAAAAAGTTAGAACATGAAAATAAAGAGCTGAAAAGTTCATTCACGGACTTCAGTACCGGGCTTGCACAAATGGAACACCATTCGAGGGCTTGCAATATAGAAATACATTGTATACCAGAACACAAATCAGAAAACCTTGTCACAGTTATAAAGCAAATTGCAAATGTAACAGAGTATAAATTAAGTGAAACAGATATTCACTTGTGCACTAGAATATCAAAAATGGATAAAAATAGTTTCAAACCACGCTCTGTACTCGTAAAGTTCGCTAGCCCAAGAGTCCGAGATGGTTTTCTCGCATCGACAATGGTCTTCAATAAGAAACAGAAAGACAATGACAAAAAGCTTAACTCAAGTCATATAGGGATATCAGGAAAACGAAAACCTATCTATGTTATGGAACACTTGTCTCCAGCTATGAAGTCTCTTCATGCGGCAACCCGTGTTAGAGCTAAAGAAAAGGGCTATAGATATGTATGGATTAAATCGGGACGCATATATGTAAGGAAAACCGAATCATCTGAACATAAATGTATTAAAAATATTGAATCTCTCAACAGTCTAAGCTAACTAAACTAATTTATTAAAGTAGATTATTTACAATAATTCATACAAATGTGTTGGGTTATCTTACCATAGCATACGATAATATATCATGTTATTACCAGAATGTCCGAGGACTAAGATCGAACGTTAGAGATGTCTCATTAAAAATTCAAAACAATACTTTTGACATTATAATTCTTACAGAAACATGGTTGAACTGCACAGTTTATAATTCTGAAATCTTTGACAACAGATATACAGTGTACAGAAGGGATCGTGCAAATAATAAACTCGGTGGCGGGGTTCTTATAGCTGTATCTAACAATTTAACATCTAATAAAATATCCAATTACGATACTGAATGTGAAGATCTTTGGGTAAAGGTTAAGATTTCTATTGGCAAGCAATGCGAATTTCTTAAAATCTGTGCCGTGTACCTACCACCACCCCTAAATCAAAACTTATTTAGAACATTCATTAACAAGACAAATCAAATTATGGATGAGTATAACACAAAACACACTTTAATAGCAGGTGACTTTAATATTTCAAATGTAAACTGGGAACTACATAGCTCTGGTACGTATCTTTTACCGATTTTAAATAGCAACACTAACATAAATAATTTACTCTTAGATTTCGTGGAATTAAATGACTTCAAGCAATTCAATTCTATTAAGAATAGTAATAAAAACATTCTAGACTTAATTTTGTGTAACTCCGAAATAGTAAAGATTAATGAATGTTCCAATCCTATACGTAATGTTGACACTTACCATCCACCATTAGAAGTATCTATTACAATACCATCCAGTTATTATCCGAATCATGTGAAATTACAAAAAAATAACTATTTTAAAGGCGATTACGAACAGATAACTAACGCCCTGGACGAAATCTTATGGGCAGATGAACTTTTAAAATATGATAATATTAACGACATGATTAATAAATTCTACCTAATACTTAATAAAATAATAAATCTTTATGTGCCTAAAAGTAAAAAATGTGGCAATAGGCATCCGGTATGGTACAACTCCTATTTGATATATCTATTGAAGCAAAAAAAGAAGTTTCATAGAAGATTCAAGATCTATAATAATCCCTTAGACCTACTAGAATTTCAATACCTCCGTCACGACTGTGAAATACTAACAGAAACATGTTATGACAAATACATATCTACTCTAGAACACGAAATAGGTAGAAATTCTAAATATTTTTGGACACACATATCTAACAAACGTAAAAACTCTTCTAGATACCCACCATCAATGTATTTAGGAGACAAACAATCAAATGAACCAAAAGAATCCTGTAAGTTATTTGCAGCGCACTTTTCTAGTGTCTATAACACTCCAACAAATAGCTCACTATATTTGCACGATTCGCAGCAACAGCTTCCAGAAATGTCCAATGTATACATATCCCAAAAAAACATAATAAATAAAATAAAAAGACTTGATATAAAACAGAGTGCCGGACCTGACAATGTGCCCCCTATATTCTTAATTAAATGTGCAAATTCAATATCCTGCCCCTTACAACTAATTTATAACACTTCACTTAAGACCGGGAGTTTTCCCGATAAGTGGAAGGAAGCAAGAATAGTACCTATTTATAAAGGTGGAAAAAAGGAACTTGTATCTAATTATCTCTATCTATATCAATCCTTTCTACCGTATCAAAGATTTTTGAATCACTTGCCCATCCATTTATATTCAATCATGTTAAAAACCACCTATCTCCATACCAGCATGGTTTTATGCCTAAGAAGTCTACTAATACTAATTTGCTAAATTATGTTTCCAATCTTATTGATTCAGTTAACAAAAACATTCAAGTAGATGTAATTTATACTGATTTCGCCAAGGCATTTGATAGGGTGGACCATAATATACTTGTTAAAAAACTCGAATATTTTGGCATTTCTAATACATTTTTAAGCTGGTGCAAATCCTATCTCTCTAATCGAAATGCCAGAGTAGTAATTGATGGCGAGTGTTCGGATTCTTTCAATGCTATTTCTGGTGTTCCGCAGGGATCAAATTTAGGACCTTTATTCTTTGTTTTGTTTATTAATGATATAGTAAATGTATTTAAAAATTGTCAGGTTTATTTGTTCGCAGACGATTTAAAAATAGCTAAAGTTATAAAGCAAGAATCTGATGTAATAGACTTACAAGCGAATCTTGATAGACTTGTAAAATGGTGTGAAACAAATCGAATGCTGCTCAATCCAGACAAATGTAGTTTTATAAAATTCACAAGAAAAAAAAAACCATTAATGAGTTCTTACAACATTTTGGGTAAAAAGCTGAAGGAAACTAATTCCATTAGAGACTTGGGCGTAATATTTGATAGCAAATTAAGATTCGATAAACATATAAATTCTATAGTGACTGCTTCTTTCGGGTTGCTCGGCTTTGTTCTTAGACAGTCTAAAGATTTTAAAAAGGTAACAACAATACTTCAACTGTACAACAGCTTGGTCCGTAGCAAACTTGAATATTGTTATCAAGTATGGTCTCCCGCTTACAAAAACCACATTGAAAGAATCGAACGTGTTCAAAAAAGACTCATTAAACACCTAATATTTCGTTTTAAGAGGTCAAGTCATAGTGAGTGCTACAAAGAGAAACTTGATTACTTTAGGATGAAACCACTGGCAGTTCGTAGATCTCTTCTTGATTTAAAATTTCTTCATAAACTTTTCCATGGTAAAATTGATGACAGTGAGCTGTTGAGTAGATTTAATATTAATGTACCTCGGAGACCTCCTCGCAACCCATGTCCTTTCTTTAAGGCTGATGGCACTAGAACAAAACTTGGACAGAATTCTCCAATAACACGTATATCACGTGTATACAATGTATGTGTAAAAAACATAGCAACACTAGACATTGGTTGTGACGGGCTCACACTTTTTATGAAAAAATGTAATGATAGTTTGGAAAATTAATTAGTCACTAACTTTATGCTAAACTTAACTTTTATTTATGTTACAAAAATTATTATCTATCTTCATTCGTTAAACCGTTCATTAAATCGTTCATTAAACTTATTTTTGTTATTTTTGTTATAACTACCATTAAAATAGGCAAATTATAAACACTGTTTTAGAAAGATGTGTTCTCCTATAATTGGTAGTACATAGTAATTTGTAGATGTAAGACATGTATTAGAAGTAATTTAATATGTACAACTGTTGGAGATCCATACAAATAAATAAATAAATAGAGTAAAAACATTTGGTCATTAACACATATAGTTCAAAACTTGAAAATAAGTGTGTAGAACCAGTGTGTTGTCAATGATGAGATATGGATATGAGATGTGGTCCCTCATTGCTGGCCGTATGGGGAAGTTCAACGTCGCTCAGCAAACTATGGAAACTATGCTCAGAGTTTCTCTGTGTGATATGACTAAAAAATGGGGATATCTACATAACCAAGGAAACCAACACAGTGCAACAGATCAGTAAGATGAAGGGGCAATGGGCCAGGCATATAGCTCTAAGAAGCGACAACCGAAGAGGAGGATAGGTTCTAGAGTGGGTGTCGTAACAAGAAGTGAAGTGAAAAAGAGATGCAGAAAGTCTATCGATTCTGGTAGCTCAAGAAAATAAAAAACTGTGTGTGTGTGTGTTATTATGTTATTATTTGTGACATCCCTTGAGGGAGAACTATGGTCATCGGTGGACTTGTGATGGACTGTATCATTACATAACAATATGTACATCATCCTCATGGATGATGTACATATTGTTAAAGAAAAAATATTTTAAACATGTGAAATAGTTTGAAAACACATTAGAGAAATAGAGGTTTATACACAACATGGTCAATATGTGGCGAAGATGGAAAACTATAAAAAGGAAAGAAACGGTTGTCTTTTCACCTTTCACATTTATAAGAGAAATTCTATATGCCTGCGTGCGTGTGTGTGTGTGTATGTGTATAAAATTCTTTTAATTTGTTATTTATTGGTAAAGTAATAGAGAGACCAAATATTAATTGCATATTCTGAAACACTTCGAACACACGTAATAAACACTTGTGATACAGATGAAACAATTTATTTTTTATTAATAATAATAATTTTTAATGAAATAATTAAACATATCTGAATCATTAGTCACAGGTTCTTTAATTTTTAAAAGAGTACTGAAATCAAGTGTTAACATTTTCTTCTTAATAAGTGAACCACAGATTTGGGCACTTTTCCTTATATAGCCATCAGAACCCAGATATTTCATTTTTTTTCCGAGCTTGTGTACATTTGTTATATTTTATCTATTTCAGATCGCATATGAGACACATGCGGCAAATGAACAACATGATGAATTCTTTATTTTCGGATCCATTTAGCATGTTTGGGGGTGGAGGTCCTTTGGCTATCACTGGTCCACGACATGGTAGTTCTTTGATGCCTTTCATGCCTCAAATGCCATCATTGAATAGACTTTTCTCAGGTATGTAAATTTGATAACCATCTAAATATTTATACATGGTAGAGCCATGTTGCTGCTATATTATGGTTGTAGCATGAACGGGTGGCTCGACCGGGGAAGGACCACGCTCTCACAGAATACCAGCGAAAATAGCAGCTTAACACTGCTGTGTTTCGTATGGTGAGTGTAGATAACCGGAGAGCCTTTTTACTGGAAAAGAGGCATTCCATCTTAGTCCTCATGGGTGACAACACATCTGCATTTTGATTTGTAATCGAAGATAGATGTAGATGTCTATGGGCCACAGCAACCACTTACCATCAGGTGGATTGTGCTCGTTTGTCACCCTTATCCTATAAAAAAAATATACCAGTAAATAAAACAAATTTTTATCTCATAAAAATTGATGTCAATTTAAGAAATGCCTAAAGTTGCTTTCACTCTGTTTTCACTAAAACTGATTGACAATAGATAGATAGTAATATAGATAAATTTTACTTAAGTAAGCAACAATTATATGAAAGGCTGTTAATATACTATATAACTAAAACCAATCTTTACATAGTATAAAATAAAGTCGCTTCCCGCCGTCTGTATGCTTAGATCTTTTAAACTGCGCAACTGATTTTGATAGGTTTTTAATCAATGGACAGAATGATTCAAGAGGAAGGATTATAATTTATAATATGTATAATACATGCATATTATACAGGGTTTAGTTTAGTTTAGTTTACGACGATAAATATATTGTATCTTAATTATTTGAAAATGAGTATAATATATTACAAGATTGATGTAAATAAATTTTATGAAAAAAAAAAAAGAAGAAATGGAAGTACAAGTTTAGTAAATGTATATATATCCTTTCGACTGCGGAGACTCTAACCGCCCTACTCCGTTGACTGCGGAGCTGTTTAATAAAATGGACGGCTGATTGGGCGCAGTCCATCTTGACGCAAATTTCTCGATTCTGGTATATCAAATACTATAACATGTATACATTTCTGAATTCTATATGAAATTTCCTACAATTGTGTATATAAATTTAATAAAGTCCCAGAATAATGTTAGTTCTAAGATAGCGGTTTGCTTCATATATAATATAATCACGCCTCTTTCCCGTAGGGGTAGGCAGAGACCACTTCTTTCCACTTGCTACAATCCTTACATACTTGTTTCGCTTGCTTCATACAAATTAAAAAAACATTTCACAGTTACAAAATGAGATGAAACACAAAATGAGGTTACAAATAGGAAGTTTAGTTACCCAGGTGTTGTTTTAACATAATTAACCACACAATCAATCAAGATTTGTACGAAATAATTGCAAACAACTTCGATGTTAACGCGCGTCAATTACACTGATGGCTGACTCAAGGGACAGACGAAATCAACACATGATATATATATAAAATCCTACTAAAGTGTGTAAGCTGTGGGGTTTTTATGCTATCCTTTTTTATCCTTTATACATCGACATATAGTAGAATGAGTTAGAAATAGTGCTTAATGCTTTGTTTCGTCATTAAAAAAGCGAGGAAAAAATGTCTAACACTTGGACACCCGCAGTCAACGGAGATATTTTCGTGTCCAAGTGTTAGACATCCGCAGTTGAGAGGATATAAATATAGGAATCCTTAAAATACTAATTTAAAATTTATTTCTTTGTTAATATTTAATTTTAAAAAGAAATTAAAATCTTTTATACAAGCGTGCATCAATTTATTAGTTCATATGTGTGAACTGCTGTGTTCTGGGTTCTAAGAGTATAGAGAGCCAGTGTAATTACAGGTAGAGAGAACTATGTTCATTTGACACTTTTTTATTTAAAAAAAAAAATGGTTGGTGTGCCTTCAACAATTTTATCTTAGTACTTCAAATTTCAACAAATATTCAATGCAAAACAATATTCCATGGAACTACTGGGAAAAAAGTTTCACTAGTTCAATGATTGAACTAATCAGTTGAATTTTTTATTTTAGGATAAGGGTGACAAACGAGCACACAGCCCACCTGATGGTAATTGGATGTTGTGGCCCATGGATATCTCATGACATCTATATTTATTCTCGATTAAGTATCAAAATGCAGATGCGTTTACACCCCTGACGACTAAGATGGAATGCCTCGTTTCCAGTTAAAAGGGTCCGGTTCTTTACACTGCAACAACAACGAAACACAGCAACATTAAGCGGCTATTTCACGCTCGTATTCTGTGAGAGGTTGGTACTTCCTTAGGCAAGATGACCCATTCGTGCTACAACCGCATTATAAATACAGTGTGGCTCTACCGCGAACGAAACGGGAAAAATATGTATTCTCTAATGATACTATCTTGTGTTGACCAATTATAATTCTGATTCTAGGCAAGCCACATGTTAAAAGAATCAATAGTTAAATGCATTGCTCTAAAATTTTGTAATAATACAAAATGTTTCCAGGAGATCTGGATGGTCACATGGGTACTGGAAGCTCATTCAGCAGTAGTACGGTTGTGATGTCCAGTGGACCAAATGGTAAACCGCAGGTGGGTAATACACAGTTCACGATTACATATCCGCAGGCCTTAGACGAGTTCTTAGCAATAATGATACCTGCTTTACTGAATATCTCAAGTTGGCATTTAACTAGAACAAAGTTTCTCAAACTGGAGGATGGGACCCCCTGAGGGTCAAACTGATTAGGTTTCAAACTATTAAAAATAAGGCATTTACTTAATTTTTATATATATTATATTTTACATCATTATATAATTTATATTAATATTTTTATCTTTATATATAAAAATTACGTGTCACATTGTTTGTCCGCGATGAACTCCTTAACTAAAGAACTGATTTCAATGAAATTTCGCACACTGTGTGCAGTTTGGTCCAACTTGAGAGATAGGATACTTTTTATCCCGATAAGTGATCTTCAATATTTTTTTATTGCGAATTTAAAGATTTTTTTACAGGAAGGATCGGAAAGGGCAGAACAACGTCTGCCTTTCGAGCAGGTCTAAATATAAAATATTTTTATAAATATTTACTGAGTTTACTGAATATTTTATTGAGTTGTAAATAACGCAAATATGAGTTTGTTATTTTATTTTTCAGTATGTGTGGTGTTTGCGTTTATGATAGATTGGCAGGTGGGTTGGTTAGTTCCTAGGTGACATCTTGGTGCTGCTGCCCGTCGCCGGTCTGGGTATTTTATGTCTGTGTATAACAAATAAAAACTAGATGCCGCCATTTATCAGAAGCCGTAAAAATATCTGACACATTTCATAGTCCCTTCTTACAACACTAATTTTGAAAGATTCCCTAAAGCCACCACCACGCGGCAAATATATATAAATATATTCATCATCCATCATCATTGCAGTCTATCAAAAATCCACTGCTGACCATACAGGCCTCCTCCATAGATTGCCTTATAGGGGGATATAGATTGCCTTATTGCTTACTGAGTAAAATGGAACATGAGATGGTCACCAACAATTTCCTGATAACCCACCTACCAAGCGTGGCAACTATGGATAATATACTTCCAATGAGGAATCTCTAGGGAGACCTATGTTCAGCATTAGAATTTGAAATAAATTATAGTAACATATTTTTAACTTTATCTTGATTTGTGGCATTCCTTGGGGAAGGCCTATGTTCAGCAGTGGACTTGTGAAGGGCTGTAACAATGATCATGATGATAGTAACTTATAAAATACTAAAAGGAACAGACAAAGACAAAGTTGACTAAAACATGTCACATAATTATGGGTATGTAAGAAACTTGCTCAAATGTGTTACTTTATAACTTTATTTAACAAAGTCTGAACCGCTTCTTCATTATCAACCGTTTAAAAGTCCAGTTGGACTGTCCACTGCTGGACGCAGGTATATATCAAAGGGAAGATTTTATAACAAATCTACCCTATTGTGAGAGACAGGGTTGGCTAAGTTAGTCATATAAAGGTCTCTAGGTAAAGTATTGGTTTATCCCACCGGCAATGTTGTAGTATAATAAAACAATAGAGAATGTTCATTCAGATTGTCTAACAAAAACTCCATAAATGGATTTATATTTTTAATTGTACTGTTATGACATTTATCTATGTTCAGGTTATAAGCTCATCCAGCAGTACAAAGATCGGACCCAACGGCATCAAAGAGACTCGCAAGACACTACAAGACTCGCGTACCGGTACCAAGAAAATGTCTATTGGTAAATATAATATTGAATGCATTTTTCTCCATCTGAAACCTTTTGTTTTTATATTATTGTTGCCTGCTTATGTATAACAAATAAAAGTTAAAATGGCACCTTCGGCGCTCTGTATTTTACTATATGTGTATTATGTGGTAGAGCCATGTTGCAGCTTTATTATGGTTGTGGCACAAATGGTTCGGGTCGACCGGGGTAGGACCACACTCTCACAGAATACCAACGTAAAATAACAGCTTAATGCTGCTGTGTTTCGTATGGTAGGTAAACGAGGCATTCCATTTCAGTCCTCAGGGGCGACAACGCATCTGCATTTGGATTCTTAATTGAGGATAAATGTAGATGTCTATGGGCCACAGCATCCACTTACCATCAGGTGGACTGAATACAGTCCACCTGATGGTATTATAATAATATGTATGATATAATAATATGTGTAATATATACTCAACTCCTTTGTTATACCCTGATGAGGTGATGATATGTTTTTAATGAAATTAAGCATTGAGCATAGATATCTACATTCCACATACATTTTTTTGATCAATATTACAGAAATACTTTGTTGACATTTACATGGACAACTTTTTATTCTTAAGCCTTATCTGTATGAATGTAATATAATATTATAATTCAGCTTTAAATAATCTGAAACTTTTCAGATTATTAAAATGATAGTCCAATAATTTCATGACTATATGGAAGTATTCTCAATAGGCGATGTTTTAAAAAATTCAAACTTTAATTTTATTTAATACATGATTCATAAACAATGTTAAATGGATGTTGCGGCCCATACAAATGTATTACAACTCCTGATGTGGGATCCCTTGTTACACAAAGCAGGGCTTCTGGTTCTCTACACTTACAATAAATAATTAAAAATTAAAAAATGTATACAACTGACTTCAATATATATTATTAAGGATAACTCAAAAACTATTGGTCACCCCTTGATCAAATTTGTATGGGACAACATGAGAAGCACCAGCTTTCAAATATAAAAAGAATCACCGAAATCGGTTCACGTAGAACAAAGTTATAGTTATAGAGGTAACACACATAAAAATACAGTTGATTTGAGTAACTCCTCCTTTTTGAAGTTTGTAGAAAATATAGAATCGTTATGCTGCTATTTTACATTGGTATTCTGTGATTTGATGTGTGTTATATTGGTATTCTGGTACCTTCCTGGTTACACATACTAGAGTGTCACTATCCCTAAGGATGTAATTAGCCTTAGGTTAAGAACTCGGATCGCATCAGTTATCTTGCTTAGTATGACACACATAACTTAAAATGAAATCAACTTTAAGTCATGTGAATTTCACAGCCATGTTTATAGTTTTTTTATTTATTTATTAGCCCATGTCCTGTTTTATTTTCCTCAGTCTCTTCTTACGACACCCATGTGTTGATATGGGATATGGGGTGGATATTCTTACTCCATCACTACATGGCGAATTATCCATAGGTGTATTTAATTTTATTGTGTTTCAAAATTATTTGCCAAATTTGTTTGTGTACGTGATGTGATTGCTCTTGTTTATTTCAACAAGGTCTGACAACAAAGTTGTTTATTGGTTGGTGCTATGCCAATAAATTATTGTGAAATATTTAGAAATGAATGCTTACTTTAATTTAAATGTTTTCGGCCGAAGATGCAATTTTTTTTTATTTGGCTTAAAATATATTAATCTATTTTCCGTTGGACTTTTACTATCAACAATTATAATATTTTAAGCTGTTATTATTTTTAAAGTCCCGCTGGGTTTATTGCTGGTTCTTCCCAGGACAGAGTTTTTTTTTTCGAACCAGTGGTAATTAAACAAAAGAGTGACATTCAATAAGTATTATTTATAATCTATATTGAATAAAAACAGTTTCTGTTTCGGTTTCTGTATAGACCATAAAAATCCTTGTTCTGTAGCAGTCAAACTCTTAGGCTGGTATTTAGGGGCAATCTTTTTTTTATAGGATAGGGTGACAAACGAGCACAACAGTCCACTTGATGGTAATTGGTTGCTGTGGCCCATAGACATCTACATTTATCCTCGTTTGCGAATCAAAATGCAGATGCGTTGTCACCCGTGAGGACTAAGATGGAATGGCTCTTTTCCAGTTAAAAGGGTCTCCGGTTCTCTACACTCACCATACGAAACACAGCAGTGTTAAGCTGCTATTTGACGCTGGTATTCTGTGAGAGCGTGGTCCTTCTCCGGTCGAGCCGACCCATTCGTGCTACAACTATACTACTAATATAGCTGCAGCATGGCTCTACCACGTACAAGAATCTCAAGTTTAAACTCAAAACTTTAAAAAGTTAAAATTTGTGTAACTTAATACGGTCTTAGACTAGACTCAAATATTGACATTGTAGAGTTTGAGCTTAAACTCGATATCATTTTTGAACACTGGCCCCATTCACTGGGATACTGAGTTTTCGAATAAAGTTGACTATTGTTTGCAGGTCACCACATCGGCGAGCGGGCACACCTAATCGAGCGCGAACAGAATTACTACTCAGGCGACGCAGAGGAAAGGCAGGAGTTTATAAACATCGAAGAGGAAGAGGCTGAGGACTTCGATCGGTATGACTTGTTAAGTTCACCCCTGGGCGCAGTGGACGGCGTTCTAGATTCGTTTTTTTTTAATAGGATAAAAATGACAAGAATGGCGCAGTGCACCTGATGGTAAATGGTTGCTGTGGCACGTAGACATCTACATCTATCCTCATTTGCGAATCAAAATGCAGATGCGTTGTTAGCTGTGAGGACTAAGATGGAATGCCTCTTTCCAGTAAAAAGGGTCTTCGGTTCTCTACGCTCGCCATACGAAACACAGCAGCATTAAACTGCTATTTTACGCTGGTATTCTATGAAAGCGTGGTCCTTCCCCGGTTAAGCCGACCCATTCATGCTACAACTACACAATTAATATAGCGGCAGCATAGCTCTACCATGTTATAACTTCCTTATTATTCTTCTCCACGTTCCGAGCACAGCAGCCAAGATATTTTATTGGTATTTTCCTTTTTTTACTTACTATAAGCCAGTGCTTGACCACAATCCCACCTGATGGTAAGTGGTGATGCAGCCTTAGAGATGGTAAATCGCACTGTCTTGGCATAACAAACGCCTATTCACTCTTGCCTTGAAGCTACCCAGATTGTATTCGGGCAGAAAGATAGAGACCGGCAAATTATTCCTCTCCTTTGCTGTACACATTACGAAAATCGAAGCAAACTGTTTTGTTCTAATGCGTGGAATATCGACAACAAAGGGGTGAAGACCCGCTAACCGCTTGGTTGTCCGATGGTGGAAAGCAGAGGGAGGAATTAAAGCATATACACTCACCAAAATGCATCCTATAGAAAACCGAGAGACTGGCTACTCTGCGCCGGTGCTCGAGGCTGACAAGATTGGTTTCAACCAAATGTAAGCAAATGGATAACCCCCATCTATCGGAAGCCATAAAAAAATTTTGTCATCCCTTTGGGTTTTGTACCCACGGGGCGAAATGGGTTGATAGATTTTTCGACGCCACTATTAGGGACAGAAGTGGACTGTATGACTTTTACTATTGCAAGTGGACTGTATTTATTAATTAATTGACTGACTGATGAGGTATACTGCGCTAGGGATTATTCAAAGAAAAGATGGTACTGTCGACGATTATATATTCAGACTATGTACAGCGGCTTTCACTAATTAACTATATAACTATATATACAGAGGGGAGTCTTCAGTTTTCAATGGAGTATAATTCTTCTCTCTTGATTTCTTCTCTTGCTGTTGTCTTCGAGTGCCGCTTCCGAAATGAACAGCTCACAGACCAAAACGCCCTTCTTATATTTCGCAAGAGAGCGTCTCAGTATGTGAGTAGCGTCGAGAGGCGATGCCGCGCGCTGATTGGTCGGCGACATCGCGTGATCTGCTGCCGGTGTGCGGGGTGCGCGGGCCGCAACGGGGTGTGAAGGGGCGGCGGGGCGGCGGCTCCCCTCGCCGTCCGTAACAGCCACTATACGGCAATTGATTTTTCTTTTTTACAATTATATTCCAAAAGAGCTTTTCAACTAATTATTATAATTTTAAATGCACTTATAAAGAGTTTGCTTTTCGTCATTTTTACAGTAGTACCATGTATCCCGTGGATTCTCAAACAAAATGATGCTCTTGCTAAAAAGTGAAAAGTTTAGTTATATTTATTTATACTATAGGCTGTAAAGTAGTGGTTTCTAAGCTTTGTAATGTTGTTATGATGAGCCTATGACCTATTACTCTTAAAATTATATCAATAATAATTATAATAAATTACACAAAAATGTATGTCTTTCCCTTTTTAGCAGTAGTTTTTATAAGTGTAGGTTACATAATGTAGCGCAATTGAACGCAAGATAAAGTTACACTTGGTGCTGATCTGTTATTTAATTTAAAATTATTATAAAATTATCTTTTATTTGCTAATAGCTGTTTTGTCCACCAGTAAGAACCTAGGCTAAGGGATGTAAAGCACAATTATTGTTGTTATCCCTAATATCAATATTAAAAATAATTGACAAATGTATGTTATGTATGTAATTAATGAATTAAAAAATAATACACAGTGTGATAAGTCTTGTTATTTCAGGGGATAAATGCTTGTAACAAGTTGCCCAACTTCGTATGCTATCCGGGTTCGAGCCTAATAAGCACCAATTAATTGTTAATTGCATTTTTAAGTGTTGATTGATTATGTAAAAGTGAAGTGAAACAGCATTTTAAGAAAAAATTTGGGAGTATGTGAAGTTTGTTAACATGCGCTGAAGCAGCGTGGCTTTTACTGCCTTTTTTTTTTTTTTTTTGCGGATTGAAAATCATCAAATGACGCCTTTCGCTCTGGGTAGAGCGGAAGGGAGTGTCAGACTTTTACTGACTAAAAACCATCCGTGTTCCTTCAGTGCCCTTACGTTCCGGAGCCGCGGTATCTCTTTCGAACAGCCCGCAGCCCCGGCAGGCGTCGGCCCTTGCGGGCCCCTTCACGATGCTGACAGCTCTTTGAGGCGCGCGTGGAACAAAACGCGCCGTCGACACGGCCTGTCATCGTTAGACGGACGGACGGCGAGCTACCCATTGCTCGCCGTCCACAGGCCCGCGCCTACGGTGGCCGGGGGCCACGACGTAGCCCCCGACGCCCGGGGCGTCTCCCGCGGCGGCCGGGAAGGAAAGCTGCTGCTCTCTCCTTCTCCCGCTCCGCCACCTCCTTCGCTAGCATCACTGCTTCGCAGAAGGTGGTGACGGCATCCCATTCCGTCTCGCTCCGGACCATGGCTTCGACCAGGGCCGGACGCGAGAGGTCGCCGCCGCCTATCGCCGCTACGAGGACACGGTGGTGCTCCGCCCAGGCTTTTACTGCCTGCATGTATGTTTCTGTTGCGGACAGCTAGAGACCCGCCGCCCCGTCGCCCCTTCGTACCCCGTTGCGCCCCGCACACCCCGCGCACCGGTGCCGAGCGACGACCAATGGGAGTGCAGCATCGTCGCGCGGCACTACTCACAGACTGAGACGCTCTCTTGCGGGATATAAGAAGGGCGTTTTGGTCTGTGAGCTGTTCATTTCGGAAGCGGCACTCGAATACGACAAGAGAAGAAACCACAAGAGAAACCATCAAGAGAGAAGAATCTAGACTCCAGTAAAGACTCCCTTTGTGTATATAATTAGTGAAAAGCCGCATTGTAAATAATTTAATACAACATAGTCTACAGTGCCATCTTTTCTTCACGCAGTCCCCTAGCATAGTTACCTCAAATCGGTCAGTCAATACAGTCCACTAGCTCTACAGTAATAAATAAATACAGTCCGCTTATATCCACTATATTCTTGGTCCTTCGCCGCCGGATTAGAAGCAAGAATCCATTATATTCTTGGTCCATCGTCGCCGGATTCAAGCCAGAAGTAAGAAGAAACAAGAAAGAAGGCAATTATAGAAGAAAGAACATAATTACAGAAGAGAGAAGATCATTACAGAAGATCTTCAAGGAAGAAAGAAGTTCGTCGACGAAGAATGAAGATCGTCGGTACTAATTTTTTCCCTGTTTCTTATTAAGCCTACGTCATATACGTCATATTGTCTGTTTCCAGACAATTTCTTGTTTCTTAAACCGCGTTTACGCGGCCAGGTGGTTGCCAAACTGTGACCATCTGGTAACGCCCTTGTGGCGGGAACGGCGTCCAATACGTGCGTCTTTTTGAAGACGATCGGAGGTCGCAACGAGGGACGTCATGAGTAAAAACACGAAGCCAGAAGACACGGAACGACGACGAAACGCCGGTAGGAATGCGGATATTCGAAGAAGCACCCGCGTTCCCGTCCGATTATTTCGCGTTGGCACAAGCGCCCTCCGCCGCGCCCGCGCCCCAGGCCCCGCTCGCGCCCGCATCTACGCCCGCGCCCGCGCCCCCGCCGCCGCGCCCCGCTATGTCCGTGTCTACGACCGATCGCTTGGGAGACGTTAGCACACCCGCGCCGCGCACAGAGACACTCGCCGCGATTATAGAAGATCTTCCGACTACAGAAACTAGTTCGATAGTACGTACCGTCGCGCCTGTAACAGACGTACATAGACCCGCGCCCCGCGCCTCGTCGGTCCGTTCAGTTCGTTCAGCCCGGTCGACAGTTAGCGCGATAGCAAACTTAAAGCAAATCGAATATAACGCCGCGGAGGAACTAGCTGCAATTAGAAGGAAGCAATTGCAACTCGAAGAAGATCTCATCAAGAAGAAATACGCTAGGGACGTCGCTCAACTGCAAGAAGAAACAGATAGGGAAAGTCTAAACGAAGACGATTTAGTGGAAAATAGGGTACGCGTTGATAGAGGGTTAGAGAACGTAGAGACTGTGCGGGGGGAGCCGCCCTACCGCCCTTCTCAGCCCGCGCCCCGCATCGAGATAGAGCAGGCCCTACCGAATAGGGAAACCGGTTACGACCACGCTGAAGATGCCTAGGGGAGGACGGTATCGAATGATGTTCAACCGCGCCGCGTAGATACGATACAGAGGGACAATGGAGTCGCCGTAGAAATGAACCAGGTGGATCGCCGTGTACGGGTTACGTCGCCATCGCGCGTCCAACGCCGCACTCTATCGCCTATACATAGATCGCCACATCGCCACGCGGATCGTAGATCACCGTCGCCGTGTAAGGATGTAGGTATACATAGATCGCCATCGCCACATCGCCACGCGGATCGTAGATTATCGTCGCCGTGTTATAAGGATGTAGGTATACATAGATCGCCAGCGCCACAGTGTAGGCTAGAGGGAGATAGGGATAGAGATAGGTCGCTTACTCCGCGAGAGAAAGATAGCGGTATAGAACGACTAGCGGAAGCTTTAGAAAGCATGATTAGAGTCAGGCCCGCCGCCGCGAAGCAGACGCAGGACTTGCCTATTTTTAACGGTTCGGCCGCGGAATGGTTAGCGTTTAAAGCCGCGATGAAAGAATCCACGCGTTTATATGGATTCACAAATACGGAAAATATGGCAAGGTTAAGGAATTGTTTACGCGGTGAGGCTAGGGAAGTAGTATCGGCACTGCTGTTTACCGCAAACGATCCAGCAGATATTATGCGAACACTGGAGCAGTGTTTCGGCCGCCCGGAAGTAATTATAGATCGTGCGTTAGAGGAATTAAAACGCCTTCCGCGCCCAGGTCAAACCGCCCAGGAATTAAATTCGTTCACTATTAAGTTATAAGAATATAGTATGTATTATGCAGAACGTCGACGGCAAAGGATATTTACAAAATCCGATGCTAACTAGGGAGGTCACTAGCAAACTTAGCCCTCACTTCCGGTCGCGTTGGTGCGCTAATGCGGAGCACTACGGAAGTGCGGACGAACCGGACATCGTCACGCTATCCCGGTTCATGATGAGAGAGGCTGACCGTGCGTTGAGTCATGCCTATACGTCCGTAGCGCTGACTAAGGAATCGCCCGTAAGACGAGAGGCGCCGCCGTAGAAAAGAGTAATATTGACACGCCGCGTAGAGGATAGGGCCCGCGACGTAAAGACGTTCACCGCCCAGGAGGACACCGGTAGTGCCTCATGTATGTGTTGTGGGGGTGAACACGCAATCGCCAAATATAGGAAGCTAGCGTAAATGGGTTTGGACGACCGGTGGAAGTGGGTTAAGGAAGATGGGGTGGGTTTTAGGTGTTTAAACAGCAAACACCGACGCTTTATATGTAAAGCTAGGAAATGCGGCGTCGACGGCTGCAACGCCCCCCACCATGCCCTCCTTCACGCCCGCAAGGTCCGCGCACCTGGAACATCGGCAAAACCGGATGAGACCGTGCTCGTCGCGTCGAATGTTGGTAGCAGTGCGTCCGTTTTATTGAAAGTGTGCCCCATTACCGTACGCGGACCGCGTGGTAAGGAAGTAGATACGTATGCGCTACTTGACTAAGGCTCTACTATTTCATTAATCGACGACGACTTAGCTCGCGAGTTAGGAGCTGAAGGACCGACGAAACCCCTTAACATTCGAGGCGTGAATAACATTCAACGCGAGGCCGATAGTAGATTAGTTAACATAGGTATACGTGGCAAGAAGCGCAGTGAGGTGTATAAAGTAAACGCGCGGACGATAGCAAATTTAAACATGGGTTCGCAGTCTGTGAATAGGGAGTGCTTACGGTTAAAGCACTTACGCAACCTACCGAGTTCGGTTTGTTACGACGACGCGAAGCCGAGATTATTATTAGGCGCCGACAACTGGCATTTAATAATTACCCGTAATTTGAGAATAGGACGTCGAAGGCAGCCTATAGCTGCACGTACGTTACTAGGGTGGGTAATACAGGGAACCGTGCCGCGGTTAACGTGTAGGGAAGACGGCGAAACCGTATTACACGTCGTAAGCACTAGCGGACGGTCAGATAGGGACATCCGAACGTTTGCCAGTCAGGACGAGGAGCTAACGGAACTCCTCAAACGGCAGTATGAGATAGATTCTATAGGTATCTCGCTAAAGAGTAGGCCGTGACGGGAAGAGGATTGCGCTGTCGACATATTCCAGCGCACCGTCAAGAAGGTCGGCGAGCAATACCAAGTTGGACTGCCATGGAAGGACGACAACGTGCGGATGCCACCCAGCTAAGCCAGCGAAGACTACGGACGATTGAAAGAAAAATGGACCAGACGCCGGAGTTTCGGGACGCCTACACAGCCCAGATAGACAACCTCTTGGCAAAAGGATACGCAAGGGAAGCCGAGGGGACAGAGAGAGAGGACCCCAAGAGCTGGTACCTGCCTCACTTCGCAGTACGGAACCCGAACAAGCCGGGGAAGACAAGAGTAGTGGTCGACGCGGCAGCGCGCGCATCCGGTAGATGTCTTAATGACTATTTACTCGACGGCCCCGACTTATTACGGAACTTACCGGGCATACTGTTTAGGTTTAGGGAAATGTTCTTGCGTTTAAAGATCGACCGTCGCGACCAACCCGCGCAATTGTTTCTCTGGCGAAGAAACGAGCGATCCAGCCCACCGCGGGAGTACGTAATGACGTCTATGATTTTCGGCACGAGGAGCTTGCCGTTTCTCGCACATAGTGTTAGAGTACATAGCGCGCGCGCACACGCAGAAACACATCCGTTGGCGCTTAACGCTATCGTGCGTAGTCATTATATGGACGACTATTTAGACAGTTATGCAACGGTAGAGGAAGCGGTAAATACGGCAAGGCAGGTTACGGAAGTGCACCAGAAGGCCGGTTTCACCTTGGCAGGCTGGAATTCTAACCACGCAGCCCTATTGGAAGACAAGCCGGAGGAACTACTGGCGAGCAATCCTAAGGAAGTAGGCTTAAGGCAAGACAGCCCAGGCAGGACCCTAGGGTTGTTATGGATGGCCGACGAAGACGCCCTGACGTTCAACACCTCTATGAATAGGGTGCCGCAGGAAGTAAAGGCGCTACAGCGACCACCGACTAAGAGGGAAGCATTAAGCGCAGTCATGTCGGTGTTTGACCCACTCGGACTGCTTAGCTACCTCACCATCACCGCCAAGATCCTGCTACAAGACCTATGGCGAATGAAGAAGGTCGGATGGGATGATGAACTACCCGAGGAGGCAGCGGATGAATTCCAGAGGTGGCTGCGAGTCGTCGAGGAGGTGTCACGACTGCGACTGCCTAGGTGCTATGCTCCTACGGGGGGAGTGGTAGAGCGTCAACTTCACGTTTTTAACGACGCAAGCGAACGTGCGTACGCATCCGCGGCATATTGGCGTATACGATATCGCGACGGAACGATTAGGGTACGATTAGTGGCGGCCAAGGCGAAAGTCGCCCCGATAAAGGCGCAAAGCATACCGCGTTTAGAGTTGCAGGCGAATTTGATAGGCGCTTCACTCGCGGAATTCGTGCAAGGCGAGCACAGAGTGGTAGCCGATAAGGTAGTGTATTGGACAGACTCCACTACGGCGCTCCACTGGATACAGAACGATACGGCGCGTTACACCCCATACGTGGCTCATAGGTTAGGGGAGATAGCGGAAAAGACGTCACCCGAGCAATGGAGGTGGATACCGACTGCAGAAAATATCGCAGACCAGGCGAAGCGCGTAAATTACGTGAACAAGGAAGAGGGCGACCGATGGTTCACGGGACCGCCATTCCTGTGCGAGGAAGAAGACAGATGGCCTCGCCGTCAGGAAGAGAAGGCAGGGAATGATGATGAAGAACTGGAGGAAGTCGTGGCGCATCAGAGCGACACCAAGGACGCTCCACACCTGCCAGACATAGAAAGATTCTCTTCCTACGAGAGATTAATCAGGGCCACTGCACGGATACTACAGTTCGTCGATGCCATACGAGGAAGGGGGTACGGACTGACATTGCAGCACATCCAGAGAGCAGAGCGGATGTGGATAGAGCACAGTCAAAATGAGAGCTTCGCTGAAGACATCAGTCGACTTCAGCGGGGAAAGAACCTGGCAACCGGCAGCGCGCTAAGGAAACTCGACCCTATAATAGAAGGTGGCGTACTACGCGCCAGGGGAAGAATCGACGCAGCCGACGTGGACAGCCAGATAAAGAGGCCCATCATATTAAACGGACGCCACCATTTTCTGAAGCTGCTTGTGGAAAAGGCGCATCAGGAAGCAAGCCACGCCAACAGGGAGAGGGTGGTCAACGACCTACGCACCAGATATCATATCCTCCGATTACGACCAACAGTGCGGGAAGTGGAGCGGAGATGTCTGCGTTGCAGGGTACGCAAGGCGACACCACGGCCAGCGGTTATAGGAGACCTACCACCTGAACGATTAGGGGCATTCGCGCGACCATTCACCTACACCGGAATCGATTATTTCGGGCCTATAACAGTAACTATAGGACGTCGGCATGAAAAACGGTGGATAGCGTTATTCACCTGTTTAACGACGCGCGCGGTGCATTTAGAATTAGTGTACTTCTTTACGACGGACTCGGCGATATCGACATTGCGGCGCATGGCGGCTAGGCGTGGGTGGCCACGGGTCATATACTCGGATAATGGGACGAACTTTCATGGGCCAAATACTGAACTACAACGGGCAATGGAAGAGGGCACCACAGCTGAAGGACTACGCGCTGACTCGGCGGACAGATTGGAAATTCATCGCACCGGGCGCGCCGAACCAGGGAGGCGCATGGGAGCGTCTCGTGCGCTCAGTGAAGACCGCACTCGAAGCCACTCTGCACCAGAAGAGCCCACGGGAGGAGACGCTAGCAACGCTCCTCACAGAAGCTGAGAACACAGTCAACTCTCGACCGTTGACGCACGTACCGGTCGATATCAACGAGGAGGAGGCGCTGACACCCAATCATTTCCTGCTGTTGGGACCATCGAGCCTACCAGTCACCGCGCCGTGCACACCTAGTGATCGTCGGGCGTGGAGAGCGGCGCAAGGACTCGCCGATGAATACTGCAGGCGCTGGATCAAAGAGTACCTGCCGACTCTGGTTTCGCGCGGGGACTCTCGGGATGTTCAGCAGCGCCAGATCCAAGATGAGGACCTCGTCGTGGTGGCAGATAGCAACATGCCACGGAACGTGAGGCCGCGGGGAATCGTAACGAGGACCTTTCCCGGACCAGACGGCGTGGTGCGCAACGTGGAGGTGAGGACCAGGGGCGGAGTGCTGCGGCGGCCAGTATGGAAGATCACCGTCCTCCCGAGGGAAGCTTAGGCTCGCAAGCTGCGCCGGGGGGAGGATGTTGCAGACAGCTAGAGACCCGCCGCCTTATATCCACTATAGTTTCCCTAATGAAAATGAAAACAAAACTGGTTATTAACCCACCTGCTTAGTATGTTATTTATAGCAAAATGTGCCCATTGCGCAATTCACAGGGATTTTAATAAGTTGATAATTAATGAATAAATTAAAATTAGATTGATAATAAGAAGTAAACGTCGCTCATTTAACGCTCATTTTATTAATTGAAAAGAATAAATAATTTCGCACAATAGCTTCAGAAGTCGGGGCTGAGATGTATAGAAGTATTAAAAGCCTTGACATCGGGAGCTATTATGTGAAAAATGTTTTTTTTTTATATCTTTAAGGTAGCTTTTACTTTTCAAAAAGTTTAATTTTGACCTCTTTGAGTGCCTTTTGAAATAGCATTAGGTTGAATGACGTCTAAATAGTGACACTATATTTCCCACTCCTGAAGTATAATCTATTTAATAAAAAAAGAATCGTAAAATTAGTTCACAATTGAGTCTACTAGAATCAAAAATAGCAATGTCCATCAGTGGTTGCTGATTCAATAGACAAAATGACATGTCTTACAATATTAATTTTGATTCAAAAACCGCTTATTCCTATAGAAATCCCCATGAGAATATGCTATGCCCGGGCTATTTGCAAATATTATGTTTATTGCCAGTGAATTGTAGCTACCCGCAATAATAAAATGATGTATTGTTGCAACTTTGCAATAGCGGACATTGCTGTTTTTGATTCTAGTAGACTCAATTGACGACGATATCGCGTAACATAGATCCAAAAGCAAATCCAATTTATTTCTTCTACATATTGAGGTTTGCTGAAATAAATAACAAATAATATGTTAAATCTCGCAGAGAGTTCCAAGCCAAAGCGGGAGTGTCGCAAATGAGAGGGCGCGGCGCGATTGCGGCGCGACGCTCGCCGCCGCGCCTCGCGCTGCCCGCGCCGCCGCCGCACCCCGCGCACCCCGCGCACCCCGCACACCCCGCACCGCCCGCCAGGTACCCACACACGCACGCAATACACACCTACACACATGTACACTTTGCACTCACACGCGCACACACACACACACACACACACACACACACACACACACACACACACACAAGCGCGCGTGCCTTCTTAAACACAACGCACCCACACGCATACCCATTATACGCATGACTGACCACTGATACGCACGCGCGTGAACTTACACACGCACGACGAACTTACGCAGAAAGTGAGATTTTTTCTTATATAAAAGAGGGGCACAACACCATACCCATCTACACAAATATACAGGAATTTGTCTCATCGATCTAGTGGTCGTAGGTGCGACTGTTGATCATGTGGTCCCGGGTTCAAATCCCGAATCGGATCAAAAATCGGTTATTGAGCTTTTCTGTCAAAAATTCTCATTTTTTTGTTGTTTCACCCCCGTGCCTTAGAAAGTACATAAGTCCTTTGTCTGATCTATCTCCGGTCGTGTCGGATTACCGTCCCATTAGACTATGAGAATATGCAAATGCACCTGTGTTTGCGCACACACTCGTGTGCTTTTTTTTTTCTAATCCCTGTTGAATCTGGCCACCGTGACCGAAGTTAATTCGGTCTGGAGAATATTATTGTACATGAATTACAGCACACAAATGCGCCACATTCCAACCCTATTAAAACTATACGAACTTTAGACTAACCATTATTAAAGACTTACACTTTACTAAACTAACTTTTAACGGTGGTAGAGCCATGCGGCAGTTTTTGCTATTGCACGTATGAGCCGTCTCGAGCCGGGTTGGTACCACGACCTCACAGAATACCAGCGTGAAGTAGAAACAGCTTCTGCGTTTCGTCTGGTGAGTGCAGGTGGCCGGAGGCCCAATCCCCCCCCCCCCTCCTCCCCCATCAACATGGTAGCGGAATTAAACGAAAGACTACCCTAGGAAGGTACCAGCACCCCCGGAGAACCCCTCGCTGAGCATCCACGACCATGTTATTCCACTTCTGAGCGTGGGTGCTCAGGCTGCCCCGCGTATTCTGAGGGAGGGGGGAGGGCAAAATTCCGCTCAAAACCATAACTGCTCGGGGCAAACTGAGCAACAATACCAAGGCGACCCCTGCCGCGCTATTCGTGAATTTCTGCAACATCAGGGGACTTCACTCGAACCCAAACGCCGTCCACTACCATCTCGAGACGGCGAAGCCGGCCTTGCTCTTTCTGACCGAGACGCAGGTGTCCTCTCCGGCTAATACTTCGTAACTCTCCTAACCGAGGTACAAATTGGAGCACTCCTTTATGCATCGGGCTGGAGTTTGCGTGTATGTCAGAGAGGACATCTGTTCTCGACGCCTCGGCAGTCTTGAAGGTTCGGACCTGTCCATCCTTTCGCTACGCTTAGACAGCGACGACCATCCGCGCGTCTACGGGTGCCTCTATAGGTCCCATAGCGGTAATATCGAAACAGACCGACTCATCGACCACGTCCAAACTCCAAATGGCTACAGATTCCTTGCTACAACAGGTCCCATCCGCAGGGATCGTGATCCTTGGCGATTTTAACGCCCACCACGCCGAATAGCTCGTTTCACGTTTAACCGATCATGCGGGGAGATCTGTTTATGACATTGCCTTGGCATATGGTCTGACACAACTGGTTACTTCGTCTACATGGATTCCAGATGTGGAGGATCATACACCTTCCCTGTTGGACCTTCTGCTGACCTCTCTTCCGGACGGATATCAGGTTTCCGTCGATGCCCCTCTCGGCTCTTCGGACCATTGTCTGATGCGAAGTGTGGTGCTACTCACGTTCCCCTCGCGGTTGCGTTCTGCAGGTTGCCGCCATGTTTGGCATTACAGGTCGGCGGATTGAGACGGAATGCGGTCTTTTTTGCATCCTACCCATGGGGCGGGTTTGCTTCTCGCCGGATGATCCCAGCGCTGTTGCTGACTCTGTCACTGATGTTGTGCTACAGGGAATGGAACTATTTATTCCATCATCTGTGGTACCCATCGGAGGCAGATCTCAGCCTTGGTTTGGTCGCTCCTGTAAGACTGCATTACGCAGTAAGCAGGAGTGTTATCAAGCCTGGGCTGCTGCTTCGGCGAAATGGGATGTAAACACCAGCACACTTAAAAAGAAGTATAACTTCGCCTCCAGGTCCTTCAAAAGAGTTATTGCCAGGGCAAAGTCAGAGCATATAGGCAGAATTGGCGAGAAACTAGTTCGCCTTCCTTCGGGAACCTGTGCATTCTGATCTTTCGCCATGGCTGTCCAAGGGAATTTCTGTAAGCCATCACTACTATCTCTGCACAGGGAGGATTACTCACTGGCCCAAGCCGCATAAGACAAAGCCGACCTTTTAGGCTCCCTTTTTGCATCCAACTCGACTCTTGATGACGGGGGAACACACCGCCGACCATCCCGCGGTGTGAGTGCTCCATGTCGGATGTGCGGTTCTCACAGCGCTCGGTTCGCAAAGCACTCCTCCCTGGACATCCAGAAGTCGAGTGGGCCTGACGGAATCCCCCCAATCATGTTGAGGACGTGTGCTCCGGAGTTGGCACCGGTCCTAACGCGTCTTTTCCGGTACTCCTACTCCCAAGGCGTAATCCCGAATTCATGGAAGACAGCTTTTGTCCACCCGATCCCTAAAAAAGGCGACCGCTCAGACCCGGCCAACTATAGGCCTGTTGCCATCACCTCCTTGTTCTCCAAAATAATGGAATCCATTATTAACTGCCAGCTCATCCATTATTAACTGCCAGCTCATCCATTATTAACTGCCAGCTCATGCGGTACCTTGAGGATCACCAGCTGATTAGTGACCGCTAATTTTTTCGTCGGGTTCGATCAGCTGGTGATCTTCTGGTCTACCTGACCCATAAATGGGCGGAGGCAGTAGAGTCCAAGGGGGAGGCATTGGCCGTTAGTTTGGACATTGCGAAGGCCTTCCATCGGGTTTGGCACAAAGCGCTTCTTTCGAAGCTCCCTTCCTATGGGCTTCCCGAGAAATTGTGCAATTAGATCACCAGCTTCCTTGCAGGTCGGAGCATCAAGGTCGTTGTAGACAGTGCATGCTCCGACTACAAGTCTATTAACGCTGGTGTTCCACAAGGCTGTGTGCTATCACCAACGCTGTTTCTTTTGCATATCAATGATATGTTGCTAACTGGTAACATTCATTGCTATGCGGATGACAGCACTGGTGATGCTCTATACAGCGGCCGTGCCAATATTTCTCGGGAAAACGTCGCCGAGTACCGGAACAAACTTGTGTCTGAAGTCGAGTCTTTGCTGAACAAAGTCTCGGATTGGGGGCGACTAAATCTAGTCCAGTTTAATCCACAGGAGACACAAGTTTGCGCGTTTACCGCTAAAACGAACCCCTTTGTCGTATCTCCTCAGTTTCAAGGCACTCCCCTTCTTGCCTCAGCCAGTATCGGAATCCTCGGAGTCGACATATCGAGTGACGTGTAGTTTCGTGGTCACTTGGAAGAGAAGGCCAAATTGGCCTCTAAAAAGCTTGGCGTGCTCAGTAGAGCGGGACAGTATTTCATGCCGGTACACCGCCTGCAACTTTACAAGGCGCAGGTTCGGCCTCACATGGAAAACTGTTCCCATCTCTGGGCTGGGGCTCCCCAGTGCCAGCTCCTTCCACTTGACCGCATCCAGCGCAGAGCGGCTCGAATCGTCGACGACCGAGTCCTTTCCGATCGGCTCGATTCATTGGCACTGCGAAGAGATGTTGCATCCCTTTGCATTTTCTTTCGCATCTACCACGGGGAGTGCTCTGAGGAATTGTTCGGATTAATCCCAGCTGCCAAATTTCACGAACGCACATCGCGGCGGAACTCCCGATACCATCCAAACCATCTGGATGATTGGCGGTCCACCACTATGCGATTTAGAAGATGTTTTCTTCCTCGCACGACTTCCTTGTAGAATCGGTTACCATCAGCGATTTTTCCGGACCGATACGACTTAGGGACCTTCAAGAAAAGAGCCTACTCCTTTTTAAAAGGTCGGCAACGCATCTGCAATTCCCTCCCTGGTGTTGCGGTTGTTCATGGGCGGCGGTAGTCACTTACCATCAGGTGAGCCGCATGCTCGTATGCCCCCTCTCCTATAAAAAAAAAAACTAAAAACAAAATTATAGTATATACATGTCCTACTGTTTTGGGCACACGCCTCCAACATTCCTGAAAAGTTTATAACAGCCTTTCTTAAATTTTCATTATCACTTCAATTAAATATTAATTATCTCCATACCTGTCTCTATTGTCAATTAGTGAGCATATAGAGATCAACTTTAACTTACTTAAACTTGTCGAATTTATGAGTAGGACGCTATCTTTATTTATTCATAAATAAATAAAAAATCAACATGATACAAGAACTCAAAATACACAAAAACCTTTCACATATACTTACACATACTTTTAAGGAATTTAATACTAGTTATTATCTGTACCCTTTTATATAATTCCTTCTAGCCTATTGACATTGTAATTGCATGTTTAGATGTTTAAAATATATAAAGCTTTTTATAGTACACAGTGGTAGTATCTTTGCTTGATTGTACATTTTTTTTTTGCTTATTTTTTATTTATTAAGAAGTGGTTGGACGATCCCTCATAAACATCTAATTATATTATTTTTTTTTAAATGTTCAGTACGTCGTTAATAAAATTGAATTTCGTTGTATTGCAAAAGTAAGTCATCATATTAAATAAAAATGCACATATTTAATTTAATAATAAGATGCATTCATTCTTAAGAGAAACTAGTTGTTCGTCTCTTTTCCCTCCAATTTGATGTCGGAGTCAATTGCAGCTAAAGCTCTTTTCATATTCTAAAGAAATGATTTTGCAAAATAAATGTTTTAGCAAGGCCAATCCTAAAATAATATTTTAAACAAGAACTGTTCAGATTTTAATCACTGACTTGGGAAGGTGACTGAATAAGTACTTACTCTTTAATTTTGACGGGATTGTGTTTGCGGATGTTGTGGAATTAGCTGAAAGCTTTCTTTGTACAATTTTGAAACGTGGAATCGGAACGAAATTTATTTTTATATTTTTGAAATGATGCTTCAAAGTGGTCCAAATTTTTTTCTTAAATTTTTCAGTCTAGTCTCTCAAATTAAAAACTTAATTCTGAATTTGAAATTTGAATTAAATCTATACCATATGTTATGGACTAAGTAATTAATTTGGGCATTATTTATAAATCTTGGGCAATAATGACAAATCAAATCGGCCTATGTTATTGATGCTGATTTAAACTTCACTATTTATCACATTGTCTGGTCACAACTTAACCCAACCTATTTTTCTGCCGACTTCAAAAAGGTGACGGTACTCAATTCGACTGTATGTTTTTTTATGTGTTACCTCGTAACTTTTTACTAGGTGAACCGATTTCGATGATTCTTTTTTTATTTGAAAGGTGGTACTTTTCGTGTGGTCCCATATGATGAAGGTCCCAATTTGATGAAGGTCAGACCAATGGTTTTTGAGTTATTCTTAATAAATTATATTGAAGTCGGCTGTACAAAATGTTTAATTTTAAATTATTTATTACTCTGCCAAATAAGTAACGG
The DNA here is from genome assembly GCA_033319125.1 of Parnassius glacialis. Taxonomy (NCBI): domain Eukaryota; kingdom Metazoa; phylum Arthropoda; class Insecta; order Lepidoptera; family Papilionidae; genus Parnassius; species Parnassius glacialis. The sequence goes on along the minus strand of JAVANC010000011.1, from coordinate 7,743,082 downwards.
ACTTTATTCATAAGTCCTGTTCAGTTAAATTATTTTCATAGTTTTTATCATATTGCCCACTTATATTGGGCATTTTTCAATAATGTCCTATTAATCACTTAGTTTATAACATATGTAGGTAATACTGTGGGCAAAAAAATAGTAAGACTTTGTTCATAATTTTAAAATTCTTTATTTATTCTGCCAAATCTATTTCGTCCCCCTCAAAGTAATCCCCCCGGCTGCAATACACGTATGCCAAAGTTTTTTCCAATCCTCGTAACAGTTGTTAAAGTCAATTTCCGGAATCGCCTTCAATGCGCGTAGCGATGCACGTTTAATGTCTTCAATTGACTCAAAACGGTTTCCCCGGAGCGGTCGCTTGAATTTGCTGAACAGTCAGAAGTCGCACGGAGCTAAATCAGGCGAATACGGTGGTTGTGGAACGATATTGGTTGAATTTTTGGGCTAAAAACTCACGAAGAGTCAATGCAGTATGTGACGGTGTATTATCGTGGTGCAAAAACCAAGAGTTGTCGACCCATAATTCCGGCCTTTGTTACGAACAGCTTCGCGCAAACGACGCTTAACACTCAAATAGTATTCCTTGCTGACAGTTTGGCCGGCCGGAAAGAATTCGGAGTGCACCACACCTCGATGATCGAAGAAAACTGTCAACATGACCTTGATTTTTGACTTGCTTTGACGTGTTTTTTTCGGCTTTGGTTCACCTTTGGCACGATATTCGGTCGATTGATCGTCTGTTTCCGGGTCATAAGCGTAGATCCAGGACTCGTCGTCAGTTGTAATACGTTTCATGGCATCCTGGTAGTCGGAAAGCATTGTTTCACAGCCGTCAACGCGACGCTGTTTTTCAAGAAAATTTAGTGATTTTGGAATCAATCGTGCATTCACTTTTCTTAGGCTCAAATGATCTTTTAAAATGGTTTTTGCTGATCCTTCCGATATTCAAACGATATCAGTAAGGTCTCTGACTGTTAATCGTCGATTCTCAAGCACCAATTTTTTGATTTTATTGACGTGTTGATCATCAATTGATGTTGATGGCCGTCCTGGACTTGGTTCGTCGTCAACGTGTTCTCGACCCTCTTTGAATAATTTGTACCAATCAAAAACGCTTGCTCGCGACATACAATTATTACTGAAGGCCTTGTGTAACATTCTGAACGTTTCGGAACCAGAAATTTGATTCCGCAAATAAAGTTTAATGGAACTTCTTTGTTGAATAATTTCACTCATTGTAAAAATCGCCGAATGCACTTTTTGTACTTCAGAAAGACAAGCGTATACTAAACATTAATGATTACTTTGATGTGATATTTGGCACAGATATCACTGACAGTCATACCAACATAGAAAAAAAAATTCATCGAATGGATTTCCGCGCAAAATTAAAATTAAAAAGTCTTACTATTTTTGGCCCACGGTAGTATAATATAGATTAGAAACTTTAAAACATTTATTTAAATTGCAACTTTTCAATGATGATGACACTGTAACCGTGATTATCTGCATAATAAATAAGTTCACCTTAGTCCTAACTAGCGACATCTGGTGTACGGTAGACTAACGTGTCAAATACCCTCAGACTAACGTATAAAATACCCAATTAGAAAAAAAATTATAACTTAAATAGTATTTCAATTGAATAAAGTCACATGTTACCCAACTGGGGGTTCGCTAGAAGTGTATGAAGTTGTAGGCGTTAGTGCAGTCCAACCGCTTCGTAGTTAGAGGTAGAGCTAGAGTTAGGTACGTTGCAGCCCGGGCGGAGAGAGGAGAGGTCCGCGGCCGTCAGCTCGCCGTGCGTTGCGCGCCGCCGCCAGCCCGCTCGCCGCGCCCCCCGCGCCCCCCGCGCGCGCCAGGTACGCGCCGCACCACGCTAACGTAACTCACAAACATACGTCTCCACATCACAACTGTAACACCACACATCTCCATCTCATTACCGGATTATGTGGAAATTACCCGCTCACCGCACCCACCACAAGGTACACGCCACACCACGCATACGTAACAACGCAGCTACTTCTCATGACTGGACGGTGTTATGCAGAAATTACTCGCTCGCCGCACCCACTAACAGGTATGCATCATGTCATACTAAAAACTCATGAACATACGTCTCCATATCGCAGCTAGACGGTGTTATGCAGAAATTATTCGCTCGCCGCACCCACCAACAGGTACGCATCATACCACGCGAACAACTCATGAACATACGTCTCCATATCACAAATATACTAGAACTATTTTGTCCGTGCAGTTTGGGCCATAAATCATCGCAGTATTTCCCTCTATCTCCCACTCACGGGCCTTAAGAGCGAGCAAAGTGATGCGCATTATTGTTATCGATAAACGTTATCGATAGTGTATTTAGTTATGTCATTATGTGGGTTAATGATAAAAATGAAAAAAAAAATAGATAAAACAACGTATTTATTCAAATAAGAATAATGATGATTTAAAATAAATTATTAATTATGTATCTATGTATTAAAAAACTATAGGTACAAATGTTTGGAAAGTAACAAGTTATGTTAAAAATAAATATAAATATAAAGATAATAACTTATATCTAAAATTAAATCTAAAACTATTTACATTAAAATTCTACATCAGAATCATCAGAGTCATCGTCATCCACCTGAATTACGATATCTTTTGCCAGATGAGATTTCTTCAAGTCTTCCTCTTGGAGTTTTTCTGCATGCTTTACACAATCTTCCCAGTTTTTTTGCGAAACGTTTGAAATTGCTTCATGCAGTAACACTTCGATGTCTGCAATTTTAAAAGTGCTGGTTTTGGTGGCAACTTCATTCTTTGCTTGAGCCCACAGCAACTCAACTGGGTTATATTGGCAATGGTAAGGTGGTAAGCAAATCACGAATGTTTACGACCATCTGGAGCTGGAGTGTGTACTTGTACCAAAGTTCTATGAGTATTTTACGCATAGAAGAAATAGAACACTAGAATCCGTCAATTCTTTCTTTTGCTGTACTCAAACTTTTAGCCGTGGAAAGATATTCACCGTCGCGATAAAACGATGACACTATTTGTTTAATTACATTTTTGTCAAAGTCGTCTAACGCAGTTACTGTACAAGGCCGATAGACGCTTTCTGGCGGAGAGCTAACTTCTCCCTTTATACACTCTTTTTTAATTTTGTCGACCGCTGTAACACTCACACCACATATCGCCGCAGCAAGTTCACGAGAACAGCAGATATTAACACTTTCTAACTTTTCGGGATCAATTTTCATTTCAGTGAAAAATGTTAAAACATTGTTGATAACAACACGTACTTGTGCTGGTATATTGGTGTCAACAGGCAAAATATTATTTTGAATAAATTCTGCCGTTTTGGTACAAAACAAAGGAGTAGCCATTGTGTCACTAAATAAATTCAGAGAGCGAATGCGCAATAACAAATTTCTCTTCGATATATGTACTAAATTATCATTGCACTAATTTTCAGGTATTAGGCAGGGGTAATAATGGAAAACAAATGACTCATAACATAACAATGTCGCACCAGCCTTTGTATACCGCACCTCCGCCGTGTACCTGCCTTCGATGATTCATTTGTTGTTATCGATAATGGCGTTGCGCCCGCGCAACATGTTTACCGCCCTAGCCGGGCTAGAGGCCGTGCTATGATTTATGACGCCAACTGCACTGACAAAATAATTTTACTATAGTTATTTGTGTAGTCGGTGTTTTGCAAAAATTTGCCGCACCAATCTACACTAACTTTCGTAACAGCACATATCTCCACTTCATTACTAGATGGTGTTATGCAGAAATTACTCGTCCTCCGCGCACACTCCACACCAGGCTAACATACATACTTAACAAAACATTTTCACATCAAAACTGGACCGTGTTATGCAGAAATTAACCGCTCGCCGTACCCGCCACAGGGTATGCACCAACCTACACTAGCATACATATTATAACAATTACATTTCATACTGGACTGTGTTATGCAGAAACTACCCTCTCGCCGTGCACGCCAACCGCTATACACCATACCACACTAACATACATCACACAACTCACTACTGGCCGGTGTTAGGCACAAATGATCCGATTTATTGTAACTAAACCTACGAACTGCCCATAGTGATCAGAGACTTGAATGACGGATTTTATCGCGTCTATTAACTTATTTTATATTTTGCTATATTCACACACGGGAGGTCTGATGTGTCTGATGTGTTTCGTTTCGAAAAGTCAGACACATCAGATTTTTTGACGATCAGAGATTTTTGATAAGTCACGTGACCATCACGTGACTTAACGTTCAGATAGGTCATAGCTATTCATTTTTATAATCTTCTAGCGGCAATGATCGTAGAAAGTGATCTTTGCTAACCCCTTAGGCATGCGTCACAACGCGATGCACTCGATATGATATCGATAACAATACTCATATAAAATACTAGCGATGGCCATACCCGTGACAAACAAATTCATTTACTTAATATTTAATTTATTTCAAATTAATTATGATACCATTCAGTTAGAATAATTTTTAAAAGTGTAGTGGGTAATTGCACTAGACAGGAATCCTTTTGTGTCTAGAAGTTCGTCTCAATAAGTACCACCCTCATAACTATTCCTGCCATCAAATAGTAGTGGGTGGGACTATGGTCCTGTCAGCAATATTAAGCTACTATTTCACGCTAATATTATGTGAGAGCGTGACCTCCGATCGAGACGACCCATTCGTGCTACAACCATTATATAGCTGCAGCGTGGCTTTACCACGTATAAAAAAGAAATAGCTTTATTTTTATGTTTTTTGATAGAGTATGGGTGACAAACGGGCACACAGTCTATCTGGTGGTAAGTGGACTGTGGTCCATAGACATACAAATAAATCATTAACATACATTTCTAAAATCGAAAGGCAACAGTTCAGATATTAATGTAAAATATTCAGTTCCAGATATTGGAGGAGGCGCTACTATTAACATCGTAACTTTGTTACGTATTTATTTTGTGTTTTAATTCCCCTGTATATATTTAGGTTTGTTTTTTTATAGTGTTTTTATGTTGCATATTGTACATATATTGTACTTTAACTGCTGCTGCATGTGTTGATTCATAGAGCTTGTGTTTTTGTATAATATCTTTGTTTCATACTAAGATTATTTATTGCAATTTTAACTTTCATCAACTAATACTGTCATTTCCTCCATTAAAAACTAAAAATTAATCACAACTGTTGATCGATCTGACGTACTGCATTTTGAGCTACATTGCAATTTTTCGTCGTAATATTGCAATTATACACCGTATTATTGCAATTCTTCGTCGTATTATTGCAATTCTTGTTGTATTATACGCTCCCTTATCTAGTCGCCCCATTTATTCTGATATTTTTTTGCAGCTCGAATGTCCGCGACGTCTACGGCAGCGCGCATCCTCAACGACACAGGCACAAGCATCACAAATCCTCTCACCGACAATCATCTGCCGATTACTAAACACAATTACGACTAAGAGCGATAGCGACCAAACTTACAACACGCGACTGGTTCCGTAGCATTGTTGATTTTGCATGTTATTTTAAGATACATTGTAATTTCGTTTTTAATTTATCTTTCAATGCGGTCAATAAATAGAATTTCATCTTACTGATATTATTCCAAAATACTTTGTGAATAAATAATTGCTTACAATCTGTAATTAAAAAAAAGGTTACTCAATACCTTTATTGCGACTCGGCCACCATAAAATCCTGCACACCTTGCTCGAAGTTGTGCCCATATTGTGATCAAGTTAAACTATTCATCACCTGTAGTTTGAATGCGACCATAACTTTCAATTGCTTTTATTAGCTAGTGATGTGTGTGACAGTGACAGTGAACCCATCGCAGATAATTACCGTTGCCGCTTGACTGTGTTTTTGAAGATTATTTACAAATACATTAAATCCACAATAGAAAATCTATAAAAACAAAGATCCCGAATGAAATGAAGACACGGCTTAAAGGACAAGCATCCAAGCCAAAAATTTTAATAAAAAAAAACTCGATTGCTGCATATACAACGTGACAAAAACCCTGTGGTTCCCTTTAAGTGCGTTATCAGAGTCAGTATTCAAACGTAAAACAATAACTTTTTTTTTCAAAAATTGAACATTTAAACATTTAATTTTAATTAAAAAAAATTACTTAATTTGCAAATTGTAAGTAGTTTTATTACCTCGTCACTTCACGAGCACCGGTGAAGGGGAGTCTTTCACAATCCTCTTATTCTCCGGAAATGGAGATATAATATATACCGATAAATTAAATCTTACCTTCGTTTCGCTCGTAAGATTTAGGACTCTTAATATAATAACTATTTACTTGTCACTCCCATGACTGACTTGATACTGGCAGAATTATATCAAGAGAAGCCATAATTTAAAAGAAAAATTTAATGATTTTTTTTTCAATATGTCTCAAAATTTAAAGACTACGAATTTTCATCAAAGATGAAATGAAAATGTCGAATCGAACTGTATGAGACAGTAATAGTATTGTCGAAATCTCAGGGGTTTTTTGTAAATTGCGAAAATTTTAATAACTATACTAACTAATGGTGTTAGTTTATTGTAACGATAAAATTAATCTTTTTATGTTTATAAAACAAAATATTGCTGCATTCTGTTATATTTTAATATGCAAGTCGCTATCGGTCGGTTATTGTAAACAGAACGTATTTCGTGATATCGAAGCGTTCTTATAGTTCGCTTTTACACGCTAAGTGTGTTCATTCGTAAATAAACCTGTCGGTATAGTTAAAGTCGTATTGCTTTCTCTGACTAGAAGTTGTAGTAAATGAGGGTTGGTTGAAAGAGACAGAAAAACATAAAAAATCTCCCTCTTTTTGTAATTTTTATATACGTTCGTTACACGGAACTAATACGTATACATAACGCATTTAGTTGAAAAAAAGAGATAGATCACCACTATATACGTAGGTCACTCAATAAGTTTTGACATATACAAAAAGTATGCTAGATATTATAAATATTTATTTTACATTTTTTTTAAATATTCTCCATCATGCTCTGTACAAAGTTCCATTCCTCTAAAACAACTCTGAAAACACTTGCCAGTCTTGATTTGACAGTTCGGAAATCGCTTCTTCGTAGGCAGCCACGGCTTCTTCGGCGCTTGAAAAAACTTGCCTTTTATTTTTTCTTTGAATCTTGGGAACAAAAAGAAATGACACGGAGCTAAGTCAGGGCTGTAGGGTGGGTGACTTAGAGTTTCAACACCAGATTCCTCAATAAATTATTTTGTTCTAAGAGAGGTATGTGAAGAGGCGTTATTGTGATGCAGCATGATTCCCCGAAGCCCGGTCTTTTGGTCTTCTCACCCGCACAGCTTGATAAGCTTTGGGAAATGCAACTGTATTATACCATTCAGTGTTGACTGACCTACAACTTTCCAGCATTGACGTCGGCATATGTCCGCTCCACGAAAAAAAAATAGCTACCATTTTTTGTCGACGTTGCGTGCAGTTTTGTCGGTCCTTCTGAGTAGACCCATACGAATGATTGTTGTTATTTTCCGGATCATATTAATAGATCCATGTCTCGTCACGATTTAATTAGTAACGATTTCTGAAATACGCCTAGATACTCCGTTTTCAAAACGTAGCCGCATTTCATGGCATCAATCCACACGAGTCTGTTTTTCACTTTCAGAGAGCAAACGAGGGATCCATCGACAACAAAGCTTCATCACTCCAAGATCTTTATGTAGGATGGTATGAATGCTCCCCGAAGTAATGCCTACAATCTTTTCGATGTCCGTATATGCGATTCGTGGGTCTTCTCGCACCAATATTTCAGCAGTCCATACATTTTCTGGCGTTACTGCTGTTTGCGGGGCGCCGGTTCTTCGGTCATCTTTAAGATTTATTTTAACTCAGCAAACCACCTAAAAATTGTTGCGCGTGATGGAGGTGAGTCCTCTAATGCTGATTGTAACCGTTCTAAACTTAATTGTTCGGTTAAACCAAATTTAAAATCATAATATATCATAACGCGCAAATATTCACGGTTAAGATCCATCGTTTTAAATGAAAAGCGCGGGAAGCGTTGCGGGAAAATTTATAGAACTTTGTTTTTTTTTTTATAATATTGGGCAATTGGCTTATGGAGTTCTATTTTTAAATAAATTTACTTTTTAGAAACATATAACACGAGTGCGTTCCATTTAAATTTCGAGCATCTCAAAACTTATTGAGTGACCTACGTATCTTGTTTCTTTCCTCCAAATTATGTATTTTGTGACTGGGTTACTCATAGTGGCGTACGCTCTAAGACTAGCTAGATTGTATTTAACGTGATTATTAAGCGCTTCGTAGTTTCAATTGTACGCTAGATACGTTCATAAGATTAATTTTCGTACAAATAGTTTAGTAATAGACCTAAGAGAAATGGAAGCACCTCCTTTTGTCTGCTATGGGACTTTAAACTTTAATCATCCCTTACAAACCTAAAAACAACACTTTCTGCGTGCTTTGCGATTTAGAATAGCTGTATAATAATGTACACGATATTCCATTCTATCTCTTGCGGTCCCGTTCACTCCTTATTTACTGAATTTCGTTAATCTTATCTCCCGACTTCCTAAAAGGAGACGGTATTCAATTCGACTGTATGTTTTTTTTACGTGTGTTACCTCATAACTTTGTACTGGGTGAACCGATTTCGATGATTCTTTTTTTATATGAAAGCTGATAGTTCTCGTTTGCTCCCATATGAATTTGATCAAGGTCAGACCAATAGTTTTTGAGTTATTCTTAAATAACTTATATTGAAGTCTGCTGTACAAAATTTTTAATTTTAAATTATACATTTTCCCCTGGCAGATGATAGGAATTTATGATATGTCATATGAGGTCCTTTCTTACCCACCTTTCTGACCATTTTCATATTCTCAAAGAAAACGCTTTATGGCTGTATTTTGTTGGACATCAAAATTTGTATTCTAAAACTATATTTCATTAGCAATATTCGTCGTCATCAACAATTGCGTCTACAAGAAATAATAAATTTAAATTATTTAACATCTGTATATATTTTGAGTGTTATAAAATCCGGCTCTGATATTATAATAGTAATTAACTTATTAATTGAAATATTAAAAAATTCTGTCGACCCTATAGTTATTAATTAAACTATTAAAGAATTCTGTCGACCATATAGTCATTGATTGAACTATTAAAGAATTCTGTCGATCCTATAATAGTTATTAATTGAACTATTAAATAATTCTGTCGACCCTATAATTATTAATTGAACTATTAAAGAATTCTGTCGACGATATAGTTATTAATAGAACTATTTAAATTCTGTCCACCATATAGTTATTAATTGAACTATTAAAGAATTTTGTCGATCCTATAGTTATTAATTGAACTATTAAAGAATTCTGTAGACCATATAGTTATTAATTGAACTATTAAATAACTCTGTCGATCCTATAGTTATTAATTGAACTATTAAAGAATTCTGTCGATCCTATAGTTATTAATTGAACTATTAAAGAATTCTGTCGATCCTATAGTTATTAATTGAACTATTAAAGAATTCTGTCGACCATATAGTTATTATAATTATTAATTTAGTAGTAATTTTCTAGTATTAAATTTTGTTGATTAATTTTCTTTGTGTGTGACAACATCCTCCAATTACTATACTATGACAGAGTTCTGGCAACTCGGTGACGGGTATTATTATCAACCCATTCTCAGTAATATATTAAGTTCGATATAAGTTTAGGTAATAGAATGTGTGTTGTAATAATAGACGATAAGATCAGTGATGTAAAGAAAAATTATAAGTAGAAAATGAAATACGCTGCAAGTATTTATTCCATACTTTTTGGGAACTATCTACATTTGGAAATGGAAGATCTCTCAGCATATTAATTGGTTAGATTATTTATTAAGTATATCTTAGCTAAAGTATAGTTTAGTGGTGAACACACATTTATAGTTAAGTTATTATCGCGAACACAGTTAGATTGTTCTAACAATGACTACATACAAGTTAATTACCTACCTTTCGCATTATATAACTATGTTTTAACTATATGCAGGTTACATTTTCAAGAAGAAACAGTAATGTAAAATTTGAAACATCTAAATTCTTCATCAACGATATGATTGATTCATTAAAGACATCTTAATGATTTAATTGAATGGTGTTGAAATATAAGTAACCTATTGCTGCAATAAAAATCTTGTTCAATAATTCTTTTCTTTTTTATTTATTTAAGCAATCGATTATTATTCCAAATGCATAAGATATCTCTTAAATTCAGTTTATTGATATGTAATTTTTTTTAGTCACTTGGTGGTAAACCTTGTTTCCAGTAAGATTAAATATTTGTCTTCATCATGTGTTTATGGTTGGCATAACTTGTAAATTTTTGTTGCGTTCGTGGCAACTGAAATTAATTTTTTAACAACTGACTTTAAGAGGAGATCTTCGTAAATTTCATTTGTTTAAATAACTATTTTTAGACGTAATATTGGTGTTAGATTTAAAAGAACCAACAATTACTATCATTTGTGTGATCTTTAGAAATAAAATAGTCATTATAAAAATGCTTTTTATTTTTCTTACAAAACGTGGTATATGAATATGGTTAACAAGAAATTAGCACTATCATATCCAAAAGGTTTCAGGTGTACACTTTTTGCTTTAGTTAATTTCATCCCTTAAAATACAATGTGAATTATTGCATAAAAGTGTAAAGAAGCTAATAAACTACATTTAGAACTCCGGTAAATGTCCCTAAAAATCTTAATAAAAATTACTACAAATTTGCTTTTTATGTTCAATATGTTTTTAATTTTGCTTATGCGACAAATTTAAGCAGAGCTATTCAGTCTTACATGCAGACCTTATATTTTTAGTTATACAGCCTTTTAAATATGTGTTTCTGAGATATGGCTACGGCATAGGTGATCGACTACGTGGTTAAGTATTTGGTAGCATCAAAATTCAAAATTAAATTTTAATTTTCTTTTTCTACAATTTTTACTATAATTTAATATTTTACAATTTTCGATATTCACTATTCTGGCCGGATATTTTAAAAAAGAAGCATATCATCTATGTACGATAATTTGGTATCCGTACACTACATGTAGGTTGAAGTTATTACAATTTATAATATTTTTCTTTTAAATAAATAAATATGTAAAACACGGAAATCAAAATGTTTCGAGGTTTTCCTAAAGATCCTTAAAGATAGCTAAATAATTTTTGTCTTATCTCATTTCCTCTTGTCTCCATCCCACTTTTTCAGACTAGTATTATCATAACTCGCTCCTCTGTCTTCCAGAATATCAGTGTTCTTCATAACAAAAAAATAAATAAAACGCCGGGTTCAAATTTGTCAAATAATCATGTATTTAATTAGAATGGAAACCAATAGGAAAAAAAAGTTGAAATCAAAGTATAGATTTGACATTTAATTTTTTTTTAAAGGATAAGAAATAAATCTTAATTACTAAGAAAACAATTGCTTATAAACAAACCCATTACCACCAGTTTAGTAAGTATTTTTATAAAAGTATTTGTTTAAGTTAAATAATAATATAATAATAATAACTACAATTTAAGAGACAAATGTGAAAAAAAATTAAGAGGCAGCGCTGGTATTGCCTCCATCTTTAATGGCAGCCATTTTGTCCTTGGCGCCATTCTGTGGCTGTCAGAGGCACAAGCGGCAGATGTCGTCGTTTATCTCAAGGACTTGATCGATAAACGATTGGTTGGATAAGACCTTGGCGAGTTTGCAGATGATATTGCGTAGTTCACCTTCCTTATAGTTCATTTGTGCGTTGCAGAGCTCAACCTCTTCCGATATTGAGTCTGGTATCTGTGAACAATGCGCAAAGCATTAGAAATAAATCGTCAATTCTTAATGTTTCAACAAATATGGGCTTACAATTCCTCTAGTTCGTAGCACTCAGTAATGCTGGGGCCACAGTCGGAAAACGTCAATGCCCATAAACGCAACAATTATTGCTTTCATTTTAACGCTACAAAGTGAGTGGCTACACTTGAACGGTCAACGTCATTTCAATTTCAATGCCGTTGAACGGCGTTAAAGTTGGCGTTAATGTTCCTTGAATTTCAAGCAATATGGATGGACGGTGACGAGTAGTTAGAGTAGCAGCTATATTTGATAAGTGTAATTTTTTATTATATGAATATATTTTATCATTGCCTAAACATGGCTCTGTTTGCAGAATCTCAAGAAACGTAATAACTTTCCTTATTCCACTCCATAATAGCCATACGTGCGACCACGTTGCGCTCACCGTGCACAACAAGACAAACGTAGTGTGGTCGCTGCAACGCGTTATTTCGTGCGTTAATCTCTTTGATATACCGCCACTCGAGTTATCGCCAAACGGCAAATGGCATTGTTAATGCCGGTGGCAAATTATCGCGTTAAGTCGTGGCTACACCTACATTCAACGTCCATCAACGCGATAATTAACGGCATTTCTCGTTAGTGTGGCCCGAGCATAGAAGTTATAAATGATGCAAGCCAGAATACTTGTTTTTGTTTTGTAATTGTAAAATATGTAAATTTTCAAAAACATTAGCATTACGGAGTGGCGAAGGGAGCCTGCATAAATTTACATCGAAGTATGTTTATCTTTAGACATAAGTATAATTCCTTTGTACGTGTGCTTGTCATTGAACTAAACGGCTGAACCGATTTTGATTATAATTTGTGTGTGTGTGTGCGCGCGCTCGCGCACGTGTGTGTGTGTGTGTGTGTGTGTGTGTGTGTGTGTGTGTTGGAGTGGATCCCTCGATGGTTTAAATTTACAATTGGACCCAGTAGGTGGCACAATTGTCCAGAAATCACCGGGGCGGATCGCTAGTATATTACCTATATATTATGTAAGTCAGGGGCTAAGCAGTTCCCGTAACTTTCACAGTACGCAAGTAACCTGGGTTCGATTACCGCTGGCACCAAAGAAATTGTTAATTACAAATTGTAGTGGTGAATTACCACATGCCGAGGAAACATCATTAAGAAATCGCATCTCTGAGAAATATGTGCATAACATGTGAAGTCTGTCAACACGCACAGGAGGTGTCCGGCGGTAGGCTGGAAGCAGATCTCTGAGCTTAGTTACTCAACGACGAACTCAAGTGCGTAATCATTTGATACGCCTACATTACGATATCAGTATCTCAAGATCGTTGCTAATTAATAAATACATAAAAATAGTAGAGATGCGCCGAATATTCGTTTGGTATTCGGTATTCGGCGTATTCGGCACCTTATTCACTATTTGTATTCGGCCGAATTATTCGGTTTTGGTGCCGAATATATTCGGTTCAAATATTTCAATTTTCTTACCTATTTATTGTACACAGGCCACAGTACAGAACAATAACACAGAACTTTTGTAGTAAGATTTACTTTAAAAAGCAGCAAAAATGCTAGTTTTATGTATTTCTACTTTTGCAGTGTATGAAGAATGTGTTGGAGAATGTAATAAAATAAAGTAATTAAACCTCAAAACAACATTTATTTTTAATGAACACATGTGAGATCATAATATATAAAACGACATAATAAAAAGAAAAAAATCCTTTGATCGAGGGTCTGTTTTGTCCCAATGTGTAATAAATGCCTCTCTATAGATTGTTGTGATTTTACATTTGACGTTATTGGCAAAGTGTCTGAGCTATGTTCAGAAGCACTTACAGAAGTAGACGTGATTGCTGGCGGTTGTTCTTTATGCTACAGCTTGAAATGATTTGTCATAGCACTCATCAAGCGCTGCGGCCTGATCCACCGCGAGAAATAACACAATTTTGTTTTATCGTCTTCTATTTCGCTAACTTGTTTACGCGGCAAAACAATAAAATCGCAAACCGAATAATTCGGCCGAATATCCGGTTCGGTATAGGTTAAACCGAATAGTATTCGGTTATTCGGCAAAATCATTATCCGGGCATCTCTAAAAAATAGCATCTCAACATGCTGTACTTAGGAATACTGCAGATTGTACTCAAGTGCGTGTACTTGAGTTGAGAAACGTTTATTAATACGGGCCTAAATATCTGAGACTTCATCACCAAGTGTTATGTAATTTTTTTTCTACCGGTATAAAGATACATCTTGATGGTAAAATAAAGATTTTAATGTAAACAAATACATTCAAAACGACAACTTCTTCATCAAAAGGAGAAGAGATTATCGACTAAATAATGAGATCAGCTATTTTCATTTAACTGTGCTATATTTTTAAATTTTTTTGTTGGTTCTTCCCAGGAGAGAAGTATTTTCCACCATACCAGTGGTAGTTATAATAAAATTTGATATCAATAAGAATTATGTTTTAATCTATATTTAATAAAAATATTCTAATCTATTCCTTTATTAGTGTGATAAGAAATATGGGAGAGTGTCGTATAATAATATCAATTAAAACCAACGAAAACAACAAAATAACTTACAAAGTTAATGACCCCCTTAGTACGTAATACTATTATTTATTCTGTGATTTTAGGTACAGCGCAGTTGTAAGTGAAAGTACCTATACATGAAATTATGAATAAATAATCGAAGCGACAAATGCTGAAAGCTGAATTACGCGTCTTTCATATGTAAATTATATAGAAATTAAGTTAATGGGCCGTTCCTTTCGCAAGTAATTTGCATGTATTATCAAAGCTTTTACCCTAAATACGCCATGCATAAAATGTGGAATGCGGAAAATGGAAGAGTAAAACATGCTATGCTATATTGTATATTATATATTGTCAGAGTATATCCCTATGTTGCTTCTTAGGACACCTATCGAATGTGAAATATGGCATTTATGCCACCACTGTAATTTACCGTATTTAAATATAATACCTGAAGTGGCAATGGGCCGACCGTATAGCTCGAAGAACCGACAACCGAAAGGTTCTCGAATTCAGTCCCGTAGCGGTAGACGGAGTGTATGCCTCCCCCCCCCCCCCCCCCTCTCTTCCACTAGATGGAGTGACGACTTGGTAAGCATGCAGGAAGTCGATGGATACATGTGGCTCAGGACCGTGCTTTGTGACACTCCTTGGGGGAAGCCTATGTTCCGCAGCAGACTTGTGAAGGGCTATGTCAAACATCCCCCCTCCCCATAAGCAAACTATTACTATGTAAATATAATACGTAACTGTTGAATGTTTCTACCAAAGTTTTAAAGCATAATTTATTTGAGTTACGGAAAACAAAACAGTTATTATGCGTCATGTAAAGTCAACGTGTCGCTCACACGTGCCGGGATGTTTGTTCAAATTAGTTTAGAAATTATGTGGTTTTATAATTATTACGCGATTACTGCGTTATGACTGTTGACACAACTCGTTAAGGAAGGTTATCAACAGAATCATCATCATTACAGCCCTTCACAAGTCCACTGCTGAACATAGGCCTCCCCCAAGGAGTGTCACAAAGCACGGTACTGAGCCACCAGCATCCATCGACTTCCTGCATGTCTTACCAGGTCGTCACTCCATCTAATGGGGGGACGCCCTACACTTCGTCCGCCGGTATGAGGCCGCCACTCGAGAACCTTTTTCCCCATCGGTTGTCGGTTCTTCGAGCTATATGGCCGGCCCATTGTCACTTCAGCTTACTAATCCGTTGGGCTATGTCGGTCACTCTGGTTCTACTGCGGATATCCTCATTTCTAAGTTTATCACGCAGAGAAACTCCAAGCATAGCCCTCTCCATAGCTCGCTGAGCGACCTTGAGCTTCTTCATCCGGCCAGCAGTGAAGGACCACGTCTCAGTTCCATAAGTCATCACTGGCAACACGCACTGGTTGTACAGTCTCGTTTTTAAGTTTTGAGGTATACCTGACAAGAAGATGTGCCGTAATTTCCCGAACGCTGCCCAACCGAGTTGAATCCGTCGATTGACTTGTCAGTCGAAGTTGGACTTACATAGTCGGATTATTTGTCCCAGGTAAACATACTCGTCAACAACTTAGAGCTTAGTGCTCCCAACAACTACGGGCATAGGTGTGACATGGGCATTAAACATGATCTCTGTTTTGTCCATGTTCATCTTAAGACCTATCCGTTGGGAGACACTATTAAGGTCATTGAGCATAGTGCTTAAGTCCTCCAGCGATTCTACCATAAGGACTATATCGTCGGCAAATCGAATGTAAGTGATGTACTCGCCATTGATGTTGATACCGTATCCTTTCCAGTCCAGTAGCTTGAAAACGTCTTCCAATGCAGCGGTGAAGAGTTTCGGGGATATAACGTCGCCCTGTCTTACACCTCTCTGCAATTGGATAGGTTTCGTACTCTGGTTCTGTACTCGGATAGCCATCGTAGCCCTACTGTACAAGCACTTTAGCACTTCGATATACCGACAGTCAACTTGACACCGTTGAAGGGACTGCAGCACCGCCCAAATTTCGACGGAATCAAAGGCTTTCTCATAGTCCACATACGCCAGACATAGTGGCAAATTGTACTCCTCGGACTTCTGTACAATTTGCCGAAGGGTATGTATGTGGTCTATGGTGCTAAAGCCCTTTCCGAAACCGGCTTGTTCGGGAGGCTGGAAGTCGTCAAGTCTGCACGCGAGATGATACGTAGTGACTCTGAAAACAGCACGTAGACGTGGCTCAGAAGGGAAATCGGTCTGTAGTTCTTCAAGAGAGCGTTGTCACCTTTCTTGAGAAACAAGACCACTGCACTTCTGCTCCACGCCTCCATTGTAATGCCAGACAGAGTTAAAGAGCTTCTGAAGGACTTCAAGTACCGGTTTTCCACCCGCTTTCAGAAGCTCCGCAGTAATTCCATCCTCGCCTGGGGCCTTGCCATTTTTAAGATGCTGGAGAGCCATTCTAATCTCGCTCAGACTGACGTTCGGGATATCATCGGAATAGTGTCGGATAAGACTCGCTCTTGGATCGTTACTCACACTTGCGTGTAGCTCCAACCATGATGTGTACAGCTGCCCATAGAACCTTTCAATCTCACTCAAAATGTCAGGTGTCCCGGAAACGACGCTGCCACACTCGGTCTTCAGCTTCGACAGTTGGCTGTTACCGGCAGATAGATCTCTAGCAAAGACTTTGGAGCCCTGGTTCCGCTCGATCGCTTTTTCAATACGAGCTGTATTAAAGATGTGTAAGTCCCGCCGCATTCATTTGGAAATCTGTCTATTCTGTTGCCTGTATGCTGTTAAATCTACTGAAGACTGCAGCTTCATATCCCGTCTAACAGCCATGAGATTAAGAGTGTGATCGGAGAGTTTATGTGTTCTTCTGCGGTGGGTCTTGCTAAACTTAGCTCTGACCGCATGGACAGTTTCCACGGGCTTGTCATTCATATCGTCCACTGCATTGCAATCGTCTAGGCACTGAAAGCGATTTCGTAGCTCGAGCTGAAAGGTTTCGGGACTTCGGATTAGAGCACGAAGGGGACGGAGCGTTGACTTCAGTAGACGTGACCTCTCTAACTTAATGTTTAGGTTCAGTGTGCCTCTCACCATTCGGTGATCGCCGCCGGTTTTCACCCACGCGATCACTGAGACATCACTGAACAGTTGTCGCCTGGTCGTCATAATGAAGTCAATCTCATTTTTTGTCGAACCGTCGGGGTCGCTCGACCAGGTCCACTTTCTGTGGGGCCGCTTCTGGAAGAAAGTGTTCATCATAACGAGTCCCTCTTTCTCCATGAAGTCAACCAGCAGCTGGCCCCTCGGGTTCCGTTACCCTATTCCGAATTACCCTACTTTCAGCTCACCGTTCTCTCTTTTGCCTAGTTTTGCGTTGAAGTCTCCCATTAACACCGTATAGTGGGTTTTGGAGGAATACATGGCTCTAGAGATATCCTCATGCATTTCCTCCACCTCCCACCACCACCACCTCCATCAGGGTGTGCCGAGATTGGTGCGTAAACTTGTATGACTTTCAGCGAATACCGTTTGGTTATTTTGAGTATAAGGTACGCAAACCCTCGTCTACACACTCTCAATCTTTACAACGTTGTTAACGAGAGACTTGTGGACGATAAATCCGACACCTCCTTGGGACTGATGGTCGCCCTCCCGGTGATAGAACAAGTTACCGGATTCGAGCATTACTGTATCCTTCCCCTCTCTTCGGACCTCGGATAGTTCTATTATATTCCAGCGCAACTTGTCTATCTCTTCTTCCAGCTTCAGGATCTTCTCGTCAATCCTCAGGGTGCGTGCGTTATAAGTTGCCAGGTCGAGTCGCCGTAGGGGGCAACCAAACCTCCACCGGAGATTCTTAGCACCCCCTGCCCCGCCGTTACCATGGTCACCACCGTAGCCAGGAATAGCGGGGCCGCCAGGGACTGGGGGCCGTCTCTTAGTAACTTTATCCATTTGGGGGGTATATTGTCATAGTTGCCACGCTTGGCGAGCGGGTTGGCAACCGCAGTTTTTTTATTGTGATATTGCTGTTATCAGGAAGATGCTGCTCGATCTTCTTACTGTTTCCCTTTGTCGCCTCTTACGACACCCACGGGAAGATATGGGGTAGAAGATATTCTTAACTGCCACTACACGGCACGCACGGCACCAACAGAATACCACAACATAAATAGCAACAACATACTGCCGTGGTTCATATGGCGAGAGTCGAGAATAGGAGATATATTTATTTATAAATTTTTACAAAAAAATTACTTAACATTACAACTTCGCCAAATTGTAAAGACAGTTAGTTTGTTGACGAATTTCATGGTATTGGTTTTGATCCTTAACCAAGAATAGAACTCTTGATAGGATAAAATATTTTTTAATCAAAATAGATTATAAATAATTCTTATTGAAAGTCATTTTGTAGGTACGTTTTCCACTGGTTCGGAAAACCTGTATCCTGAGAAGAACCAGCAAGATACCAAGCGCGAGATTTTTATTTCAAAGTAACATATAATGAAATACACACTAATTAACACACCGTGTAACCACCTTCCAAAGCATTTGCTCTCTCTTTCGCGACATACATCTTTGTTTCTCTTTTGTCGAGTTTGTGTCTGGATACTCCGACCATGAAGAGGCTGTGTAAAGCCGCGTATCCACCAAAAATGTTGACAACATTTATGTTTCCAACTGTTTACAACTCAACAAAAGTTACCAACATGTGTTTCCGATGTTACCGACAAATGTTTCCAACAAGCGTTTCCACCGAGGGAACAAATGTTTGCAACAAGCGTATTCCTTTTATGTTGCCGCCGAAATTGAAAAAAACGACACTGTTTCAAGTTTTGTTGCCAACACTAGGTAATTAAAGAAACATTTGTTACCAACACGTGTTGGCAACACAACAGTTGATAACAAAACTTTGGTGGAGACGCGACTTAAGAATATCCAATACCCCATAAAAAAATTAAACCACGATACCCACGAGAATCGTCTCGTGGGTATCGTAAGAGGCGACAGAGGGAAACAAACCAGGTCATGGACAGCAACATCTTTTTAACAAATAAACAAGGCGTAAAATTAAAAATTTTGTACAACCGACTTCTACATAAATTATTAAGGATAACTCAAGAACTACTGGTCAGACCTTGATCAAATTTATATGGGACCACATGAGAAGCACCAGCTATCAAATAAAAAAGAATCATCGAAATCGTTTCACCGAGAAAAAATATGAGGTAACACACGTTAAAGAACATACAGTCGAATTGAGCACCTCTTCCTTTTTGAAGTCGGTAGAAAATAAAAACCTGCGGTTGTCAACCCGCCTTCCAAGCGTGACAACTATGGCAAATATCCTATAGTGTGGATACTCACAGTGTCCGGGTCGATGAAGGTGTTGAACTTGTACTTGGTCTTCTGTTTTTCGGTGCCGCTGTCGAAGAATAGAGTGAACTGCGCGTCTTTGCCGCGGCCGCCTACCGGGAAGTATAGCCCGGCTATGAGGTGGCCCTTTTGGTCGCGGGCAAGGAGACTCCTGGGGTAACAAAATCTTGGTTACTTAAATAGTTCATAATGTTTTTTTTTTTTTTATAAACTGAATCTGAAACATGTAGTGAGAAACGAACTTAGAGACTTTGACGATCGGTAAATTGGGCAGTTTCATGGGGTTGGGGATCACTAGTGCCCGAGTAATGGTACAACCTGCACCTTCCCGCTTATCTGTTAAGTATTTATTGGCAGTCTTTTTATATTATTAATGTTAATTCTTGTAAAATGCCTAATTTTCGTAGAGGATAGGAACAAAATGGAATCTTCGATATGTTTGTAGAAATAATATGGTGTATATATATATATAGTAATCTATAGAAATCACAACAGCGCCACCTACCGGGTCCAATTGAGTTTTTAAACCCTGGATGGTTTATTTTCCCCACTCGCACAATAATTCATCATAATCGATCGAGCCATTTTCGAGTTTTTGCGAGACTAACAGACAGCAATTAATTTTAATACATAGAGATATAATAAAACTCCTTAAAATATTACTAATATTTATAGATTTCTTTTTTATAAAAAAGGAGGCAAAGTAGTCTGCGGTTAATGTTATGGCTCTGTTGCTAAGTGATCACAACCGCTAATGAACAACTGCAACACTAGATTTTGTACGTGGTAGAGCCACGCTGCAGCTATATTAATAGTATAGTTGTAGCACGAATGGGTCGGCTCGACCAGGGAAGAGCCACGCTCTTACAGAATACCAGCGTAAAATAGCAGCTTAATGCTGCTGTGTATCGTATGGTGAGTGTAGAGAACCGGAGACCCATGTTACTGGAAAAGATTCATTCTATCTTAGTCCTCACGGCTGACAACGCATCTGCATTTTAATTCGCAAACGAAGATAGATGTAGATGTCTATGGGCCATAGCAACCACTTATCATCAGGTGGACTGTGTGCTCGTTTGTCACCCTTATCCTATAAAAAAACTAGAGGAATCACAGAGATGGTTTGCTAGCCTTTTGATAGAAGTATGTCTTTTCTTGAAGTTTCCTAAGTCGTATTGGTCCGGAAAACCTGCTGGCGACAATAAATTCTGATTGACTTTGATTTTTTAAATTTGCTATCCCTGGAATTACTTCGTTTGGGAGATACGCACCTGAAGTTGTACACAAGGTTCCGCCTCTCGGTGACATTGACGCCGTCCAGGTATGGCCTGGCAACGTACACCAGCGAGGTCTGGCACTTGACCGTAGCGCCGCGCGTCTCCCGCTCGCGCCACTCCACGTAGCTGCCGTTGTGCGGACTGAACGCATAGCTGTACTCCTTGCGGCACTGCGGCTCGTCCGATTGTGTGAACCAACCTTAAGAAGACGCAGACAAATTACATTTTTTATATAGAACAAGGTTGAAAAACGAGCACACATTCCACCTGATGGTAAATGGATGCTTTGGCCCATAGACATCTACATTTATCCTCGATGAAGATTCAAAATGCAGATGCATTGTCACCCTGAGGACTAAGATGAAATGCCTCGTTTCCAATAAAAAGGGTCTCCGGTTCTTTACACTCACCATACGAAAGACCATAAAGAAAGACATACCATTAAGCTGCTATTTTACGCTAGTATTCTGTGAGAGCAAGGTTCTACCCCTGTCGAGCCGACCCATTCATGCTACAAGCATAATATAGCTGCAGAGAGGCTCTACTATTTATGAAACAAAAGATCGGGTCAAAACAATTATTACAAGTAATAATTCATAATGGATCCAACCCATAAACAGCTACATAACTAAATAAATATCCCCAGATCGACCCCCGGGTGTCGAAATAGGATACAAAGCAAAACAAATCAGGGAAGCAGCGTCTTCTTAATCTATACAAATAAATAAAATTGCAGGGTCTGTCTGTAATATTGAAATAACCGGCTTATAGAAGCTTAATAGTAAGCTCTGGGAGATTTTGCATGCTATTAAAACATAAAGAACTATTTTAAAAAATGTTGTCTCTCTATCTGTTCAGGCTAATTTTCGGAATGATTGTACCGACTGTGATGAAACTTTACGAACAGATAGGAGCAATGCCAAAAAATACTTCACCTTTTCGGAAAAATATATCTCCTATATTTTATTTGAAAAGGTGAAGTTTTTTTTTTATTAATATGTGCGACGGTTGACAAGCTAGCAACCGCGGTTTCAAGTTTTTCTCAGGAAGATGTTGCTGCCCTATCTCCTGTTTCATTTCCCTTTGCCGCCTCCAACGACACCCGGCGGCTTTAAGGCGATACCCCGACCACAACCTTGCGATAGTGCGTTTTTCTTCGTTATTCAGAGACTATTATCTCATTAGTTATGATAAGTAAACTACATCTAAAAGCACATTATTAATGTACGATATCCTATCATCACATTCCACGTTCTAATTTGTTTTTATGTTTTATACATACATTTAAAATCTACTTTTAAAAAATGACTAAAATGATTGATTGTGCATCTGTTGCTATAGGTAACGCTCTAATCGTTTGAGGATTACACTAATGGATAGATAATTTAAAAATCTATATTATTCACGTTTTATTTAATTTTTAAAGTTCTTTTTTAATTAAAATTAATTCCAAAAATTGTGTGAATTCTATGATAAATGGGCGTACGCAGAGTGCGGGCGGCAGTGCACTGCATGTTCAAGGTTATTTGGTCAGGGAAACGCCTTAAACGACACAGAAGATAAACACGTCTGGTGATGTAAACCGCACTGTTCTATGCTAGATACCCATATCTACTTTATTATTGATGTGTCTTACCTGGTTTGAAGAGATACGACACGCCTATCGGCGAAACACGTGTTTCGCCTCTAAACGAGCAATCCTGAAAAATAGACTGCGGTGACTGACTGCTCAGACCGCTACTTAGGCGCTCTTCAAACTAGTTAAGACATATCTTAACTACATTAGTTTTTATCACCTTGTATAAGTTCATTTTAAAACTCACCGGTATGCGGATACGCTCTATCCGCCATGACGGTGACAACCCTGGGCACATGGTACCCGGGATCGGCCAGCAACACACCAGGGCGGCCGTCGACCGTGATCTGCACGCAGACCATCACATGCTCCTTCTCGGCCGCCTCCACCGACGCCGGCCCCTCCCCACTCGTCACGTACTCTCTCACATCGACCACCGCCTCTTCGCACGAGACCAACGCAGTCGCCGCCGCGAAACCCTTGAACTGCTTATGCAAGCTCCGCCACCTCCTGATCAGCTCGAAACCCAGCCCGACGCAAGTGTGTTTCCGCGGGCGTATAGGGGGCGAGTACTTCCCGAACAGATCTTGGAGGGGTTCGGTGGACTTCTCGAAAGCGTCGTACAGCGAGAGGAAGTTGTTGACGGAATCGTAGTTGTCGGTTAGCAGGAGGCGGCGTAGGACGGCCTCCGCGCGAGTGACGAGGTCCTCGTGTGAGGAGGGCGTGAGAGGTAGTGGGGGGCGCGGCGGGGCCCAGCGGGACCGAGGCAGGGGCGGGCTCAGGCCGCGTGATGCCGAAGCGAGTCAACTCGGCCACTCGGCGCCCCAGCGGCCGACCGCGGGCGCGCCGGCCTCGGCCTCCGCGCCCGCCTCGGCCTCGGCCTCCACGCCGCGTGCATCGTCGCGGCCTCGCTCGTTCGCGACCTCGACGCTCTTCAAGAGCGTCTCACGCTGCCTCTCTAACACCAATGATGACGATTTTTCACGCTCTGTAGGAAAATACACTGTATTAATTTTCGGTGCAAGTTTGCAACGTCAACAATAATTTTAACAAAAAGCTTATTTTTTTTATTAAACAATAGTAAAGTAAGTAGGGCCACGCTTTCACAGAATACCAGCGTAATATAACATTTCAATTAATTCTACTGTGTTTCGTTTTTAGACCTTTGATACTGGTATTGCCAGTAAGATAGAATGCCTCGTTGAGTCTTCACCTGAAGAATAAGTTCTAATTCGGTAATCTAAATAAAAATAATCGATTGGAAACACTGTTTTCTAAGACGAACCGCCCTGTTAACCAATAAGAATAACGTGGTAGAGCTATTGAATGGGTCAGCTCGACCACGCTCCCACAGAATGCTAGCTGTGTTTCATATAATGACTTTAGAGAATCGGTGACCCTTTTTACTTGTAACGGGGCATTCTATCTAACTCCTCAGTAGTACCAACACATCTACATTTTGATTCTTTATCGAGGATAAATGTATTAGCTACGGCAGCTCTTTACAATTAGCTGGAATGTGTGGTCATTTGTCAGTCTTATTTCATAAAGAAGTAAACTCAGATTAAGAACGTGTACTCGTATGCGTCATTGAAGCCGAAGTTAAAACGAAATTAACGCAAATGAAGCAACTGTAGGTAAATATACTCGTAGTATTCTAAGAATGTTCATCACTACTATTGTTTTCTTTTATAAAAGCTATTAAACCATTATAACATTACTCACTTTAGCTACCTACCACTCCTTTTCATTCTTATCTACCTCTTTAAAAACAATTGCATTACGGACATGAAAACCTGTTAATCCTTTCGCATAGATACACACTACAACGTAATAAATGTAGAGCCATTCTGCAGCTATATTAGTAGTATAGTTGTAGCACGAACGGGTCGGCTCGACCGGGGAAGGACCACGCTCTCACAGAATATCAGCGAAAATAGCAGCTTAAAACTGCTGTGTTTCGTATGGTGAGTGTAGATAACCGGAGACCCTTTTTACTGGAAAAGAGGCATTCCATCTTAGTCACCACGGGTGACAACGCATCTGCATTTTGATTCTTTATTGAGGATAGATGTAGATGTCTATGGGTCGCAGCAACCACTTACCATCAGGTGGACTGTGTGTTTGTTTGTCACCCTATTCTATAGAATTCTATAGAAAAGTTACCAAAGTACAAGCAATGTTCTTGAGTTACTCATCATGTCGTGATAGTGATTCCTAGAAAGTGACAAATATTTTACAAAATCGATTGAAGAAATAAAATGAACATCGAAACCATTGTTAATGTTTTCAAATTAAACCTTAATAAGCAATATCGTAATTTCCCAATGAGTATTTGCCTCATCATTGGGTCATCATGATAAGCATTGAGGCTAATTTTCTCGCACGAGTAGTAACGCTATAATATTGTGATATCATTACACGTGCGAGAAAATTATGAGCGTGAAATATATATACTTTATTACTATTATGGCTTTACACGATGACGAGAGATTTGATTTTGATATTTTAAAATAAATTTACCGCTAGAGGCTTGTTTATTAGATTTTCCACGATCTTTACTTGACGATTTTTTCCTTGACATTAAAAGAAAAAATCATTGATAAATTTCAGAATTCTTATGGTTCGAAAATTTTAAATAAAGTTGAGTCACAGTCTACAGTCGTCCCACTGCCGGGCACAGGTCATCTCTCATTTCTGAGAGATGACCTGAAAGTGACTACCGTGCTCCCCAATATTATTGAGGTACTTCACATATCATCGAAATATATTTTAGACATGCAGCTTTCATTATGATGTATTGCTTCACCGCAAAGCACGTTTTAAATCAGCTCTTTAATTGCAATAAAATCTTAGTCGGCGGGGATCCAACCCGGGTTGCTCGCGTACTGTAATATTTACGGTGAACACTTAACCCTTGAATTACCACGATTCTTAAATTAATATGATCATTACGAGTATCAATAGAGCTTACACATAAGCCTCCCCATTGATTGCGTAAGAGTGAAGATATGTGTCGGAACAGCCACGCGTGCCAGGCGTGTTGGAAACAACAGCTTTTTATTATTCTAGTTGTTACTAGCTAATACCCGCGACTTTGTCCGCGTTGCTTGATACATTAACAAAGGAAACATATCACTGAACACGTAGTGCTTATAAAAATCGTTGTTTCTTAAAACTTTATGAAGACATTGCAATGTTATTTTTTTAGATAAGGACCAAGTGTCTAAGAAATAAAACTTAGAAAACCTATTTGAAATATATTCAGTAGTTTTTCCGTGATGCGCGCACAACTGCAAACCTCAATCATTTTATTTAAAAATAATTTTAGCTGTTAGTAGCTGATATCCGCGACGTCGTCCGCCTTGCTTGATATATATTAACAAAGAAAACACGCATCACTGAACACGTAGTGCAACCTCTATCATTTTCAACCGACTGCAAAAAGGAAGAGAGGTTTACAATTCGTCGGAATTTTTTTTTATGTATGTACATCGAAAACTCGAAGACGCTTGAACCGATTTGGAAAATTATTTTTTTGTTTCAAAGAGTATACTTTCCAGGTGGTCCCATTATAATTTTATTGAAATCGGTCCAGTTAAAAAATCAACAATAAATTATATTTATATTGGAGTCGGTTGTACAAAATTTTTAATTTTACCACTTGTATTCATATAGATAAGGGAGGTAATGCTACCGACGCCGGTTTCCAGGGGCGTAGCGTGAAGTAATATAGACGTGGGCGAAGTCGCATGAGCGAGGCCCCTTTTCTTTCGTTCCCAAGATCTAACCAATAGATCTATCCCACCAAACATGCTTTGACATGACATACCTACTCACAGCTATTAATTCCTGACAAGTCTCATATTCCGTCAATGTATCGGTCGCGGTCTTTGAAGGTAGTTACAACGGCCTCGCAGTCGCACTTAAGAGGGGCTTCTTGCGAGGCCCCAAACAAACAAATTTGTAAAAATTGTAAAAGTGATAATTAGTCATCTATGGTAAAGTCTGGGGGCAACGCACACAAAAGGGCCTCGCGAGGCCGTGGGCAAGGGCCCACTTCGCCCACGCCTAGCTATGCCACTGCCGGTTTCTTTTCCCTCCTCCTCTTACGACACCCACGTGATGAATGGGGCAGTAGATTATTTTACGTCTCTACCACTCTGCGAAATAGTGTGTAATAAAAGTGAATTGTGTGCGATTTGCTAAGTAATAACTACAGTCATCGGGCTTACGTCAGCGACTCAATACAGCTCTCGTAAAAACCTCTGACGTAAAACTTATGACAATGAATAAAACAAACCATTTTCAACCGACAAAAGGAGGAGGTTCTCAATTCGTCGGAATCTCTTTTTATGTATGTTCACTGATTACTCGAAGACTTCTGAACCGATTTAGAAAATATTTTTTTTGTTTCAAAGTGTATACTTCCCAGGTGATCCCATATAAAATTGATCAAGGTCTGACCAGTAGTTTTCGAGTTATCCTTAATAATTTATATTGAAGTCGGTTGTACAAAATTTTTAATTTTACCGCTTGTTATTGTATCGTTTTATACGATGAGCTAAACTTTGTTTGCTTTTAGTTTTAACTAAACACAAAGTTATTGACACAACACAGCTGGATACAGCAGGTCTATTCGCTAACTTTCACGACACTAAAATAATATTCACTTTCCAACCGACTTCAAAAAGAGGAGAAGGTTCACAATGCGACTGTATTATTTGTAGGTGTGTTACTTCAGAACTTTTTTCTAGGTATACCGATCTTGATGATTTGTTTTTTATCTGAAAACTGGGGCTTCGTTAGTGATCCCATATTAAGATCTGACCAATAGTTTTTGAGTTATCCTTAATAACTTTGCTTTTCGATAAGTAATAAAAAGACTAGATACAAAATCAGTGACAAAAAATGTCCTTACCGAATGAGCGCCCACTCGAACATTTGGGTGCGCTTTTAATTTGTACGTAGCTTTGTGAATACAACTTTAGGTAATGCACTTAAGGTTGAATTTACATTAATGTGTTTTTATTTCAACTAGAATAATTACGTCAAAACAATTGGCGACAGTTTTTAGAGAACTATTGCCTGGGATTGTGTATCTAGTTTTTTATTAGTGATCGATGACTATGGCTCACAAAACATACAACGCTATGAACTATCCTTTTGGTGTCAACAAAGTTAACGGACTGGGTTAACTCTCCTTTCTGATGAGAGGGCTAGGGTACAGTTAGTCCGCCGCGCTGCTACATTATGTGTTGGCGGATTTCACTTATCTTTTTGTGTGTGTTTCTCAGATATATGCAGATGCCCTCAAGACGTTTTTTCTTTATGTGAACGCTGTGTACGTTGCAGTACGGTTAACTATTATAGGAACGATCCCCCCGCATCGATAAATTCGTTAGTTGCAATTTTAAGTGATGTTTTACAACGTGCTTGGTTGTTTTTCTACGGACTTCAAAAAGGAGACGGTACTCAATTCGACTGTATGTTTTTTATGTGTGTTACCTCATAACTTTTTACTGGGTGAACCGATTTAGATTATGCTTTATAAATAATAAGCTGGTGCTTCACAAGTGGTCCCAGATAATTTTGATTAAGGTCTGACCAATAGTTTTTGAGTTATTCTTAATAATTTATATTGAAGTCGGAAAAATGAGCACACACTCCACCCGATAATAAGTGGCTGTTGTGTGTGCTAATAGACATTTAATAAAGATTAAAAATAAAATGCAAATCTTTTGTCATCCTGACTACTAAGATAAAATGCCTCGTTTCCAGTAAAAAGGGGTCTATGGTTCTCTACACTCAACAATATTTCAAGTGTATCTGAGGCAGTGGCGTAGCGTGCCTTCGAGGGGCCCTGTATCAAAATTTGTTGGGGGGCCCCAATGAAGAGTAAAGATTTCATAAAAGGAACAAAAACGCTTGCATTGAATTCAAATTATTATATATTGATTTTAAGTTATTCATCATCATCGTTACAGCCCTTCATAAGTCCAAGGAATGAAAAAACGAATAAAGGAATAAAAAACATATACATAAAAATGGTCTTCAGTTCTCTATGTACACATAAATTATCGTCAATTATCACGACAACGGCAAAAGTACTAATTCCACTAGTTCATCATCATCATCATCATCATAACAGCCCTTCATAAGTCCATTAAAGAGCATAGGCCTCACCCAAGGAATGCCACAAAGCACGGTCCTGAACCACCTGCATCCATCGACTTCCTGCATGTCTTACCAGGTCGTCACTCCATATAGTGGGGGGACGCCCTACACTTCATCCGCCGGTACGAGGCCGCCACTCGAGAACCTTTTTCCCTATCGGTTGCCGGTTCTTCGAGCTATATGTCCGGCCCATGGCCACTTCAGCTTACTAATTCGTTGGGCCATGTCGGTGACTCTGGTTCTACTGCGCATATCCTCATTTCTAAGTTTATCACGCAGAGAAACTCCGAGCATAGCCCTCTCCATAGCTCGCTGAGCAACCTTGAGCTTCCTCATCCGGCCAGCAGTGAAGGACCACGTCTCAGTTCCGTATGTCATCACTGGCAACACGCACTGGTTGCACAATTTCGTTTTCAAGTTTTGAGGTATACCTGACTAGAAGATGTGCCGTTATTTCCCGAACGCTACCCAGTCGAGTCGAATCCCTCGATTGACCTCTCGGTCGAAGTTGGACTTACTTAGTCGGACTATTTGTCCCAGGTAAACATAAACGTCAACAACTTCGAGCTTAGAGCTACCAACAACTACCGACATAGGTGTGACATGGACATTAAACATGATCTTTGTTTTGTCCATGTTCATCTTAAGACCTATCCGTTGGGAAAAACTATTGAGGTCATTAAGCATAGTGCTTAGGTCCTCCAGCGATTCTGCCATAAGGACTATATCGTCGGCAAATCGAAGGTGAGTGATGTACTCGCCATTGATGTTAACACCGTATCCTTACCAGTCCAGAAGCTTGAAAACGTCTTCCAATGCAGCGGTGAAGAGTATCGGGGATATAACGTCACCCTGTCTTGCACCTCTCTGCAATTGGATAGGTTTCGTACTCTGGTTCTGTACTCGGATAGCCATCGTAGCCCTACTGTACAAGCACTTCAGCACTTCGATATACCGACAGTCAACTTGGCATCGCTGAAGGGACTGCAGCACCGCCCGAATTTCGACGTAATTTTGATTGAAAGTCTTTGGGCTTTCTCATAGTCCACATACGCCAGAAATAGTGGTAAATTGTACTCCTCGGACTTCTGTACAATTTGCCGAAGGGTATGTATGTGGTATATGGTGCTAAAGCCTTTTTGGAAACCGGCTTGTTCGGGAGTAATGACTCTCGAAAACAGCATGTAGACGCGGCTCAAAAGGGAACTCGGTCTGTAGTTCTTCAAGAGAGCGTTGTCACCTTTCCGGAGTAGTGCCACCATGGAGGACGGAATTAAAGAGCTTCTGAAGGACATCAAGTATCGGTTTTCCACCCGCTTTCAGAAGCTCCACTGTAATTCCATCCAGCCTGGGATCTTGCCGTTTTTAAGATGCTGGAGAGCCATTCTAATCTCGCTCAGACTGACGTCCGAGATATCATCGGAATAGTGTCGGATAAGACTCGCTCTTGGATCGTTACTCACACTTACGTGTGGCTCCAACGATGATGTGTACAGCTGCCAATAGAACCTCTCAATCTCACTCAAAACCTCAGGTGTCCCGGAAACGACGCTGCCATACTCGGTCTTCAGCTTCGACAGTTGGCTCTTTCTGGCAGACAGATCTCTTGCAAAGACTTGGGAGCCCTGGTTCTGCTCGATCTTTTCTTTAATACGAGCAGAATTAAAGTTGCACAAGATCTGTATGTTCAGTTGCCTGTACGCTGTCAAATCTACTGAAGACTGCAGCTATATACCCCGTCTAAAAGCCATTGAGATTAGAGTGTGATCGGAGACTTTTTGTTTCTTCTGCGGCGGGTCTTGCAAAACTTAGCTCAGACCGCATGGACAGTTTCCACGAGCTTGTCATTCATATCGTCCATTGTATTGCAATCTTCTAGGCACTGAAAACGGTTTCGTAGCTCGAGCTGAAAGGTTTCTGGACTTTGGATTAGAGCACGAGAAGGACGGAGCGTTGACTTCATTAGACGTGACTTCTCCAACTTAACGTTTAGGTTCAGTGTGCCTCTCACCATTCGGTGATCGCTGCCGGTTTTCACCCTCGCGATCACTGAGACATCACTGAATAGTTGTCGTCTGGTCGTCATAATAAAGTTAATCTCATTTTTTGTCGAACCGTCGTGGCTCGACCAGGTCCACTTCCTGTGGGGCCGCTTCTGGAAGAAAGAGTTCATCATAAAGAGTCCTTCTTTCTCCATGAAGTTCGCCAGCTGCTGGCCCTTTGGGTTCCGTTGCCCTATTCCGAATTTCCCTACTTTCAGCTCACCGTTCTCTCTTGTGCCTAGTTTTGCGTTGAAGTCTCCCATTAACACCGTATAGTGGGTTTTGGAGGAATGCATTGTTCTAGAGATATCCTCATACATTTCTTCCACCTCCTCATCGGCGTGTACCGAGGTTGATGCGTAAACCTGTATAACCTTCAGCGATTACCGTTCGGTGATTCTGAGTATAAGGTCCGCAACCCTCGTCGACACACTCCCAATCTTTACAACGTTGTTAACGAGAGACTTGTGGACGATAAATCCGACACCTCCTTGGGACAGATGGTCGCCCTCCTGGTGATAGAACAAATTGCCGGATTCGAGGATTACCGTGACCTCCCCCTCTCTTCAGACTTCGGATAATCCTATGACATTCCAGTGCAACTTGTCTATCTCTTCTTCTAGCTCCAGGACCTTCTCGTCAGTCCTCAGGGTGCGTGCGTTATAAGTTGCCATGTCGAGTCGTCGTAGGTGGCAACAGAACCTCCACCGGAGACTCTTAGCACCCCCTGCCTCGCTGTTACCATGGTCGCCACCTTAGCCAGGAATAGCGGGGCTGCCGGGGACTGGGGGCCATCTCTTCGTTACTTTCATGGGGGTATATTGCCATAGTTGCCACGCTTGGCGAGCGGGTTGGCAAGCGCAGTTTTTTTATTGTTGTTTTGCTGTTATCAGAAAGATGCTGCTGCCCATCCTCTGCCTCAGTTTCCGTCTGTCGCCTTTTACGACACCCACGGGAAGATATGGGGTTGTGAGTATTCTTACCCGCCACTACACGGGCTTATGAGTTATTACTTACAATAAATACTCCTAGGAACTAAGCTAGCCAAACAATTTAATTTTCGTGCCTTTTGTTCGGCGAACATAGCTGAAGACGATTTCAGTTTTACTAAATTCTTTACTTCTTTAGAGAATAGTGATAGCCTTTCCTGTCCCATTAGAAGTCCTTGGAGTTTTTGCTTACACACGTTGGGGGCCCCTGTAGCCCGGGGGCCCCGTATCATTGATACGGCTGATACGGCGGTAGCTACGCCCCTGATCTGAGGTATACCTTCACGCACTGCAGCAACTTAAAACACTCCGGAGGAGTTGGTGTGGTTCTCTTGACCTACCAAAAGCTACCATAAAGTAATTTATTTTTTAAATCGTTACTTTCTTTTTAACCTCCAAATAGGCATTTTATAATTTACTATCAATCTACCCACACGTCGTTATCTGCTATAAACTTGTCAAAATAATTTATCGTGCCTATCAATCATCTTTCATAACGTAAAGCAATTGATAAAATTCTTACCGAAATATTATTCAACAACAATCATATCAATCCTTTCCTAAAAAAGCGCATTAGAAACAAGTAAGAAACATTATCTTTCCCCCTAATTTCTCCCCCCTCCGTTCATCTCTTTCTGTCACTTTATGATCACTAGTTCTGTCATTAATTTAAGTAAACTTCGCCATGTTTTTTAATTTCAATTTTAGATTTTAGAATATAATATTATTTATCGTGCGCTGTACTGTACCCATTAACTTTTCACTTCTTTTTTATTCCCTTTTTAGGTTGTCTGGAAGAAACTGCTGAATCTGTACAGCAATAAAACCGTCTTTTGTTTTCTCTCTGTTTGTTTCTTGTTATGTTATATGTTTTCTTAGTGTAAAATATTTCTTAGTGTAAAAGGGTATATTGTATTGTAAAAAGAATAAATGTAGATAATATTTCCCACATCCAAAGTGTCAAAAAGTGAATTTAAATTGCCAGGCAACATACATTTTATTACCAGGCACAGACCCTATTTCTTGCGAGGGTTTTGGGAATAGAGCCAGTATCCATCTTAGTCGTCGAGGTGACAACGTATTTGTAGCCTCTTTTCGATTTTTGAACTTCCACCTGATGGTAAGTGGCCACTGAAGTCCATCAGAACTATGAACTCAAATGTCACTTCTGTTTTATAAAAACATGAGAGGATCGCCCCGCTCAGTCACAAATGTTCGCAGAGTTCGCATTTTAAAATACAAATATTTTATTTTCTCAGCACACAACTTTTTTTTACGATATTTTCCTAAACTTTATGTCGTACTCGACGAGTAGGTACGACATAAACATAGGCTCATAAAATTGTAATCAACAATTTCAGTGTTGCTGGAGGCGCTGAAACTCTGATTGCTTGTGTATTACTTATGAAAAGTAAAATAAATATAAGTAAACCTGCAGCCTATGTATTCCATTGCTGGGTACAGGCCTACTGTCATTTCAGAGAGGGTTTTAGGGCAAGGAAATGTCCGTCGCGTTGCCCCAATGTCAATTAGTGAGTATCTTTTTTATAATTCAGATATGCGAGGGTTTTAGGGCAAGGAAATGGCTGCCGCGTTGCCCCAATACGAATTAGAGAGTCTCTTTCTTATAATTCAGGTATGCAGGTGAGGAATCACGATGTTTTCTTTCACTGCAGAGCACGTGTTAAATCAGCACTTTTAATTGCAATTTACAATGTGCCTGCGGATATCGAACCCATGTTGCAGTAAAATGATAGCGAGGCCTTGAGCTAACACGGCTACTGTATATTACGAAATATTCTGACTCCTGACTTACGAACTTAACTTTCAAACAAAGAACTGATACGGATTGTGTAAATCCATTCAGAACTAAGTAAGAACAAGATATGACTGTTTTAGAGTGATATTCCACTTCTTAATACAATATACGTGGTATTTTATTAAGAAATGGAATATCACTCTAAAGCAGTCATATCTTGTTCTTACATAATTCTGAATGGATTTACACAATCCGTGTCAGTTCTTTGTTTGAAAGTTTGATTCTATTTTACAGTCACACAATGCATTGCGCGGGAATTTCCTTTCGAGGACAATACTCGTACAATGTCGTAAGGTGTTTTTTTTTGTTACTAGTGTGTGGAATTCCTTGTGGATTATAACTAAGTATCAACATTATTATTTTTTTTATATAGGATAAGGGTGACAAACGAGCACACAGTCCACTTGATGGTAAGTGGTTGCTGCGGCCCATAGACATCGACATCTATCGTCTATTACAAATTAAAATGCAGATGCGTTGTCACCCGTGAGAACTAAGATGGAATGCCTCATTTCCAGTAAAAATGGCCTCCGGCCACATGCATTCACCAAGCGAAATGCAGAGGTAAACCGCTACTTCACGCTGGTATTCTGTGAGGTCGTGGTACCACCCCGGTTCGAGCCGGCCCATCCGTGCGACAGCAAAAGCTGCTGCGTGGCTCTACCACTGTTAATTGTTGTTAAAAATTAAGAATAATCATAATTGCGCATTCGATTTTTTTGACAATTTTTAGTTGAATACTGTTTTAAAAAACCAAACTGATTAAAAAAAATATTGTGTACTACTAGCTCGCCAGTCAAACGTTCTTCTGCCCTTTTCGACGACCCTTCATATAAAAAATCCTTAAATTCGTAATAAAAAAATATAAAATGTCACTTATCAGGATAAAAACTATCCTATCTCTCAAATTGGACGAAACTGCACAGAGTGTGCAAAATTTCATTGAAATCAGTTCAGTAGTTTAGGAGTTCATCGCGGACAAACAACGTGACACGTATTTTTTATATATAAAGACTATTATACGATTATGTAAGAACTTTATCACAGCTTTATTATAGTTATGAAAATTTAATTGAAAATGGTTGCTAAGCAATATTTAATCGTTATTGATCCTAAATAGTCATTCAAAATGAAAAATGATTAGAGAAACCTAAAGATTATTTTCAAACACCTATTCAATGATATCCTACTTGACGTAGTTCATCAATTTTCATTTTTCCTTTTCATATAACGGCGACTGGTTGTCGCCATATTGAATTTTGATTACTGTCATGTCTTTAGTGACACTCACAATATTAAAGATAAATCGATTGACGTAAGAATTATCAAAATCGGCCCACACGTTTATAATCTCTAGTTATAGTCTCTAGAGCGCCACAAAGGAACAAATATACATACATACATATATAGGCTGATAAACACATAACCCTTCTTTGCGTTGCGCAGTCGGGTAAATATGTTATGTTAACGCCATCTCAATATTTTTATAGATTTTCTTATCTATCACACCAACAATATACGTAATTCTGTCAAAACGAGTTATGCTAATGTGGAACAATATACTTTGTACCTTTGTACATTAACACCACGATAATTATTTCCGGCAGACAATTATCGCAACTAATACACAGGTAGAGGAGTCAAAATGACGTACCTAAATTTTGCTTGCTCTTTCTGACGATTTTTTTTATAACTGGCTTTACGGCTCTGGGTTCTAGCTCTTCTGAGCCTGAAGTTACAATGTATAATTATTATCCTTCATAGTATACTGCTTCACAACATGTTGATGCGTCTCATTGTGCAGCCCTTGAGAGATTTTAACGGCAACGTGAGCCAGCAGACAGCTGAAAGTTGGCGACATCTCAAGAGTATCTCAAGGCGCCTAAGCAGACAGACACTATATCTTGAGATATACACTACCATGTAGTTTACACAATTCCTTGTAGTGGTGGTGTCAGAATATCCACTTCCTCATACCGTGGGTGTGTGAGAGGCGACAGAGGAAAACTAAAATAGAAGATGGGCCGCAAAGGAGTGGAATAAGTTGCCAGGATCTGTGTTTTGTTCCAGGGAACTTTTGATAGGCTGTCACGCTAAAGATAAGGGCGACAAATGAGGACAGTCATCGAACACTGGCAATAATGGCCTCAATCGGGAACAAAATGCAGATATTGTCTTTTTTATGGGATAAGGGTGAAAAACGAGCACATAGTCTACCTGATGGTAAGTGGTTGCTGTGGCCCATAGGCATCAGCACTTATCCTCGATTACGAACCAAAATGCAGATGCGTTGTCACCCGTGAGGACTAATATGGAATGCCATGTTTCCAGTAAAAAGGGTATCCGGTTCTCTACACTCACCATACGAAACACAGCAGTGTTAAGCTGCTATTTTACGCTAGTATTCTGTGAGAGCGTGGTCCTTCCTCGAATCATTGGTGCCACAACAATACCAGTAATATAGCTGTAGCATGGCTCTACCACGTAAAAAATGAATTTTGAGTCGAATTGAGTACCGGCTCCTGTTTGAAGTTAGTTCCAAAAAACAACAGTGTGAAGCTGGGGTTTGCTAGTTAAATATAAATAACGCCACATTAATTGATCCTACCCAAGCGAAGCCGAGGCGGATAGCTAGTCTTTGTTATATTGGATTTCCGTAAAGTAACGCCTGATTTTATTAATTATCTGAAAACAGTAATTTATAAAATTTTAACGTAAGTAATATTAAATTTCAGTTACAGCTTTGGAACCCATGCGAGATGTTTTAAACGTGCTTCCAGGGAATATGATTCACCCGGAATTCTAAAAGCGTTATCGTAAACATGAGAACAAAGTACACGCGTAGCGGATGATTTAGTTGGCATATTTTGTTACTAACTAACTAATAGGATTTGTCCACATCATCATGAGATAAGAAATGGCCTAATAATGCAGGATGCGAACTGTTAATTATGATACTGTCTGATCTACTCCAGAACAAAGCACATTACGCGACAGTAGGGGTGCAGACCGCAAACTCTGAAAGTCATGGGTTCAAATCCGCATTATTTTCTTTTTACTACTCTAAGGTAACGTTTAACTACAACTCCACCTCATGGTAAGTTAAGTAGCCTAAGATAGTGAAACGCACTGACTTAACAAAAGCCTATTCAATCTTGCCTTGACGATTAAACAGAGTGGTTTGGGGCTCGTAATAATGTTAGTAAAAGTCGATGTAGACCTCTTTATGTTGATTAAGTTTATTCCACTGAAACCAATATATTAATAATATTTTTTTTATAGGATAAGGGTGACAAACGAGCACACAGTCCACCTGATGGTAAGTGGTTGCTGCGGCCCATAGACATCTACATCTATCCTCTATTAAAAATCAAAATGCAGATGCGTTGTCCTCCGTGAGGGATAAGATGGAATGCCTCGTTTCCAGTAAAAAGGGTTTCCGGTTCTTTACACTCACCATACGAAACACAGCAGCGTAAAGCTGATATTTTACGTTGATATTCTGTGAGAGCGTGGTCCTTCCCAGGTCGAGCCGACCCATTCGTGCTACAACTATACTACTAATATAGCTGCAGCATGGCTCTACCACGTAAAATTTTTTTATGATCTAGTTAAAGCTCAATTTTCTAGCACTCTCTTAATGTCAAAATATACACCAAGAGACTTTTTCAACCGATTTTTCTGCCGACTTCCAAAAAGGAGACGGTACTCAATTCGACTGTATTTTTCTTATGTATGTTATCTCATACCTTTGTTCTACGTGAACCGATTTCGATCATTCTTTTTTTATTTGAAAGCTGGTGCTTGATCAAGGTCTGATCAATCATTATTGAGTTATCCTTAATAATGTATATTGAAGTCGGTTGTACAAAATTTTTAATTTTACCACTTGTTCTTTGACGACTTTGTGGCGCAGTGGCTTAGCAATGAGTTGTTGCGCTGGGGGCCGCGGGTTCGAATCCCGCACGGAACATGTATTTGTATGGCCTAAAAATAATGTTCCGGGTCTGGATGTTTGTCCTTGTGCAATTTGTGTTTGTAAACTGCCTCCACGATACAGGAGAAAATTCTAGCGTTACATTTTAAAAAAAAAGATAGAAAAGATAGTTCTGTCCACTGATGAACATAGATCTTTTCAAAAATGTACCATATTTTAAATTGTTGTATCTATTATCTTTTTATCTTCCTTAATATTTAATTAGCAAGACAAAGTCCTACACTGGAAATGGACCTGTCTCGTTGCATAGAAAATTTATGTACCTAGATTACTACTCTGTGCATCAATTTATGACTTCGGTGACATAGTTCCACGAATGTACCTACATTCATCAGTCGGAAACTATAGCAGAATAATAATTACCTGCAATTGTCATTACCCGTAATAAATCACCTAAAATTCATTTAATACCTTTTTTACAACTTGGCCGTTAGTTTAATTATTTACAAAAAGTCTTGGGTTCGATTAATCGATTGTTCTCGTGAACTATTAGTGTAACCATTGGACTCCATTCAAAAGTTATTTAGATTTGTCTGAAAAGTAACATTACTTAAAGTAATTCTTATTTTACAGCCGACTTCAAAAAAAGGTGAAGGTTTTTTATTCGACCGTTCTTTTTACCCCAGAACTTTTTTCTAGGTGAATCGATTTCAATAGATTTATTATTTGAAAGCTGGTGTTTCTCGTGTTGTCCCATATAAATTTGATCAAGATGTGACAAGTAGTTTTTGAGTTATCCTTAATAACTTCGACTACATTGATGATGTTCTCATTTTATTTATATTGAAGTCGGTTGTACAAAATTTTTAATTTTGCCACTTGTTTAAGTATAAATTAATATATATGTGTAACTATTTCAAGAAAAATACAATAATAACTTTTATGAAAAAAAAACATAAAATAATTTCAAGGTTCCGTTGAAATAGGCAAAAGTATACTTTTTTCAATCAAAAATCTAAGAGATAGATCAACAAATACGCACATAAAATATTCTATTACGAGAAATATCGTAAAATTACATTTGAATCTTGTAACATATAAGGAACATGGCGGTGTCAAAAGAAATGTAAATACAAAAGTTACTTCCTGGCAACACTGAAACCCTCCGTGAACAAGCGTTTTATGGTTAGTTGGAGTGGTTAAAAGAAATATTAGTGATGTTTGGTAATGATATATATTATACGTGGTAGAGCAATGCTGCAGATATTATGGTTGTAGCACGAATGGGTCAGCTCGATCGCTGAAGGACTACCCTTTCACAGGATACCACCGTAAAATAGCAGCAGACCCTTTTTACTTGAAACGAGACATTTCATCTAAGTCCTCAAGGGTGACAACGCATCTGCATTTTGATTCATAATCGAGGATAGATGTAGATATCTATGGGCTACAGCTTTCACTTGTTATCAGGTAGACTGTGTGCTCGTTTCTCACCTTTAATCTATAAAAAACGGCATTACTAAAACTCATTGCGATAATAATCATTATAAGTGGCTTACATCGCGGTATTATAACCGTTAAGACCGACTTATCATAAAA
Source organism: Parnassius glacialis (assembly GCA_033319125.1). Taxonomy (NCBI): domain Eukaryota; kingdom Metazoa; phylum Arthropoda; class Insecta; order Lepidoptera; family Papilionidae; genus Parnassius; species Parnassius glacialis. Next base: position 7,703,816 of record JAVANC010000011.1, on the reverse strand, counting down.
TATGATAAGACAAAAGGAAATGCTTTAATTTTCCTACTTTCGGGAAATACCACGCCGTTTTCATTTGAGTGTGTCGCCTAACGTATTTTACACGCAATTAACGCTCGCGTTAATTGATTTTGTCTCTCACTTTTGAGTAAAACTTCGCAGTACTATTATTTAGTCTGTGGTAAAACTCAGTTTTATGTATTTCTGAGAATTTAAGTAGGTACTTCTAAATATACTTCTATGTAGATGTATTAACAAAGGTCAGACTTGGTTAATGCATTATTTTAGGTTTAGACTATTTTTTTATAACGATAACATTATGTAGTAGCTCTCGCTCTCTCTTTCTCTCTCTTTCTTTTGAGAGTATAGACCTTTTTAGCTCACTTCAAAATATGGAGGAGATTTACAATTCGACTGTTTTCTTTTGTCTCTTGTAGATTATGCGATTTCTTCGTCAATTGTAAACAGATTTTGATGATTCTTTTTTTATTAAATAGGTTGTACTTCAGGGGTAGTCATATATAAATTTGGAGCAAAAATTCCTTCCCTAAGGGTTGCTAAATAAGGAACAAAGTTTTTAATGTAACTATTTAGACTACATTGAGATTGTGGTATTCCATAGTCCACAGAAAAGATTATAAATAAAGACGGTTTGGCAACGATAGTTTATTTTTTTATTTTTAATCGTTATTAGGAAGACGCTGCTGCCCATCTCATTATTTGTTTCTCTCTGTCGACATGTACGACACTGACGGGATGATATGGGGTAGTGGATATTCTTACACGGCCATAACACGGTTTTACTTTTATTTAAAAAAAATTGATGTTTGATTTTTATATATTGTTTGTGCGAAAGCATTTTTAAGGAAACGAAAAGAATTTAAATACCACTTTGTGTATGCAAGGTCTTTGATAATTGCAATAGGAAATGTCTGGCGGCCATGTTCCACTTTTGGCGGCACGTCGGCTCATGTGATCAAGATGTAGGCCATTGTGTCAGCGACCCCTATTGCGGGCACACTGGAGTATACTTGGTTTTAAGAGGGCACTCTTATGAGACTTCGCAAAGTATCTCGTAGTTAGGCGGAATAGTTTTCTTTTTTAAATTTAAAACTAAGCAGACAGTGGGGTTTTATATTTCTAGTATCCTCTCATGGTAAGTGTAGTATGCACTCATTATACGTACATATTAATAGTTAGCGCCTAAAAATATTTTACGTACGTTTTTTTATTGAAAAAGTATCTAGAATGTCTGGTCTACAGTTTTTATCACCATCATTCTCTATCGAAGCAGTCATGTGGTCTAATCAAATTCGACACGTATGATAAACGGAATAGTGGTTATTTTATCAGTATTCAGAATATTGCAGTATATTATCGTGCAGCTAGTACTGTAATGTCGTAGAGCTATAATGCAGTTGTATTAAGGCCGCAGTACCGTAATAAATGGGTTGGCTCGATCGGGAAAGGCCCACATGCGCATATAGTACCTATGTAAAATAGTAGCATCTGCTTCATCTGGCGAGTGAAGAGAAACGGAGACCCTTTTACTGCTAACGAAGCTTTACTAGGATGCAGATCTCTGTTTCTGTCTAGAATTTCTGTCACCAAGCAGCAGTTTGAGCACTGCTGTGCAGTCTGAAGGGTATGGAGAGCCAGCATAATTACAGAACCACCTGCCAATCGTGGCAACTATGGCAAACTTCTCCCTATGACGCAATGTATGGGGAGGCCTATGTTCAGCAGTGGACTTTTATAGGCTGTAACGGATGGCCGGATATATACAGACTGTGAGGTATATAACGTGGTAGAGCCATGCTGCAGCTATATTAGTTGGTATAGTTGTAGCACGAATGGGTTGAGACCGGGGAAGGACCACGCTCTCACAGAATACTAAAAAAAAAATGGCAGCTTGACACTGATGTGTTTCGTATGGTGAGTGTAGAGAACCGGAGATCCATTTTACTGGAAAAGAGGGATTCCATGTTAGTCCTCACGGGTGACGACGCGTCTGTATTTTAATTCTTTATTGAGGATAAATGTAGATGTCTATGGGTCACAGCAACCACTTACCATCAGGTGGACTGTGTGCTCGTTTGTCACCCAATCCTATAAAAAAACTGTTGTGATGTACGTATAGTATTTGTGTATATTTTTGGTATTTCCTTTAGTTAAAATTTACGGCACATAATATTATTTTTAACTGCGTATACGTATATCTTGTCAATAATATTCTCACATACTGTAATTATTCTGGTTCTCTCTCTCTCTCTCTCTATATATATATTCTTTAGACGGGAACACATCAACGCAAGCTTTACTTCTGGGCAGCAGAAACAGGTAAGAGGGTGTCACCTTCCTAAATAAACTTCTAACCAGAAGAGTAGTCTTACCACGTAGGCCGAAAAAAAACATTTCGTATTGTTTTGCAAGTCGAATCCGAGTGAGATTTTAGTCTACAATCCGCGGCGCAGTACTCTAGCTACGCGGTGGTCGAAATTTGAATTCTAAAGTGATAACAATCCTCATTTTCTACCTACTTTAAAAAGGAGCCGGTACTCAATTAGACTGTTTTTTTTTACGTGTGTTACGTCATAAATTTTTACTGGGTGAACCGATTTCAATGATTCTATTTTTATTTAAAAGCTGGTGCTTCACATGTAGTCCCACATAAATTTGATCAAGTTATGACCAATAGTTTTTGAGTTATTCTTAATAATTTATATTGAAGTCGGTTGTACAGAATATTAAATTTTAAATTATAGAATATTTACATATTGCATATTGTACACAGTTATGCAATAAATGTATCTTTATCTTTATCTTTAGAATATCAATTTTTATTATTGAAATGAATGAATGGATTGCCAAATAAAAACCTTTTTGTTTTGCATTGGGGAAAACCCAATATATTAAACCTCTGTGGGGATATCCATTATGATAAGTCTCTGATAGCATGCCTAGTTGGCCTAGTTGCCAATACTCCATACAGTACGTACCTAATTGTACAAGTTGGCCTCCGCTAAAAGTTTTGAGTATATTATCAGGAACATACTACTGTCCATGTTTTATTTTTTTATAAAATAAGGGTCACATACGAGCACCTGATGGTAAGTGGTTGCTGTGGCCCAATAAACATCTACATCTATCTTCATTTGCGAATTAAAATGTAGATGCGTTGTCAGCCGTGAGGACTAAGATAGAATGCCTCTATTCCAGTAAAGAGGGTCTCCGGTTCTCTACACTCACCATACGAAACAAAGTAGTGTTAAACTGCTATTTTACACTGATATTCTGTGAGAGCGTGATCCTTCTCCGGTCGAGCGGACCAATTCGTGCTACAACTATACTACTAATATAGCTGCAGCATGACTCTACCACGTAACAATGATGTCATGTGTGATTCCATATCTTGTTCGATTTCCCTGTGGCGTCTCATGAGAGCTTACGTCACCCACGGGATGATATGGGGTAGCGGATTCTCTTACGCAGACAATACACGGCCAAATTATTTAAGGATATAGTAAAGGTAAAAGTAACGCAATGACTCAGTGGCACTTTGTCGGTCGATTTCAAAAATTTGTAGGTGATTTATTACGATTAACGTAGCTATCTTAACCAATCCTTTCTTTTTTCGAAAATTAAAGTTTACTTTTTTAAAATATACGGTAAAAAAATTAGGCAGTATATTAGTTGAGAGTTTTACTCATGACTTTTTCTGCCACTAGGGCGGCGCCACTAGGCGGCGATACCGCATTTGTAAATAAAATAAAATAAGTATTGTTCAATCTATAGTAAGTATGAAATTGGTAAAATGTAAACCGATACGATTATTAATATAATATATTATTATACGATTAAATAAAAAACAAGGTAAACTCTATTTCGTTTTTCAGAACTTTTTCCTTTTATTATCAGTTTCGCTGTGCGTAGGTAGGTCCAATTCCAAGAATTTATAAGTCTTTACTTGTTAATCGGGCTTAATTCTTTCAATTTGTTTACATTGATTTATGATGCCCTAGTAGTTTTGGCAGAATTTTTAAATTAGTTTGGCCTTTATTAATAATTCATATTGTCGGCAGAGAAAGATCGACAAACTGCTGCATAGGTACATTTTAAGTGACGCAAAATCCAAGACAAAACCATGTTCAACTTATTGTATGAACACATTTAATACACATGCACCTAAAATAATTTGCAACCAACAACATGATTTTAGGAGCATGTGTGTGCGTCCAGTAGTAACCTAAACTTTTGCGGACTGTTATGAAAAAAAGAAGAAAGATGTGTGCGTGTGAGTGCGTGGTTTCAGCATCACTTATAATGTAAACAGCGCTCCATCTATCTTTTTTTGTTGGTTTGTGATGGTCTGATGCTTATTACGAAAATGTTTTCATTCTAAATTTACAGAAAAAATCCCCTTAAAAAATTCTAAGAGCAACCCTACAGTCAATGAATGGAATGATTGGTAAGTCGATCGTTGAAATATAAGCTATCAAGCCTACATGAACGTAATGGCGTAAGTTAGAGAACCTGACCTTTACGGCGAACCGCCCACGGTTGGATATAGGTACAATTATTTTGCGTCAAAGTGCGTGGGATATTTCGCAAATATGCAACATGGATTTACTTAATAATAGTTTCTTATGAACAGTTATACAATATGTAACAAAACTCTGTGGTTCCCGTTAAGTGCGTTATCATAAACAGTATTCAAATGTATAAAGATAACTTTACTTCAGAAAACACGACAATAAAAAAGTTAAATTTAAATAAATTTTTATTTGCAAATTTTATATAGATTTGTTATTTATTTATTTACTCTTTATTGCATTTCAAACAAAAGAATACAAAGGGCGGACTTAATGCCTTGAGGCATTCTTTACCAGTCAACCTATGGAGTGGTAAAATGACAATTAACTACTTAATCTTTATATATAAAAATTACGTGTCACGTTGTTTGTCCGCGATGAACTCCTAATCCACTGAAATGATTTCAATGAAATTTTTCACACTGTGTGCAGTTTGGTCCAACTTGAGAGATAGGATAGTTTTTATCTCGATAAGTGACCCTCAGTATTTTTTATTGCGAATTTAAGGATTTTTATAGTACAGAGGTTCGCTGCAGGGCAGAACAACGTCTGCCAGGCCAGCTAGTATAATATATATTTTACTAATATATAAAATTTATTACCTCTAACTGACACGTACATAGATAATACGGGGTCTCTGACAATACTTTTATTCCCCGGCCAATGCAGAGGTAATAAAACCACATATAATTTGAAAATAAAAATTAAGTAGCGTCAATGAGAAGAATATTAGTTCAGATAATGATCGCCTCTAGGGACTCTCCTCGTCTTCCCTGAGGCCTCGAAGCTATTCATATAAACCTTCTTGACAGTGCTTCAAATAAAATTGTAGAGTCAAAAATCCTCAAGTTTATTTAAAAAAAAAAACAGTCAGAATATTGTGCAATCTGCTAATTTTTATTTCAGCTGATATAGTATTGGCCCCGCACGAGTGTTCGCAAAAAAAATACCGCATGAGATAAGGCTAAAGTGAAATAGGTCAGTCAGCAAAGAGAGGTAGAGCCAAGTTTTTAGCGCATTTACTGACAGATCTTTTCGGCTAAGATTAATTACTACTGCAGCAAATTATATCAGCAAAGAATGTTAATTTTAAAGTAATTTGCAATATAAATTATATTAAAGAAAATCTTAATATAAACAGTTATTTCAACAATAATAAAAAAAACTCTCGTTGAGGATGACCTTACGTCAGAATCCTACATAATATATTAAAAAAAAAAAAAACAAGATAAGAAATTATTCCACAAAACGTATGAAAATCATAATTCAATATTTAACATTTTAATATAAATAAATTAAATTTCTTCACAACATAAGTTAATGTACGTGACTTTCAGAGAATGCTGTTTGCGCCTATAATTGAAGTAGCACTTTATGTTTTTTTTTTGTATTTCTGATATTTTTGTATGTAACAGTGTGTACTTTGTTGGTGCAATAAATAAATAAAAATTATTAACCAAACCATAAAACAATAACAACGCGTTCCCGTCGTAGTTTAGTGAAAGTGAAATGTATATGATATGTGGACGTGACGTATCTATATCTCATGTAACTTTTTTTAATAATTTTAATGTATACATTTCTCATAAATTTCTTATAGATTTCTACTTCTTGCAAATAAGTGTACGTATAGATCGTAGAGACGCATCGTGAGCCATTTTGTTAAAAGTATTGAACAAGTTACAAAAACCACGTTGCGAAAAACATTAAAAAAAACGAGAAACAAATTATTTTTGAAAACAGAGAACTAAGATATTTTGCAGTAAATCGTATAACAGAACGGGTAAAGTGGTCTTTGTTTACGTCTAAAACAAAACAGTTTTAATCCGTTGTTTTGCGTCCGTGTAATCCAACTCTTTACATTCACATAGGAGTACACGTTCTTTGTTAAAAAGAATATAATTTAAAAAAATAAATATTACGCAATTCAATTCAGCATTAGCTTAATAAAATACTGGCCACAAAAAACACTCACCCATACAATGGCTAGAAGCCAAATAAAAAGAAAAATAGATCGATGCCTTTTGGGCGCGCTCTATCCGAAACGCTTATCCCTCCGACGGCAACAGGCAAACTGATCGTTGAACAAGGTTGTGCCCGCGCTATTATAGTAGCTTTACTAACTAGTGATTTCAATATAATAGTTTCACATGCTTTGTTAACGACTCGTTAATCATCATATTTTTTTGACGTGAATACGTCTTTAAATTTGCTTCCGATTCAGAAAACTGATTAACAAAATCGGGGGACACTATGTGGTGTTACAGTATCATTTACATCCAAAATTTAATTACACCACTCGATAGCTAAATGGTCAAATAATTCGCTGCGTTGACTGAGGGCTGTGACGTATCGCATGCGTCGGAGGGGGTAACGCCGCCATTTTGATGTCCTTTCAATTGAAAATATTACACGTTACATACACGTTAAATTCACACGGCCGTGTACAGGACACATCCACACCAATATTTTTTATATATTTCATTATTTTTAATACATATTCTGTGGTAAAACATTACACATCTCTTAATTTATCTTGATTTTATTCTGCATTTAATAATTTTAAGAAATTAATAAAATGTAAAGATAGAAAATAACTTATTTGATTATATTTCTTAAAGTAAATTGATAGGAAACTGAAATCTGAATGAAGTAGAAATAATTAAAGTAGGGAAGTGTAATGATAATATTACAACACAATCACAAATTCACTGCTGAACACATGCCTTTCCGAAGATATGACCCAAAACACATTCCTGGGTTATCTTCATCCATTGACTTCCTGCATCCCTTACCAGGTCGGCACCCCATCGAGTGGATCCTTATTTTTATTATAATTTAAAATTATAATAAGGAATATTAATAATTATATATTTTTATTAATTTCAGTAGCAATTATTATAACTAGTCTACTTATACCAACCTTTTAAAATAGTTATATTTAAAAGTGTGACATAAGAATAGCAAAAAAGACGTTAAAATGCAGACACGATGTTACTTGATCAATATATATCGTTATAAAACGTTGCAATATAGCAAAAAGCTATTTAACATGTTTACGCACATAACGACATAAACGTGGCGTTCACGATCACTGCGCATGACAATGACAGCAGTCTTTATCGTGCGTCTCTTCACCTCTTGCCGCAAGCTTTCGCTCAGCTGACTATGCGTCAGTCTGCCGCCTATGCATTTTTTCATAATAGTCTAGACCGCAAAAAACAGATACTTAGAAATGAAATAACATTATCGAGCACACGTTTATGGTATAAACAGGTTATAACATAACCTAGAGTGAGTCAACTATTGATCTTTTCAGTTATATTCACACGGCTCTATGAAGCGCCGTATTTTACGTTATAACACATGACTTTATCGGCTTATCATTAGGCACTGTTTTTGACGTACATGTGACATGAAACGTAAAATAATTGCGTACATGTTCTCTACACGTGAGTTCACACGATATCGAAACGCGTACCGTAAAGTGTACCTAAATAATAATCATAAATAAAAAGAAAAACAGTCTGTACTTATAAAATTTAAAATACTATTGTATTTTCTTCCTAAACAATTTCGAAGACAAATGATGAACATTTTTTTATAGGATAGGGTGAAAAACGAGCACACAGTCCGCCTGATGGCTGCTGTGTCCCATAGACCAGCACATCCATCCTCAATAAAGACTCAAAATGCAGATGCGTTGTCACCCGTGAGGACTAAGATGGAATGTCTCTTTTCCAGTAAAAAGGGTCTCCAGTTCTCTACACTCACTATACGAAACACAGTAGTGTTAAGCTGATATTTTACATTGGTATTCTGTGAGAGCGTGGTCCCTGCCCGGTCGAGGCGACCCATTCGTGCTACAACTATACTACTAACAGTGGTAGAGCCACGCGGCAGCTTTTGCTGTCGCACGGATGGGCCGGCTCGAACCGGGGTGTTACCACGACCTCACAGAATACCAGCGTGAAGTAGAGGTTTACCTCTGCGTTTCGCTTGGTGAGTGCAGGTGGCCGGAGGCCCTTTTTACTGGAAATGAGGCATTCCATCTAAGTCCTCACGGGTGACAACGCATCTGCATTTTGATTCGCAAACGAGGATAGATGTAGATGTCTATGGGCCGCAGCAACCACTTACCATCAGGTGGACTGTGTGCTCGTTTGTCACCCTTAACCTATAAAAAAAAAAACTAATATAGCTGCAGCATGGCTCTACCACGTATAATGTTGCATGTTATAATTTTGTCAATTGTGTGTGTCCGTAAAATTAAACACATTTATAGATATTTCAAACAACATAATATTATTTTGCGTGGTAGAGTCGAGCTGCGGCTATATTTAAGTGCGAGATTTTTTTTAAGTAGCACGAATGGATCAGCACGATATATCTCTCACAAAATACCAGCGTAATGCTTCTGTGTTTCGTTTGGTGAGTGTAGAGAACCAAAGACCCTTTTTACTGGAAATGAGGTATTCCATCCAAGTCCTTAGGGGTCACAAACGCTTTTAAGCGAGGATAGACGTAGATGTTTATGGGCTACAGCATCCATTTACCATCAGATGTATTACTTGCTCGTAAATTACCCACCATTATTATATTTAAAAAAAATGTTGGATTGTTTTTATACTATTATTTAATTCTATTTTTTAATTCGGAGGTACAAAACCCGACACGAAAAGATCCTGGATCCACCCTAGACAAAAATGTTGGTTTTTTTCTTATAACTTGATCCCGCTGCCAGCACCTTTGATTTTTTATTGCTGACTAACGATTCACCCCGTCTTCGCATGGGTAATTTCTAGATCTCAACATCACCGCCACCTACCGGGTCTAATTGTGAATCTAAACCACCCAGGGACCTACTCCTACTCAGTGCCGGCCTGAGGCAAGTTTTAGGATGGAGCGAGATCCAATTATGGCGCCCCCCTTGCTTACCCCTAATATATACCAATTGTACGTACACATGCAAGCATGAAACTGGAAAGATCTCGACAACATCTTAAGTAAAATGAATACCGTCGTGGCAGCAACGCGGCACAAGGGGCACGCAACATCAACGACGTTTACGGAGCGAATACTACAAACTAACGCACCGCCTGTTATTGGTTGGCACGCTTCCGTTCTGGAAATTTCGACCTGAAAAATTAACTCCGTGATCATCCGAAAACTTTGGTCGAATTAAAGGACAATGACAAATTAAAGGCGATTCTGGAAGTTGATGATACTCAATGTACGGTTGAATTAGAAGCAGCTTTCCACGTTAGCATCAAAACAATATCGGTCCATTTGCGTCAAACTGACAAGGTAAAAAAGCTTAACATATCGGCGCCTCACGAACTTCGCGAATAATCGCGAAATACGCATCGAGACGTGCTCTGCACTGCTTAACAGGCACACAAACGACGGAATTATGAGCCGCATTGTTATATGCAACCAAAAATGGATTCTCTTTGACAATCGTAAGTACTCAGCAAGTTGGTTGAATCCTGATTCAGCACCTAAAGAATGCCCTAAGTGAAAACTTACCCCTAGAAAAGTGTTGGTCACTGTTTGTTGGTCTAGCGCCGGTGTCATTCATCACAGCTTCTTACCAAACAGGATGAGCATTACTGCAGATGTGTACTGTGAATAACTGAACACAATGATGGAGAAGCTCACATGTCTCCAACCACCTTTGGTCAATCGCTCGTCCCCGCTGCTCCTGTACGGCAACGCGCGACTTCATACTGCACAACAGATGGTCTCAAAGTTACAAGAGCTGGGTTAGAAGTTCCCGTCAACCGCCGTACTCACCAGATCCTGCGCCTACAGACTTCTACTTTTTCCAGAATTTAAATAACTTTTTGGCGAGAATAAAATTCAATACCCGAGAGGCAGTACAAAATACCTTTGAAGAATTTGTTGCCTCCCACCTCTAGCTGATTTTTTCAAGAAAGGTATCAATAAACTGCTACTGCATTAGCAAAGATGCATCGATTGCATGGGTGATTACTTTGATTAATAGAAATAAAAAATATAGAAAAATACTTACGTTAACTTATTTCATAAAAAACGGCAATTTCATAGGTAAAAACCTAATATTAGGTAACGTATCTTGCCAATTATTTACTAAGAGCTGAAGGACTGCTTTCGGGTGACCTTTATCGATATGTAAAAACTTTCTCAAACACATCCTTTCTCTTGAAAGTTCCAATCGCGGTTAAGATCAAGCTTTCATTATAACTCCAACTTAGAGCATACTTTATTAAAAATTTTATCGTCTTATTCAAATCGTAGAAGAAACTCTCTATTCTATAAAAAAAAGTAAAAGGTCGTGTAAAGCATGTCTCTATTTAAGTTTATGGCGGTGGAGTCAAAAGTATCCGAATTTGGGATCTTTCAAACCTTTAAAAATTCATAACTCCGAAAATGTTAACTTTATTGTAAAAAATCATGGGACTTTTTTATTTGTATTTTATCAAAGAACACAAAAATAAATTTGTCCAGTTTGAAAATAATAATTCCTTGCAATTGAAAAAAAATCGGTTTAAACAATATGGCACCGAGTTTTCCCATGGCAACATGCATTCATATCATCAGCAGGACAACTTGAAGAGAATCGCATGAAAAAATTGAGGTGGAATAGTTTGGGTACTCATACGCCGATTTCATCTGGGCTATAAGAACATTTTCTTCTTTTTTCGTTCGCGAATTCTTTCAAACTCAGAGTTTATTTCAGCTTTTTTAGCTGTATCTTAGCTGCAATGAGAGCCTTTGTTAATCCTTCGTCTCTAGGTAGGTATATTCTTTTTTGTGCATCAGTTTTGTAGCATCTGATAAATCTATGCGCTCTGCTTGCATGCATGTGCTGACAAGATTAACGTGGAATAAAACGTCGCAGCAAAAACTCGAACTTCTTAAAATTGGCTGCAAGTGATTTAGCTTCCAAATTATTGCCACGGGATCAGTTGTGTCGACTCTTCTTCCAAGGCACTTTTTACTTCGGCGTACTAATACTGCACGGCTTGCAAGCTGTTGCCTCTACTTTCGCATCTTGTTTGACACACCTTGTTTAAAGTTAAGCTCTTCACATGTTTAGAAACAACATCCCATCTTTTTGTTGAGTTTGTAAAAAATACAAATAAGCACTGAAGAATGCCGCGCTCGTCTCAAAAAATAAGGCCATACGCACATATATCAACTAGCCATATGTTCGAAACCAAAATATTGAAAAGCGAGAAGTATTTATATTGATAACCGATGTAAAAAAAATCAAATTATGTATAATTAATTACGAATTAATTAAGTTATAAAAATACTAAAACTATCACGTAAGTCGAAACCACCAGTTTTGGTGGAAAATCCACTAAGTTGGCAACATTACACAACACTGAGTATCAACACGCGCCAAACGCGCCGCATTATATGACGTCATCAGCATTCGTATCGTATACCTACCGCATTTTATAAAATTCGGCGCGTACGGTGCGGCTGTAATGTGCGAGGTTTCATATGATTTCATACAACGAATTCTAAAATTCGGCGCGTACGGCGCGGACATATGTGCGTTCAGCTTAAGGCGCCTTTTGGGACTTGGCGCCTGGAGCGGCCGCTCTGTTCGCCCTATGGTAGGGCCGGCCCTGCTCCTACTACTCCTACTCCTACTGCACACAAAAAATTTCATCAAAATCGTTCGAGCCGTTTTCGAGTTTTAGTGAGACTAACGGACAACCATTGATTATTATATCTATATAGAGATATAGCTCTAGATATAGCTCTATCCCATAGGACTACGGCGAACTTATTGCTTTTACACTTTTATTAAATTCCATTTAAGTCTCTACATCAATAAGTATAGGAACATGTAGTGTCGATATTTTATTGTATATTTGCATCAGCGCCATCTATTGTATACTTTTTTAAACAAAATTCTTGTTATAGTTCCCTTTCTTTACCAGACATAAAAAAGGAGGAAGTTATCAATTCGACTACATTTTGTAAAATATATTATATTAAGCTATTTTAATTATTCTTTTTGAAGTGAAAACTTCTTTAGTATCACCACAAAATAAATAATAGTACAGAAGTATCACAACGATATTTAAATTATTCTTTTTGAAGTGAAAACTTCTTTAGTATCACCACAGAATAAATAATAGTACAGAAGTATCACAACGATATTTAAATTATTCCTTTTGAAGTGAATACTTCTTTAGTATCACCACAGAATAAATAATAGTACAGAAGTATCACAACGATATTTAAGTTATTCTTTTTGAAGTGAAAACTTCTTTAGTATCACCACAGAATAAACAATAGTACAGAAGTATCACAATGTTATTTAAATTATTATTTTTGAAATGAAAGCTTCTTGAGTGATGGTGATACATTATCGACCACAATTCTCTCGTTAACAACGTTGTAAAGATTGGGAGTGTGTCGACGAGGGTTGCGTAACTTATACTCAGAATCACCAAACGGTATTCGCTGAAGGTCATACAGGTTTACGCACCAACCTCGGCACATCCTGATGAGGAGGTGGAAGAAATGTATGAGGATATCTCTAGTGCCATGCATTCCTCCAAAACCACGGTATACGGTGTTAATGGGAGACTTCAATGCAAAACTAGGCGCAAGAGAGAACGGTGAGCTGAAAGTAGGGAAATTTGAAATAGGGCAACGGAACCCTAGGGGCCGACTTCATGGAGAAAGAGGGACTCTTTATGATGAACTCCTTCTTCCAGAAGCGGCCCCACAGGAAGTGGACCTGGTCGATCCCTGACGGTTCGACAAAAAATGAGATTGACTTCATTATGATGACCAGACGACAAATGTTCAGTGATGTCTCCGTGATCGCGAGGGTGAAAACTGGTAGCGATCACCGAATGGTTAGAGGCACACTGAACCTAAACATTAAGTTGGAGAGGTCTTGTCTAATGAAGTCAACGCTCCGTCCCCCTCGTGCTCTGTTCCAGAGTCCCGAAACCTTTCAGCTCGAGCAACGAAACGGTTTTCAGTACCTAGAAGACTGCAATGAAGTGGACGATATGAACGACGAGCTCGTGGAAACTGTCCATGCGGTCGGAGCTAAGTTTTGCAAGACCCGCCGCAGAAGAACACAAAAACTCTCCGATCACACTCTTAATCTCATGGCTGTTAAACGGGAGATGAAGCTACATTCTTCAAGAGATTTGACAGCATACAGGCAAATGAACAGCCAGATTTCTAAATGCATGCGGCGGGACTTACGCAACTTCAATACAGCTTGTATTGAAGAAGTAATATAGAGTTTAATAATATAAATTAATAGTATAGAGAATAAGAGCGGAACCAAAGCTCCAAAGTCCTTACCAGGGATCTGTCTGCCAGAAAGAGCCAGCTGTCAGCCAGGCTGAAGACCGAATGTGGCAGCATCGTTTCCGGGACACCTGAGATTTTGAGTTAGATTGAGAGGTTCTATGGGCAGCTGTACACGTCATCGTTGGAAACACACGTAAGTGTGAGTAACGATCCAAGAGCGGTCTTATTCGACACTATTCCGAAGATATCCCGGACGTCAGTCTGACCGAGATTAGAATGGCTCTCCAGCACCTTAAAAAGGCAAGTCCCCGGGCGAGGATGGAATTACAGCGGAGCTTCTGAAAGCGGGTGGAAAACCGGTACTTGAAGTCCTTCAGAAGCTCTTTAATTCCGTCCTCCATGGTGGCACTACTCCGGAGGCGTGGAGCAGAAGTGCGGTGGTCTTGTTCTTTAAGAAAGGCGACAACGCTCTCTTGAAGAACTACAGACCGATTTCCCTTCTGAGCCGCGTCTACGTACTGTTTTTGAGAGTCATTACGAATAGTCTCACACGCAGACTTGAAGACTTCCAGCCTCCCGAACAAGCCGGTTTACGAAAAGGCTTTAGTACCATGGACCACATACACACCCTTCGGCAAATTGTACAGAAGTCCGAGGAGTAGAATTTGCCACTATGTCTAGCGTATGTGGACTATGAGAAAGCCTTTGATTCCGTCGAAATTTGGGCGGTGCTGCAGTCCCTTCAGCGGTGTCAAGTTGACTGTCGTTATATCGAAGTGCTGAAGTGTTTGTGAAGTGTGTGTTTGCTATCCGAGTACAGAATCAGAGTAGGAAACCTATCCAACTGCAGAGAGGTGTAAGACAGGGTGACGTTATATCCCCGAAACTCTTCACCGCTGCATTGGAAGACGTTTTCAAGCTACTGGACTGGAAATGATGCGGTATTAACATCAATGGCTAGTACATCACTCACCTTCGATTTGCCGACGATATAGTCCTTATGGCAGAATCGCTGGAGGACCTAAGCACTATGCTCAATGACCGCAATAGTGTCTCCCAACGGATAGGTTTTAAGATGAACATGGACAAAACATAAATCATGTTTAACGTCCATGTCAATTACACGAATGACTACCGCAGGAGGGTACCAGCACCCATGGAGAATCCCTCGCTGAGCATCCACGACCATGTTATTCCACTCCTGAGCGTGGGTGTTCAGACTGCTCCGCGTATTCTAGGGGGTGGGCAAAATTCCGCTCAAAAGCATAACTGCTCGGGGAAAACTGAGCAACAATACCAAGGCGACCCCTGCCACGCTATCCGTGAATTTCTGCAACATCAGGGGACTTCACTCGAACGTAAACGACGACCATTTCGAGACGGCGAAGCCGGCCTTGCTCTTTCTGACCGAGACGCAGGTTTCTTCTCCGGCTGATATTTCTTATCTCTCCTACCCGGGGTACAAATTGGATCACTCCTTTGTGTCTTGGGCTGGAGTTTGCGTGTTTGTCGGAGAGGACATCTGTTCTCGACGCCTCGGTAATCTTGAAGGTTCGGATCTGTCCATCCTTTGGCTACGCGTAGACAGCGACGACCATCCGCGCGTCTACGGGTGTCTCTATAGGTCCCCATAGCAGTAATGCCGAAACAGACCGACTCATTGACCACGTCCAAATGGCTACAGATTCCTTTTTTTTATAGGATAAGGGTGACAAACGAGCACACAGTCCACCTCATGGTAAGTGGTTGCTGCGGCCCATAGACATCTACATCCATCCTCGTTTGCGAATCAAAATGCAGATGTGTTGTCACTCGTGAGGATTAAGTAAGTATTCCAGTAAAAAGGGCATCCGGCCACCTGCACTCACCAAGGGAAACGTAGAGGTAAACCTCTACTTCACGCTGGTATACTGTGAGGTCGTGGTACCACCCCGGTTCGAGCCGGCCCATCCGTGCGACAGCAAAAGCTGCCGCGTGGCTCTACCACTGTTAGAACAGGTCCCATCCGCAGAGATCGTGATCCTTGGCGATTTTAACGCCCACCACGCCGAATGGCTCGGTTCACGTTTAACCGATCATGCGGGGAGATCTGTTTATGGCATATGGTCTGACGCAACTGGTTACTTCGCCTACGCGGATTCCAGATGTGGAGGATCATACACCTTCCCTGTTGGACCTTCTGCTGACCTCTCATCCGGACGGATATCAGGTTTCCGTCGATGCCCCTCTCGGCTCTTCGGACCATTGTCAGATCCGGAGTGTGGTGCTACTCACGTTCCCCTCGCGGTTGCGTTCTGCAGGTTGCCGCCGTGTTTGGCATTACAGGTCGGCGGATTGGGACGGAATGCGGTCTTTCTTTGCATTCTACCCGTTGGGGCAGGTTTGCTTCTCGCCGGATGATCCCAGCGCTCTTGCTGACTCTGTTACTGATGTGGTACTACAGGGAATGGAACTATTTATTCCATTATCTGAGGTACCCATCGGAGGCAGATCTCAGCCTTGGTTTGGTCGCTCCTATAAGACTGCATTACGCAGTAAGCAGGAGTGTTATCAAGCCTGGGCTGCGGCTTCGGCGATTCGGGATGTAAACACCAGCACACTTAAAAAGAAGTATAACTTCGCCTCCAGTTCCTTCAAAAGAGTTAGCCGCAATTAACATTAGAGCATATAGGCAGAATTGGCGAGAAACTAGTTCGCCTTCCTTCGGAAACCCATGCATTCTGGTCTCTCGCCAAGGCTGTCCAAAGGAATATCTGTAAGCCATCACTACCATCTCTGACAAGGAACTCACTGGCCGTAGCCGCAAAAGACAAAGCCGACCCTTTAGGCTCCCTTTTTGCGTCCAACTCGACTCTTGATGACGGGGGGAACACACCGTCGACCATCCCGCGGTGTGAGTGCTCCATGCCGGATGTGCTGTTCTCACAGCGCTCGGTTCGCAAAGCACTCCTCTCCCTGGACATCCAGAAGTCGAGTGGGCCTGACGGAATCCCCCCAATTGTGCTGAGGACGTATGCTTCGGAGTTGGCACCGGTCCTAACGCGTCTTTTCCGGTACTCCTACTCCCAAGGCGTAGTCCCGAATTCATGGAATACAGCTTTTGTCCACCCGATCCCTAAAAAAGGTGACCGCTCAGACTCGTCCAACTATAGGCCTATCGCGATCACCTCCTTGTTCTCCAAAATAATGGAATCCATTATTAACTGCCAGCTCATGCGGTACCTTGAGGATCACCAGCTGATTAATGACCGCCAATAAGGTTTTCGTCGGGGTCGATCAGCTGGTGATCTTTTCGTCTACCTGACCCATAGATGGGCGAAGGCAGTAGAGTCCAAGAGGGAGGCATTGGCCGTTAGTTTGGACATTGCGAAGGCCTTCGATCGGGTTTGGCACAAAGCGCTTCTTTCAAAGCTCCCTTCGTATGGGCTTCCCGAGAAATTGTGCAATTGGATCACCAGCTTCCTTGCAGATCGGAGCATCAAGGTCGTTGTAGACGGTGCATGCTCCGACTACCAGCCTATTAACGCTGGTGTTCCACAAGGCTGTGTGCTATCACCAACGCTGTTTCTTCTGCATATCAATGATATGTTGCTAACTGGTAGCATTCATTGCTATGCGGATGACAGCACTGGTGATGCTCTATACACTGGACGTGCCTATATTTTTGGGGAAAACGTCGCCGAGTACCGGAACAAACTTGTGTCTGAAGTCGAGTCTTTGCTGAACAAAGTCTCGGATTGGGGGCGACTAAATCTAGTCCAGTTTAATCCTCAGAAGACACAAGTTTGCGCGTTTACCGCTAAAAAAACCCCTTTGTCGTATCTCCACAGTTTCAAGGCACTCCCCTTTTTGCCTCAGCCAGTATCGGAATCCTCGGAGTCGACATATCGAGTTACGTGCAGTTTCGTGGTCACTTGGAAGAGAAGGCCAAATTGGCCTCTAAAAAGCTTGGCGTGCTCAGCAGAGTGGGACAGTATTTCATGCCGGCACACCGCCTGCAACTTTACAAGGCGCAGGTTCGGCCTTACATGGATTACTGTTTCCGTCTCTGGGCAGGGGCTCCCCAGTGCCAGCTCCTTCCACTTGACCATATCCAGCGCAGAGCGGCTCGAATCATCGACGACAGAGTCCTTTCCGATCGGCTCGATTCATTGGAACTGCTCTGAGGAATTGTTCGGATTAATCCCAGCCGCCAAATTTCACGAACGCACATCGCGGCAGAACTCCCTATACTATCCGCACCATCTGGATGAGTGGCGGTCCACCACTGTGCGATTTAGAAGATGTTTTCTTCCTCGCACGACTTCCTTGTGGAAACGATTACCATCAGTGATTTTTCCGGACCGATAAGATTTAGGGACCTTCAAGAAAAGAACGTACTCCTTTTTAAAAGGCCGGCAACGCATCTGCAATTCCCTCCCTGGTGTTGCAGTTGTTCATGGGCGGCGGTAGTCACTTACCATCAGGTGAGCGGCATGCTCGTTTGCCCCCTCTCCTATAAAAAAATGCAGGTGGCTCAGGTCCGTGCTTTGTGGAATTCCTTGGGGGAGGCCTGTGTTCAGCAGTGGACTTATGAAAGGCTGTAATGATGATAATGATGATGATGACAACGATATTTAAAATATTATTTTTGAAGTGATAACTTCTTTAGTATCACCACAGAATAACTAATAGTACAGAAGTATCACAAAGATATTTAAATTATTCTTTTAAATTGATAACTTCTTTAGTATCACCACAGAATAAATAATAGTACAGGAGAATCACAACGATATTTAAATTATTCTTTTGAAGTGAAAACTTCTTTAGTATCACCACAAAATAAATAATAGTATAGAAGTATCATAACGATTTTTAAATTATTCTTTTTGAAGTGAAAACTTCTTTAGTATCACCACAGAATAAATAATAGTACAGAAGTATCACAACGATATGTAAATTATTCCTTTTGAAGTGAAAACTTCTTTAGTATCGTCACAGAATAAATAATAGTACAGAAGTATCACAACGATATTTTAATTATTTGTTTTGAAGTGAATACTTCTTTAGTATCATCACAGAATAAATAATAGTACAGAAGTATCACAAGGATATTTTAATTATTCTTTTTGAAGTGAAAACTTCTTTAGTATCACCACAGAATAAATAATAGTACAGAAGTATCACAACGAATTTTAAATTATTCTTTTTGAAGTGAAAACTTCTTTAGTATCATTGTGATTTAACCTGCGAGATAATGAGATAGAATAAAGTATACAGTGTTTAATATTATATAAACACATCAACAGAATCTACGGACATTTTATATTTCATCAAATGTCTAGAAATCTATAAAGAGTTTTCTGATGTAGTAAATGGAAGAATGATAGGTTATGTTAAGGTCTTTAATAAAAAATAAGAAACATTTCGTAATTTTTTATTTTAAATAAAAATGTTAGTTTTTTATCACCGTAGAAAGTTAGTATGATAAAAAAAACTTCATTTCTTCTTATAAAACTATAAATTTTAATTAAAATTAATGGTATTATAAAATCTGTTTATTAATAATCAGTGTTGTCGTCTCTTACCGTGTGTACATATTATATAATATAACATGTTTCATGTGGAGACTGAATGTTATAAAATGTGTTATATAACGTGACAAGATTGGCTACATTTTGAAGCACGCTTCAAAATGTAGCCAATCTTGTCATTGACACCTCTGACATATGGCAGTACAGCAGGCACTCGCTCGACTGTGGCCGGCTTCACTCGTTCACTGTGACGTAGGCGCGGGACCCGAAGCTTATTGTCGTGCAAAACTTGCTTGACGTGTTGGAGCTCGACGGCCAGGTATTTACTGTCACAGATCCCTCGTGCTCTCTGAAACAAAGATAATACCGTGGGTAACCACGGTAACTGTGAAGGATGGTGGTGAGAATCACCGTTCAAATATCTACCTGTATGGGTCTTTTTTCTCTACACAGTGTGGCTCAAGATGTTATCAGGATTCCGAATTACTAATACATCTAGAAAAGCTAAAGAATTATTTGCCTCAAACTCCATAGTGAACTGAATTTAAGGAGTTAAGATGGTCTATAAATGCAGTTACTTTATCTAAAGGTGGAATTGTGAAAGTGTCGTCTACGTACCGCTTTTTTTATAGGATAGGGTGACAAATGAGCACACAATCCACCTGTGTGTGATGATAAGTGGTTACTGTGACCCATCGACATCTACATCTATCCTCATTAAAGACTCAAAATGCAAATGCGTTGTCATCCTTGAGGACTAAGATGGAATGCCTCTTGTCCAGTAAAAAGGGTCTCCGGTTCTCTACACTCACCATACGAAACACAGCAGCGTTAGCTGTTATTCTCTGAGAGCGTGGTCCTTCCCCGGTCGAGCCGACCCATTTGTGCTACAACTATACTACTAATATAGCTGCAGCATGGCTCTACCACGTATAAAAGCATGCCTCTACCACGTATAAGCTTGTAGAATCTTGGGTTTACATACAAGCTTACCTACACATAATTTATAAAATGACCGTTACTATACTATACAAAACAAACCTTAACCTAAGATACAACATATTAGAAAATTAATAATAAATATTACATACAAAACAATGCGACGCCAACAATCGCTTTCTCCTCAAAGTCCTCCATGAATATATCGGCGATAAAGGGAAAGATACAGGTGAGCCCATCGTCACTCCATCTCTGTATGAGTCTGAGTAATATTGCATATTCTACGGGAATGTTGTTTTCCTTTATCCTTCTAGTAACAATCGAGATGCAGTCTTCAACAGGTAAGCATGTGACCATAGGTTCATTGTCTGCCAGATGTATCTTTAATCTCGCGTAGACGTAGTGAAGCATTGGGCTTGTGTATTTTTGGTAACCCATACAACTTCGGTGGTTTGACACATGTAGGTATTATCGATTTTACGTCTAGATTTAATTTTTCGGAGTGTTTCTTTAAGAGATCACTATTTGTTTTAAGTGTGTTATTTGTTGGGTCATTTTTAACCTTTTTATAAGTACTTACATCCGACAAAAGTTCCATCTATCCCATACAGGTAGATATTTAAACGGTGATTCTCACCACCATCCTTCACAGTTAGCTACCGTGGGTAGATCTTTGTTTCAGAGAGCACGAGGGATCTGTGACAGTAAACACCTGGCCGTCGAGCCCCAACACGTCAAGCAAGTTTTGCACGACAATAAGCTTCGGGTCCCGCGCCTACGTCACAGTGAACGAGTGAAGCCGGCCACAGTCGAGCGAGTGCCTGCTGTACTGCCATATGTCAGAGGTGTCACTGACAAGATTGGCTACATCTTGAAGCGTGCTTCCATTAAAACATACTTCAAGCCGCCGAAGAAGATTAGTCAGTTTTTACCATCAGTCAAGTGTAATATTCCTCTGCAAGATGCAGGAGTGTACAAGCTTGATTGTGAATATGGTCTCTCTTATATAGGACAAACTAAAAGATCCATAAAAACCCGCGTAGAAGAACACATAGCTGATGTGAATAATCGACGCTCCGGGAAGTCTGCAGTCTGTGAACACGTACAGGATGGCCCCCGTCACTACATTAGATTAGATAGACCACAAATCCTCGCTAAAGAACACCGATTCCTTCCAAGGGTGATTTGCGAGGCTATTGAAATCAAAAAACATCCTAATTTCAATAGAGAAGATGGCTGGGTGCTACCCTCTGCTTGGGATCCTATAATTAATAAAATTAAATCCCAACCCAAGCATACAACTGCAAGACTTCATGATATTGTAAGTTCATACTGCGTAGATCGGAACAAAAATTAATAATTTTAATCTGGAGGTAGCCGTGGTTAACTATGAGATTGGGACGTCATACACCTCAGTCCCCCCTTGACCATGGGTGCTATAAAGTGCTCGAAACGTCGGAAATATAAAATAGGTAGGATATAGGTATTGTAAGTCGTATACTCCGAGGTAGTAACTCGATTTCTTTCTTAAAATAAACTATTGGTAAATCCAATTGAGCATGCCTTCGCATTAAAAAAATTACGTATAACATGACTATACGGAATTTTTTTAAAGTAGTTTAAATACACACAAGTTTTCACTAATAACCTTATTATCCTTATTATACCAAACTTATTTGAAAAAGTTTGGAAAATCCAAAGCGCACGACTCATAATATCATCATTCATGTCCCTCCAAAAAGTCCAAGACGTATACAAGTATAAATATTACATCCTACTTACTTTTAGTACGAACTACTATTATTTATTCTGTGCTTTTAAAATATTGTAATAAAAATCTCAAAATTATTATAATAATCAAGTATGTATGAAATTTGTTTTTCGAATATTTTGTATTTATTTGTACAGCGATCTTTTTGAGCCGCTGCAAACAACCAATATAGTATCCACTCACAACGGCGGTTGACGCCCACAGAATACATGTACCCTGACGGGAAGAACGAAGACTTCATACAATAAAAATACCAACAGCTTGCGACACTAGCGCGTCAGTTTTTGATCCATGAACTAACAGATGTGAATGTGTGCGTGTGTATATGTATAATGCGCATTGCCCACACCCACATTCAATAATCTATTTTTAATCACGTCATTTTTTACTGAAATTAGAATGTAATTTCTACGAATGTAGAAATTACATTCTAATTTCAGAAAAAAATTGGAATGGAAATAGTAATAAATGAATACCATATTGGAAATATTAAATATTTAATAACACAAACCTTAAGAGGAAGATTAAAGTTAACAATTAGCTATGCATTGATACATAAGTAAAAAATTGGAATAGAACACGGTTAATAGTTTTTCAGAAATAAAACAATTATTTTCATAGAGATTTAAATATATTATTGACTAGTAATATTATAGACACAGAAATAAACTTGGGCACTCAATTTTAGATGATTATAGACGCATCTTAGAACACACCATTTTCAGTAATTCGTTAAACATCATCATTAAGTAAAACAACTCTAATAAATCACCATAAATTAAATATTCACTGGCTAGTAACACCACACTTAAATTATTTTTCTACGAAATATACTAAATCGACCTCAGTTTTGAATTTGGCTTAGAAAAGTTAAACAAAACTAACTCAATTTAATTTGAAAATGATTTGAAACATTCCCGTTTAAAATAATATCTAATTGATGTAAAATGAACTTTGAAACTTCTTCTTTTCTTAATTTTATGAATATGTAATAAATAATAATCTAGTTTACGTTTTTATTTCACAACAGCCATAGATACATTTATATTTTCGGCTACAGAGCTTGTTGTACAGAGTAATCATTTCAATCGGACATAAAAATAATCGGAACGTATCATTTAATTTATACTTTCATGGATTAAACCACTTTTATTTGTTATGTATATTACAAAATGTACAGTTTATAATTTATAAGATAAGTAAAGACAATTTTTAATGGGGAGGCGACAAAGATATTAAAATGCTAAAATAAAAGTTCCTAAACTGTAATTTAAATACAATGCGTAACATGGTTCAATAGTGATTTCTCTTTCTTGGGTATAGCGCTGTCTCTATTTCGCTTATTTTGCCCGATGTTTGCATCGGCTCCATAGAGACTTGACCCCCCATGTTGACGCCGAACTAAGCGAGTGAGGCACAGGCAGTCTTCTAAATCGCACAGTGGTGGACCGCCAATCATCCAGATGGTATTGATGGTAACGCAAGTTTTGTCGCGATGTGCGATGGTGAAATTGAGCGGCTGGAATTAGTCCGAACAATTCCTCAGAGCACTCCCCGTGATAGATGCGATAAAATATGCAAAGAGATGCAACATCTCTACGCAGTGCCAGTGTATCGAGCCGATCAGAAAGAACTAGGTCATCAAAGATTCGAACCGCTCTGCGCTGGATGCGGTCAAGTAGAAGGAGCTGGCACTGGGGTGCCCCGGCCCAGAGATGAGAACAGTATTCCACGTGGGGCCGAACTTGCGCTTTGTAAAGTTGGAAGCGATGTGCCGGCATGAAATACTGTCTCGCTCTGCTGAGCACGCCAAGCTTTTTAGAGGCCAATTTGGCCTTCCCTTCCAAGTGACCACAAAACTGCACACTATTCGATATGTCGACGCCAAGGATTCCGATACTGGCTGAGGCAGCAAGGGGAGTGCCTTGAAATTGAGGAGATACGACAAAGGGGTTCTTTTTAGCGGTAAACGCGCAAACTTGTGTCTTCTGGGGATTGAACTGGACTAGATTTAGTCGGCCCCAATCCGAGACTTTGTTAAGCAAAGACACGACTTCAGACACAAGTTTGTCCCGGTACTCGGCGACGTTTTCCCGAGAAATATTGGCACGGCTGGTATATAAGGCATCACCAGTGCTGTCGTCTGCATAGCAATTAATGCTACCAGTTAGCAACATATCATTGATATGCAGGAGAAACAGCGTTGGTGATAGCACGCAGCCTTGTGGAACACCAGCGTTGATAGGCTTGAAATCAGAGCATGCACCGTCTACTACGACCTTGATGCTCCGATCAGCAAGGAAACTGGTGATCCATTTGCACAATTTCTCGGGAAGCCCATAGGCAGGAAGCTTCGAAAGAAGCGCTTTGTGCCAGACCCGATCAAAGGCCTTCGCTACGTCCAAACTAACGGCTAATGCCTCCCCCTTGGGTAGTATGGTCACTTTAAGCTTTATCGTCCTATAAAACCAAAATTAGGAGGACGACAG
Source organism: Parnassius glacialis (assembly GCA_033319125.1). Lineage (NCBI taxonomy): Eukaryota > Metazoa > Arthropoda > Insecta > Lepidoptera > Papilionidae > Parnassius > Parnassius glacialis. The sequence goes on along the minus strand of JAVANC010000011.1, from coordinate 7,679,242 downwards.
AGACAAAAAACACAAAGTCGTATATTATAACTAATATATTATGAAAAAAACATGCGTAAGTGTTGTGGAACACTCGGTTGGAACGAAGTTCCTTATTACTGATAAACGTATTATATTATTGATCAACAAATACAAATAATTAATAGAAACAGGCGTTACTTTGCGGAAGTCCATTATATTAAAGTTAATAAAAAATTACTTCACGTACATCCACTCGATTTACTCGAGTTTTTAAAATACAAATAAATGTGTTAGGTACTAGCGTCTATTAAAATGAAGCGTAATTTAAAATGAAATACACTATGACACAAGGGGTAATGACGAAAAAATCTTAAGCTTTTTGTCACCTAGCCCCCATCCGCCAAACCCATACCGTCCGATAAGGAACTTCGTTCCAAAAATAGCAAACAAGCTTCGACAATAATTAGGAACACTTCGAAAAATCAACTTAAAAAAAACTGAGTACTCTACATAATACTAAAATCGACTAAAATATTTACCATAACGTCAACTGTCATAAGGGCGTCGATAAAGCAGCGCCCGTACGACCTTTTATTTGATTGACTGATGAAGAGCTATCGTATCACGGAGTCATCTGTGCAAACGACGCTGTAGTTTTTGAGTTATAAGAAAGTGACCATATTAACCGGATGACCATAGTACCCTCACGTTTACGTGAGGGTAATAGGGTTATCACGTTAAACGTGGTAGAGTCATGCTGCAGCTATATTAATAGTATAGTTGTAGCACGAATGAGTCGGCTCGACCGGGGAAGGACCACACTCTCACAGAATACGAGCGTAAAATAGCAGCTTAACACTGCTGTGTTTCGTATGGTGAGTGTAGGGAACCGGAGACCCTTTTTACTGGAAAAGAGGCATTCTATCTTAATCCTCACGGGTGACAACGCATCTGCATTTTAACTCGCAAACGAAAACAGATGTAGATGTCTATGGGCCACAGCAACCACTTACCGGCAAGTGAACTGTGTGCTCGTTTGTCACCCTTATTCTATAAAAAAAAAGGTACTCTATGGTATAACATACGAAGGCACGAAGAATGCGCTAGATCACATAGCACAATGACTTACAAAGAAACATTACATGATTAACACTTAAGTGAGATTAATTTTTTTTACAGAATAATGGTGACTAATGAGCTCACAGTCCACCTCATGGTAAGTAGATGTTATAGCCCATAGAAATCTACATCTACCCTCGATTAAGAATCCAAATACAAACGCGTTGTCATCCTTGAGGACTAAGATGAAATCTCTTGTTTCCAGTAAAAAGATTGCCCGGTTCTTTACATTCACCCTATAACTGATTATATCCCGACCAGAGATTCGAACCCAGAACCTTATGATCAGCAACCACGTTTGCGAGCTCTAGAGCAACGAGCCAGTCAAGAATTACATTGGGCACGAACAAACCGAGTCAGTAACTCCACCGTAGCAGCGTACTAGCTCAACGTGGTATGATATTTCATAAGCAATTGCTACGGTTTACAACTGTATTTGCAAGTAAGAAGGAGGGCATTTTATGAAATATCTCACAGGCTGTAGTTATACTGGCTTTCTATCCTTATTACTATTATTACCCTAAGACATTTCTGGCTTTCCGTCTCTAAGTCAAAGTCAAAATGTTTTATGAAGTTTAGAATTATTCAATGCTCTTATACTTTTGAATATCGAAATCTGTCACTGGTTTGAAAAGTGAAACGGACAACTACAACCAACTCCAAAAAAAGCTTAGACTTATTTCAAGTTCTCAAACTTATGAATGTCAAAATCTAACACCGGTTTGAAAAGTGTGATCTCTACAAGGAATAACCGACAAGCAGAATTCTTTTAAGAGAAGCCATAAAATAAAAAAGAAGAAGAAGAAAAACCGACAAGATTTTTTATACGTGGTAGAGTCATGCTGCAACTATATTAGTAGTATAGTTGTAGCACGAATGGGTCGGCTCGACCGGGGAAGGACCACGCTTTCATATAATACCAGGGTAAAATAGCAGCTTAACACTGCTGTGTTTCGTATGATGAGTGTAAAGAACCGGAAACCCTTTTTACTGGAAAAGAGGCATTCCAACTTAGTCCTCACGGGTGACCACGCATCTGCATTTTGATTCGCAAACGAGGATAGATGTAGATTTCTATGGGCCACAGCAACCACTTACCATCAGGTGGACTGTGTGCTCGTTTATCACCCTATTCTATTTAAAAAAAAAGAAATTGGGAAAAAATTTATAGTATTTTCATTATAACAATAGAATCGGCGAATAGGATGGAATCATATTATTTATCTCTCTATCTGATATATTGTTAAGTTATCATATTTTATTTTCTGTTTCCTTTTGACTGCTCCCATAGCCGTCTGACGACACCCACGGTTGGTATGGGCGATCGATTCTCTTATGCCATCACACACATTGAATGCTCATTTTCTTAGCCCTGAATAGCTGCACACATACTTAAATTCTATCTATCTATGCAGTTATATGATCCAAGTTCGTACATCAAGTATCTTACAGTGTCAGATTATTTATTTGATAAAAAAGAATACATGTATACCTAAAAAAGAAAAGCAACGATTGAAAGCAATTTAATTAACAGAATCAGGCGTTACTTTGCCGAAATCCATTATATTAAAGATGTTAAAATTATTTAATTATTAATTAGAGGATTAACACAGAACTTAGCAAAATAATTTTAACATCTTTAATTAAAGCAATTTAGTAATTTATGAAATAGGTGCAAAAAACAACTTTACTTTCGATAACTAGTCTCCTTTGTCCTTGCAATCAAGGTCGTTATGCTATAATATGAACTATTACGTAATAAACAGTGATAATATATAGCGAGGCTCGCTGAATGCGCTAGATTACCTAACACAATGACTTACAAAGAGATATTGAATGTTTAGCACGCGCAGTTTACGTGACATTAATTTTTTTACAGTATAATGAAGACAAAAGCACACAGTCCACCTGATGGTAAGTGGTTGCTGTGGACATAGACATCTACATTTATCCTCCATTAAGAACGCAGACGCATCATTAGGCACCCCTGAGGACTAAGACGGATTGTTTTGTTTACAGTAAAAAGGGGTTACCGTTTCTTTACTACCGAAATACCTACTTCATACGAAACAGCAAAACTAAGCTGCTATTTCACGCTGCGCTGCGAGAGCGTGGTTCTTCCCCCGTCGAGCCGACCCATTCGTGCCACCACCATGTTATAGATGCAACATGGCTCTACCACGCATAGCTTTCGGTTGGTCTCGTCTTATTAAAATATATTTAATAATATTCCAGCTTCTTTAATAATAGAAAATTTTGGTGACCGATTTTTCTGTTTATTTATCACATTCATCTGTGAGATATAGTTAAACTCAAAAATGATGATGTTTCCTCGTCCGAGTACTTGACTTCACCATCGACGCTGCTGTCAGACGCCATTTACCAGTGTGCATATTTTTCTCAACTTCCCCTTCCCTCGTTTTGTTACCTAATATTTTGCCAGAGTGACTCATCCCTAGATTTCCCCAGATTATTATATATATATATATATATATATATATATATATATATATATATATATATATATAGAGAGAGAGAGAGAGAGAGAGAGAGAGGCTCATCTATGCCATATACCTATACCCCTATAGAGCATACATAGATATAGTAGTTAGTTATTAAAACTATGATAGTATGTTATATGCGCCGCCCTATATAACTAACATACTCTGTGATATTATCTATGATTTTTCTTCCGGCGTAAACGGTTGATTAAACCGCCATCTATTGGAAGCTATGAGATTTTTCTAACCACAAGATGAAATGTGATGGATACTCTTACACTGCCGCCATAGGGCAATAATAGCATAAACATTAGGTAGCTTATAGTAAATATTTAAGCATAACATTTTATATGAAAGCCATAATATACTTGCAATTACAGCCTATAAAAGTCCACTGCTAAATTCCCCATTGTTTGCTTCATAAGGAGGATATTTGTAATAGTTCCCTCTGTTAGCAGGCGGGTTGGCAACCGCAGTTTTTTATATTTTGAGTTGTTATCAGGAAGGTGCTGCTGCCCATCTCCTGTTTCAGTTTCCCTCTGCCGCCTCTTACGACACTTAGAAGACAGTAGTGGACATAGATAATATACTAGTAGTAGTAGTGCATAACTAACACCGCCACTGCACGGCCTATGTTTTACTATAATTCTTGATATCTCAAGGATATGACATGACAGACATTATATTCATTATATTATTATTATTATAGACATTATATTAGTTTTGCTTAATTAAATCCATTTGTAACATTGCATAATATGGCTAAAAGGCATGAATGTATTTTGGTGACGTTGTAGTTGGTAAATAGAGCAAGGATAAGTTATTATGTCGTAGCTAATGCACTGTGCATATAATACATTGTTATTTTATTAGTAAGTGCTACCAAGACGTTACTGGGACAGTTATAGATTATGATTATACGCAAAAGGACAAGACAATAATTACTGCAATGATAACATCTTCGACATTTTCTGCCACCAGGGCAGCGCCATTTAAAAATGAGGTGTAATATTTGAAAGATTTCATAATTCAATTTTTTTTTAAATTAAATTAAAGAAATTAATTTGTTCGAAAAATGTAAAGGTTAATATTTCTTTCTGTACTATTAGTTATATTTTATAATAATTATATTATTATTTGTAATCTTATAGTAAAAATTTAAGCATAACATTTATATGAAAGCCATAATATATTTGCAATTACAGCCTATAAAAGTCCACTGCTCAACATTGAATTCCCCATTGTTTGCTTCATAAGGAGGATATTTGTAATAGTTCCCTCTGTTAGCAGGCGGGTTGGCAACCGATTAGATAGATTAGAAATAAATAAACCAAACGACACATATTCATAAAAGTAGAAAATTAAAGAGAGTTAGAAATCTGCAAAATTATAGAGCAAACCACTGAGGCATTGTTTTGTGTATTAATTTATTACTCTACTGATAAACTTTTATTTAAGTTGGAAGCTCCAGGGTGGCCCGCGAAATTCAAATTTTCTTACGTTTTTTTGCAATTTGCAGGTCAGTGTCAGGTTGTGTGTTTAACAAAATATTATTCGCGACCGTAACGAGTATGTATTTACAGAATTATAATCATTATAATCATCAATACAATCTCCGCTCCGCTTCTATTACGGTTGGTCGTAATCGAAGGATATGATATCTCGTGCGTAGGTCGTTTACTACCCGCTCCCTGTTGGCGTGGCTTGCCTCCTGATGCGCCTTTTCCACAAGCAGCTTTACAAATTGGTGGCGTCCGTTCAGTATGATGGGCCTCTTCATTTGGTTGTCTACATCGGCTGCGTCGATTCGTCCTCTAGCTCGTAATATGCCATCTTCCAATATGGGGTCGAGCTTCCTCAACGCGCTGCCGGTTGCCAGGTTCTTTCCTCGCTGCAGTCGACTGATGTCTTCAGTGAAGCTTTCTTGCTGACTGCGTTCTATCCACTTCCGCTCTGCTCTCTGGATGTGCTGCAACGTCAGTCCGTGCGCCCTTCCTCTTATGGCATCGACGAACTGTAGTATCCGCACAGTGGCCCTTATTAATCTCTCGTAGGAAGAGAATCTCTCTATGTCCGGCAGGTGTGGAGCGTCCTTGGTGTCGCTCTGGTACGCCACGACTTCCTCCAGCTCCTCATCATCATCGCCTGCCCTCTCTTCCTGACGACGAGGCCATCTGTCTTCGTCCTCGTACAGGAATGCCGGTCCCGTGAACCATCTGTCGTTCTCTTCTTTATTCATATAATTCACACGCGTCGCTTGATCCGCGATGTTGTCTGCGGTCGGTATCCACCTCCATTGCTCGGGTGATGTCTTCTCTGCTATCTCCCCTAACCTATGAGCCACGTGTGGAGTGTAACGCGCCGTATCGTTCTGTATCCAGTGGAGCGCCGTAGTGGAGTCTGTCCAATACACTACCCTATCGGCTACCACTCTGTGCTCGCCTTGCACGAATTCCGCGAGTCGCGCGCCTATCAAGTTCGCCTGCAACTCTAAACGCGGTATACTTTGTGCCTTTATAGGGGCAACTTTCACCTTGGCCGCCACTAACCGTACCCTAATTGTTCCGTCGCGGTATCGTATACGCCAATACGCCGCGGATGCGTACGCACGTTCGCTTGCGTCGTTGAATACGTGAAGCTGACGCTCTACCACTCCCCCCGTAGGAGCATAGCACCTAGGCAGTCGCAGACGTGACACTTCCTCGACGACTCGCAGCTACCTCTGAAATTCATCAGCTGCCTCCTCGGGTAGTTCGTCGTCCCATCCGACCTTCTTCATTCGCCATAGGTCTTGCAGCAGGATCTAGGCGGTGATGGTGAGGTAGCTAAGCAGTACGAGCGGGTGAAACACCGACATGACTGCGCTCAATGCTTCCCTCTTAGTCGGTGGTCGCTGTAGCGCCTTTACTTCCTGTGGCACCCTATTCATAGAGGTGTTGAACGTCAGGGCGTCTTCGTCGGCCATCCATAACAACCCTAGTGTCCTGCCTGGGCTGTCTTGCCTTAAGCCTACTTCTTTAGGCTTGCTCGCTAGTAGTTCCTCCGGCTTGTCTTCCAATAGGGCTGTGTGGTTCGAATTCCAGCCTGCCAAGGTGAAACCGGCCTTCTGGTGTACTTCCATAACTTGCCTTGCCGTATTTACCGCCTCCTCTACCGTAGCATAACTGTCTAAGTAGTCGTCCATATAGTGACTACGTACGATAGCGTTAAGCGCCAACGGATGTGTTTCTGCGTGTGCGCGCGCGTTATGATCCCTAACACTATGTGCGAGAAACGGCGAGCTCCTCGCACCGAAAATCATCGATGTCATAACGTACTCCCGCGATGGGCTGGATCGCTCGTTACCTCGCCACAGAAACAATTGCGCGGGTTGGTCGCGACGGTCGATCTTCACACGTAAAAACATCTCCCTAATATCCGCGGACTCGGCTATTTCGTTCTCCCTAAATCTAAACAGTATGCCCGGTAGGTTTCGTAACAAGTCGGGGCCGTCGAGTAAATAATCGTTAAGACATCTACCGGACGCACGCGCTGCCGCGTCGAAAACCACTCTTGTCTTCCCCGGCTTGTTCGGATTCCGTACGGCGAAGTGAGGCAGGTACCAGCTCTTGGGGTCCTCTCTCTCTGTCCCCTCGGATTCCCTTGCGTATTCTTTTGCCAGCAGGTTGTCTATCTGGGCTGTGTAGGCGTCTCGAAACTCCGGCGACTTGTCCATTTTTCTCTCGATCGTCCGCAGTCTTCGAGCGGCCATTTCGTAGCTGGGTGGCATCCGCACGTTGTCGTCCTTCCATGGCAGTCCAACTTGGTATTGCTCGCCGACCTTCTTGACGGTGCGCTGGAATATCTCGACAGCGCGTTCCTCTTCTCGTCGCGGCCTACTCTTTAGCGAGATACCTATGGAATCGATCTCGTACTGCCGTTTGAGGAGTTCCGTTAGCTCCTCGTCTTGACTGGCAAACGTTCGGATGTCCCTATCTGACCGTCCGCTAACGCTTACGACGTGTAATACGGTTTCACCGTCTTCCCTACACGTGAATCGCGGCACGGTTCCCTGTATTACCCACCCTAATAACGTACGTGCAGCTATAGGCTGCCTTCGACGTCCTATCCTTAAATTACGGGTGATTATTAAATGCCAGTTGTCGGCGCCTAATAATAATCTCGGTTTTGCGTCGTCATAACAAACCGAACTCGGTAGGTCGCGTAAGTGTTTTAAACGTAAACACTCCTTACTTACGGATTGCGAACCTATCTTTAAATTTGCAATTGTCCGCGCATTTATTCTATACATCTCACTGCGCGTCTTGCCACGTATGCCTATGCTAACTAGCCTGCTATCGGCCTCGCGCTGGCTATTATTTACGCCTCTAATATTCAGCGGCTTTACCGGTCCTTCCGCTCCTAACTCGCGCGCTAAGTCGTCGTCGATCAACGAAATAGTCGAGCCTTCGTCAAGCAACGCATACCTATCTATTTCCCTACCGCGTGGTCCACGTAACGTAATGGGACACACTTTCAATAATACGGACGCATTACTACCAACGTTAGACGCGACGAGCACGGTCTCATCCGGTTTTGCCGATGTCTCAGGTGCGCGGGTCTTTCGGGTGTGAAGGAGGGCATGGTGGGGGGTGTTGCAGCCGTCGACGCCGCATTTCTTGGCTTTACATCTAAACCGTCGGTGTTTACTATTCAAACACAGAAAACACACCCCCTCTTCCTTTACCCAATTCCACCGGTCGTCCACACCCATTTGCGCTAACTTTCTACACTTGGCGATCACGTGTTCACCCCCGCAACACATACAAGAGGCACTACCGGTGTCCTCCTGGGCGGTGAATGTCTTTACGTCGCGGGCCCTATTCTCTACGCGGCGTGTTAATACAACTCGTTTCGACGGCGGCGCCTCTCGTCCTACGGGCGATTCCTTAGTCAGCGCTACGGACGTATAGACATGACTCAACGCACGGTCAGCCTCTCTCATCATGAACCTAGACAGTGTAACGATGTCCGGTTCGTCTGCACTTCCGTATTGCTCCGCATAATCGCACCAACGCGACCGTAAGTGAGGGCTTAGTTTACTAGTTACTTCCCTAGTCAGCATTGGATTTTGTAAATACCATTTGCCGTCGACGTTCTGTAAAATACATACTATATTTTGTAACTTGATCGCGAACGAATTCAATTCCTGAGCGGTTTGACCCGGGCGCGGAAGGCGTTTCAGTTCCTCTAACGCTCGATCGATAATTACTTCCGGGCGGCCGAAACACTGCTCTAATGTTCGCATAATATCTGCTGGATCCTTCGCGGTAAACAGCAGTGCCGATACTACCTCCCTAGCTTCACCGCGTAGACAGTTTCTTAACCTTGCCATATTTTCCGTATTTGTGAATCCATATAAACGCGTGGATTCTTTCATCGCGGCTTTGAAGGCTAACCATTCCGCGGCCGAACCGTTAAAAATAGGCAAGTCCTGCGTCTGCTTCGCGGCAGCGGGCCTGACTCTAATCATATTCTCTAGAGCTTCCGCTAGTCGCTCTATACCCCTCTCTTTCCCTCGCGGAGTAAGCGACCTATCTCTATCCCTATCTCCCTCTAGCCTACGCTGTGGCGCTGGCGTCCTATGTACCACCTACATCCCTATGACACGGCGACGATAATCTACGATCCGCGTGGCGATGGCGATCTATGTACACCTACATCCCTATACGGCGACGGTGATCTACGATCCGCGTGGCGATGTGGCGATCTATGTGTAGGCGATAGAGTGCGGCGTTGGACGCGCGACGGCGACGTAACCCGTACACGACGATCCACCTGGTTCATTTCTACGGCGACTCCACTATCCCTCTGTATCGTTTCTACGCGACGTGGTTGAACCTCATTCGCTACCGTCCTCCCCTGGGCATCTTCAGCGTGGTCGTAACCGGTTTCCCTATTCGGTAGGGCTTGCTCTGTCTCGATGCGGGGCGCGGGCTGAGACGGGCGGTAAGGCGACTCCCCCCGCACAGTCTCTACGTTCTCTAACCACCTATCAACGCGTACCCTATTTTCAACTAACTCGTCTTCGTTAATACTTTCCCTATCTGTTTCTTCTTGCCGTTGCGCGACATCCCTAGCGTACTTCTTCTTAATAAGATCTTCTTCCAGTTGCAATTGCTTCCTCCTAATTGCAGCTAGTTCCTCCGCGGCGTTATATTCAATTTGTTTTAACCTAGCTATCGCGCTAGCTGTCGACCGGGCTGAACGAACGGAGCGGACCGACGGAGCGCGAGGTGCGGGCCTATGTACGACGTCTGTTACAGGCGCGACGGTACGTACTATCGAACTAGTTTCTGTAGACGGAAGATCTTCAATAATCGCGGCGAGTGTCTCTGTGCGCGGCGCGGATGTGCTAACCTCTCCCAAGCGATCGGTCGTAGACACGGACATAGCGGGGCGCAGGCGCGGGCGTAGGTGCAGGCGCGAGCGGGGCCTGGGGCGCGGCGGAGGGCGCTTGTGCCATCGCGAGATAATCGGACGGGGACGCGGGTGCTTCTTCGAATATACGCATTCCTACCGGCGTGTCGTCCTCGTTCCGTGTCTTCTGGCTTCGTGTCTTCCTCATAGTCCCACGTTGCGACCTCCGCTCGTCTTCAAAAAGACGTACGTATCGTCTTCAAAAAGACGCACGTATTGGATGTCGTTCCCGCCACAAGGGCGTTACCAGATGGTCACAGTTTGACACCGTTAGGGAGCAACCACCTGGCCGCGTAAACGCGGTTAAAGAAACAAGAAATTGTCTGGAAACAGACAATAGACGTATATGACGTAGTCGTAACAAGAAACAGGGAAGAAATTAGTACCGACGATCTTCTCTATTCGTCGACGAACTTCTTTCTTCCTTGAAGATCTTCTATAATGATCTTCTCTCTTCTATAATTATGTTCTTTCTTCTATAATTATGTTCTTTCTTCTATAATTGGCTTCTTTCTTGTTTCTTCTTACTTCTTGCTTCTTTCTTCTGGCTTGAATCCGGCGGCGATGGACCAAGAATATAATGGATGAAAGTGGACTGTATATTTATTTATGACTGATTAATGACTGACTGATCTGAGGTTAGCTATACTAGGGGACTGCTCGAAGAAAAGATGGTACTTTTGGCGCGGGGCGTAGCGGGGTACGAAGGGGCGACGGGGCGGCGGGTCTCTAGCTGTCCTCAACAATGTCTATAATAATAATAATATAATGAATATAATGTCTGTCATGTCATATCTTTGATATATCAAGAATTATAGTAAAATATAGGCCGTGCAGTGGCGGTGTTAGCTATGCACTACTACTACTAGTATATTATCTATGTCCACTACTGTCTTCTAAGTGTCGTAAGAGGCGGCAGAGGGAAACTGAAACAGGAGATGGGCAGCAGCACCTTCCTGATAACAACTCAAAATATAAAAAACTGCGGTTGCCAACCCGCCTGCTAACAGAGGGAACTATTACAAATATCCTCCTTATGAAGCAAACAATGGGGAATTTAGCAGTGGACTTTTATAGGCTGTAATTGCAAGTATATTATGGCTTTCATATAAAATGTTATGCTTAACTATTTACTTTAAGCTACCTAATGTTTATGCTATTATTGCCCTATGGCGGCAGTGTAAGAGTATCCATCACATTTCGTCTTGTGGTTAGAAAAATCTCATAGCTTCCAATAGATGGCGGTTTAATCAACCGTTTATGCCAGAAGAAAAATCATAGATAATATCACAGAGTATGTTAGTTATATAGGGCGGCGCATATAACATACTATCATAGATTTAATAACTAACTATTATATCTATGTATGCTCTATAGGGGTATAGGTATATGGCATAGATGAGCCTCTCTAATATATATATATATATATATATATATATATATATATATATATATATATATATATATATAATTATGGAGTAAAAGGAGGACCATCTCTATATATGAAATTGTCCCTAAAAACGTGTCCAATAAGGGTGCCGCTGCAGTAGCATAGGATAAATTAAAAAAAAAAGCGCCAAAAGTAATTAGAATAAGATTGAGAAATAAACAAGGACCGACAAATCCACTTGTTTTGTACTACGTAAATATTTGAGATTTTGTATACTGACATTTTACTAACTACTCTAGTCATGAAATTTTTTAAATATTTGAATTCAGCTGACTTCACTCCGTTCATAACAGCTATCTTCATATCGTAGTTTTTCAGACGCCAGCGCTATTGTGGTAGGTTTTGGATCCTCTATTTTCAGTAAATAGTAGGACACTTTTTCAACTTTCGCCCCTTATAAGATGGTTCTCCTCTTGTACTATATAATACATACATACATACATATAATCACGCCTCTTTCCCGTAGGGGTAGGCAGAGACCACTTCTTTCCACTTGCTACGATCCTTACATACTTGTTTCGCTTCGTCCACTTTCATTATTCCCTTCATACATGCTCTACGGTTTAGGGTACTCAGGTTTAGGTCAGGTTTAGGGTAGCTAGTATATAATAATCTGGGGAAATCTACGGATGAGTCACTCTGACAAAATATTAGGTGACAAAACGAGTAAATACATACTCGTTACGCTCGCGAATCATATTTTGTTAAACATACAACCTGACACTGACCAGCAAATTGCAAAAAACGTAAGAAAATTTGAATTTCTCGGGCCAAGCTTTCACCTTAAAACTAACTTCTCAATCAAATTATATTGTGTAACAACAATATTTATCTTCGTGTGAACTAGTGACATCTAATGAGTAGAAGATTATTAGCCCTCATGGTTTGTAATTTAGTCGAACTAGGTATATATAGTTTCTGATGCTCACCGACAGATGTCACTGTAAACATCGTTATATTTTAACAAATTTCTCATTACATTACGTATTCTAAAAAACTTTATTCAATCACTGAATTTGAAATTTAAAATCTCATAATGCTATCACCGTGATGCATTAGTGTCACCGTAAGAGAATCCACCCGCTGTTTCCGCTATGGGTGATATAAGAGGTGATTTAAAGAAATGCCTGCAAGAACGCAGAGCGTGCAATAGATGGCAGTGTACATAATGAGGGCATCCACGACTTTATGCCACCAGGGCGGCAGCACTTAGGAACGTGATGAAATATTTGAAAAATGAGAGCTAATAATTTTCCCCTCACCAGATGTCGCTAGTCGTAACTGAGGTAAGGTTTTTTTGTTACACAATGTCAATAAATTAAGAAATTGGTTTTAAATAATAATTTATCATTATTTCAATGCGTCAGTGGTTTTATTATTCATTTTTCGCACTTTATAACTGTTTTTTAATGTTTCTACTTTTAGTTACATTTATATAGTTTGGTTTATTAATTTCCAATCTAATCAATATAAAATATAACAAATAAGACGGAAAAAGTCATTAATGGTTACTATTTCCCAAAGACATTTAAGTAGTAGTTAGTATACCTATATATTTAAATCTCTGCTATTTTCTAAGAAATTTTCGTCCCCGCTATGGAATCTGTCAAATATTTTACCTCATTGTAAAGTGGCGCCGCCCTGCTGGTAGAAAAAGTCGTGGATGCCCTCATTACATGGCGAGGAATTTTAATTTGTTAGGATAATGTAAGGATTAATGTTTCTTTTTGTAGTATTACTTATATTTTATATTAATTAGATTAGAAATGAATAAACTAAAAATACGAATATTCCTAAAGGAAGAAAAAGAAAAAAAAGTTACAAAATGTGACAATAAATAAGGAACAAGGCACTGAGGCATTGTTTATGGTGATTTCGCAAGACTTGATCTAAGACATAAACCTTAGAAAACCTAATTGAAATCTATCGCATATCGTATAAATCTATAGCGCATCACAGAACCTTAATATTATTTATATAGATTGTGTAACAAAAAAACTTTATCTCATTCCCCACTAGCGGCATCTGGTGAACGAAAGATTATTAACCCTCAATGTCTTATTTTATTTTTTATATTTTAAAATACAGATTAATAGGTATGTAATTTCTATTGAAAATTTTTTTTTACTTTTACCTACTTCATTTACATCTTTGGTTCTAGGTATAGGTACCCATGTCTACTACAATGGTAGAGGCAATGAGGCTGCCTTGGACTTGGACGTGCTGATAAAAATGAAAAGGAAATCTCAATTAAAACCACAAGTATTAATTTTATATTTTTATTTCCCCAAATGAGCCGTAGTCGCGTCTCAATTTTTACAAACACTACATGAAAATATGATTTCTAGAAAAAATATAAATGACATTTCTAAAATACTACACAAATACTAATGAAAAGATGGAGGCACTATGGTTTCATAAATGATTCAAAGTTCCGTCATACAATTCCTTAGGAAACTAACTGAAAACGTTTCAATCTAGTAGTAAATAGTAAAATGTTATAAAAAAGAAACATTGTTTTATAATTTTTGGTACATTAAAACTTTGGGTATGTAATCAAATATATAAGGCACTTTTATTTATAAAATTTATAGACCACAATCATTATTAAAGGTTAGAAAAAAACAATCTCAAGGTTTTCAATCTTCTTCAAGATTTTAATCAATCTTGCTTCGCATTCCATTATCCTGTCTAATTTCCGGCGGACAGCTGGACAATCCTGTCGTTGACTTCCAACAGCTCGGTCATGTACTCCTCGTCAGCCATGATGGTGGCCAAATGTTTTAGGATTGAGAGTAACTCCCCATCCCTCAACCGAAGCTGCTCGTTGCATTGTTCCACTTCGCCCACAACCTCGTCAGGAATCTGAAAACGATAGTAAATTAGATTTTTAGGATGAAAGCTAACAGATTATGTCAGTTTGTCACTAGACAGATTGCTTTTTTCTGCCGACTTCCAAAAAGGAGACGGTACTCAATTCGAGTGTATGTTTTTTTTTTTTTGCTTTTTTTTATGTGTGTTACCTCATAACTTTGTACTGGGCGAACCGATTTCGATGATTCTTTTTTTATATGAAAGCTGATAGTTCTCGTGTGGTCCCATATGAATTTGATCAAGGTCAGACCAATGGTTATTGAGTTATTCTTAAATAACCTGTCTTGAAGTCGCTTATATTGAAGTCGGCTGTACAAAATTTTTAATTTTAAATTATTGATCAATAAGATCTAGCCTGGTTATCTACTGAATGATTCAATGTTTGTTCGATAATATTTTTATAAAAGAGGGGGCAACGGGCATGCGGCTAGCTATCGACCGCCGCACATAAACAACTGCTACATCAGGGAGTGCAGTTGCAAGTTGCAGGTGCGTTGCCGGTCTTTTAATAACTAAAAATTAAAAATTTTGTACAACCGCCTTCAATATAAATTATTAAGAATAACTCAAAACTATTGGTCAGACTTTGATTAAATTTATATGAGACCACATGAGAAACACCAGCTTTCAAATAATAAAAGAACCATCGAAATCGGTTCCCAGAAAAAAGAATGAGTTAACACACATTAAGAAAAAAAGACATACAGTCGAATTGAGTACCGTCTCCTTTTTAGTAGTCTGTAGAGAAGGAGTAGTCCCTTAGGTCGTATCGGTCCGGAAAAATTACTGGTGGTAAACGAAGTCGTGCAAGAAAGAAAACTTTACATGGGGGCATTGATATCTGTCCAGTTTCTTCTTTGTAGGTGGCTTTTTAACCTGATTTAAGCGTTATATCTATACATACATATAAATAAAATTGAAGTATATCTGTAATGTGGTTTATAGAGCCATTTCCAAAAGTTTTGTCTGTCTGTCTGGGCTAACCTTCGGAAAGTCTGAACTTATTGTGATGAAACTTCACAGCGTCACATACAGGTTGAGAGCGGTGCTAGAAGTGATCTAGACTATATTTATTTCGGGAAAAATAAGGGTTTTATTTTGGAAATCGAAAATCCACCATCAGGATCATATTTTGCGTTATAAGGGTGACCAGGAATTGCTCAACTATGGTAAAAACTCCTTTCATCAATTCCAAAAAATGAAAATACCAAACATTATCACTCACCTTCTGCAGTTCCAAGAATGTGTCGAACTTCAACTTCTTTCTCTGCTTGCCGTTGGTGCTATCAAAGAACATGGTGAACTGCTGATCTTTCAGTTTTAGTGGGAAATATATACCGGCGGATAGGCGTCCCTTGGGGTCCCTAGCCAGAAGACTCCTGGAATGACAAAATAAACGAAATTACTATGTGAAAATTATAATAATTTTGCAACTTAAAATGTTTTACTTAATCCACTATACCAACATTGATTTTTAAACACCTAAATGTTAAACATATCAAGGTAACCAATCCTTTCTTTTTTCAAAAATTAAAGTTTATTTTTCTTAAATATACGGTAAAAAAAATTAGGCAGTATATTAGTTGAGAGTTTTGTCTCACGACTTTTTCTGCCACTAGGGCGGCGCCTCTAGAAAGTGAGGTATATTTGACAGATTTCATAGCGGGGAAGTTAATTTGTTCGGAAAATGTAAAGGTTATTATTTCTTTCTACACTATTAGCTATATTTTATATTAATAAGATTAAAAATAAATAAAAATTAAAAATGTGCAAAAAAATTAAAGAGTAAATCACTGACGCATTTTTTGTGTATTAATATAATACTCTAGAAACTGATAAACTTTTATTAAAAATCAACTTCTCAATTAAATTACACTGTCTAACAAAAAACTTTAACTCAGTGTCAACTGGCGACATCTGGTGAGCAGAAAATTACTAGCCCTCATTTAGTTTTGCTTTTTCTTATAAGTAAGATTTTTTATAGTAGGTTATAAGTATATTTTTTTATATCCAACATTTTATTAAAATGTTGGATATTTTATTCGTCCTTGAACTTTTTTGTACCTAAAACATAGCGTACCTTAAATCCCAAACCAAGTTCCTCTTCTCGGTGACATTAACCGCGGTCAGATAAGCCCTTGCTATGTATATAAGCGACAGACGCTCTTTCACGACGCATCCTCTGGTTTCTCTTTCATGCCACTCCACATAGTTGCTGTTCTTGACGTTGAATTGATAGTTGTACTCCTTGCGACAATGTGGCTCGTCGCTTTGGGTGAACCAACCTATAGAATAGAATAGAACAATTTTCATTCAATATAGATTAAAGTACATAATACTTATTAAAATTATTTTTTTTTTACTTTTACCAATGGTTCGCAAAAAAACCTCTGTCCTGGGTAGAACCAACAGAACAAACCGAGACTTTTTTTTAAAAAAAAGCACTATTTACAGTGTAATATTTTATACAATTGTTACGAAAACAAACAGCATGGTAGCGATCACCTCATTCCCATGGGTTATTATCAGTCATTTACTCTTTAGTATTATAATAACCCTTACTAGACAATTTTTGCTTAATAAATAATTTAAACCTTTTGATAGATAAGCTTTTGCATATTTACTGGGACTTAGTTGTAAAAGCCTGATGAAGGAATTACTATTTGGAGTCGACTAACTGGTATAACTAGCTTGTGCTTGTTCCTAGTATTTACAGAATGCTCATCACTATTTTTAATAAAACTATTTTTGTTTTTGTGTACATTCATTAAATTCTCGTAAATATATTGACAGGCTAGAGTTAATATATTTATTTCTTTAAAATTTTCTCTAAGGGATTCCTTCGGACCTAGGTTATAAATGCCCGTATGACTTTCTTCTGCAAAACAAAGATAGTTTCGATGTCAGTCGCATTACCCCATAGCAAGATTCCATAATGACATTATGCTATGGAAATAACTAAAATAAACTAATCTGGTTGTTTCAACACATGTAAGGCATCTAATCTTGTTTACAGCATATGCTGCAGAACTAAGTTTGCTAGCTTTTTTTTAATATAGAATAAGGGTGACAAACGAGCACGCAGTCCACCTGATGGTAAGTGGTTGCTGTGACTCATAGACATCTACACCTATCTTCGTTTGCGAATTAAAATGCAGATGCGTTGTCAGCCGTGAGGACTAAGATAGAATGTCTCTTTTCCAGTAAAAAGGTTCTTCGGTTTTCTACACTCACCATACGAAATACAGCAGCATTAAGCTGCTATTTTACGCTGGTATACTGTGAGAGCGTGGTCCTTCCCCGGTCGAGCCGAACCATTCGTGTTATACTATTAATATAGCCGCAGAATGGCTCTACCACGTAAGCTAGTTTAGATATATAAGAGCCCGATTGAAGCTATGAAAAATAAGATAGACGTTAGATAATTTTAACGTTTGCGTACCGTTGCTTGTTATAATATGTCGAGATAAAATAAGCATCTCATGTACTAAAGATTATTTTGCTTAGCAACACTTCAGGCAGGCAGTTTGCGATCGTAACACTAGAGTTATAAAAGGATCTCTTATTTGTAACGGGTTATTCTCACCTAGAATTTTTTCCTACATAAGAGAATTTTTCCTCGGTCACATTAATAAGTGGTGATTGTTACAAAGAGAACTTGCATGTTTTTTTTTTAATTAATAATTGAGATTATAATCCACCTTATTTTACGTGGAAACTGCCGCCCGTGGACATTTGCAACATGATACGTTGTCACTAAGGATTAAGTTAGAATACCACATAGTTTGTAGTTATAATGGTTCTCTATTTATTGCTGTTTAGCGTCAGAAATTTGTAAGAGGGTGGTACTTAATCAGTCTGACTCCTAATCAGACAAATTGTCATATCACCTGGGAAACCTTCTCACACATCATGGACTCTGGACAATCCGATTCTCAGAGACAATAAAGAACACGGTGATTGTGAGCCATTTGTGATACACGAGGATGAGGCAGGGAATTGGTTAAATATGAAGAAGGCCTATGCCCCGCTGTGGGACGTTTATAGTCTGTTATTTTTAGGTTATGAACATTTTGACTAACATAGGTTTTTCTTGACCAATTTTTAATTTACATATTTTAAAGTTACATGAAAAAAATACTTTACCATGTAGTGGCGGTGTAAGAATATTCACTAACCCAGAGGGAAACAGATCAGGAGATGGGTAACAGCGTCTTCCTAATAACGACTAAAACTATGAGGCAATGTACGGGGGAGGCTTATGTTCAGCAGTGGACTTTAATAAGTTGTAACGAAACAAAAAAAATACCGTTATGTATCTTACCTGTGTGTGGGTAGCATCGATCGGCCATAACCGTCACCACACGAGAGATGTGGTAGCCCAAGTCAGATAAGAAAACGCCTTGTCTCCCTCCAATCCTTACATGAATGGCGACCATCACGTGGTCTTTCTCCGTTTCAATCAGGAAGCCCTGCGGACCCGGACTAGATGTGGTGTAGTCCAACAAGTCCTGGATGTTCTCGTCACACGATACCAGCATCATGGACTTAGTGATTCCAGGGTAATCGTTTTCTAAGGTCTTCAAGCGTTTTATGACCTCCATTCCTAAGCCGACACAGGTGTGCTTATGGGCTCTAATCGGTGGATTATATTTCGGGAAGAACTCCTTTAAAGTTTGATCCGGAGAGGCCATATAAGAATCGTATAAAGTGAGGAAGTTGTTGACGGAGTCATAGTTCTCGGAGACGACTAGACGGCTCAATATCGCCTCGGCTTTAGCCACCAAGTCCTCGTACTGTTGGAGGGAGAGGTGCAAAGCCGGGCGCGGGGCCCCCCACCTTGGAGGTGGCAGGGGGTGGTCGACCGGCCATTGACCGGTTGATTTTTGCAGCCCGGAACCGAGTCAGCTCAACCACTCAGCGCCCCAGCGGCCCATGACGCGGCGTATGGCGCGCTCTTCACTGGAGGTCGACGGCATAACGACTGGGGCCTGGACCCCTGCGACCTCTGTGGCCTCCACGCCGTTCGACGCATCCGGAGACCACTCAATACCCTTACTTAACGGTTTTATATTTAACGTATCTGCAAAAGAAAGATAAAACGTTGTTATTGTTGAAATATTTCAACAAAAGATAAAATTTAAAATTTTGTACAATTGACTTCAATATAAATTATCAAGGATAACTCAAAAACTCCTGGACAGACCTTGATCAAATTTATATGGCACTACATAAGGAGGACCAGCTTTCAAACAAAAAAAGAATCATGGAAATCGGTTCACCCAGATAAAAGTTATGAGGTAACACACATATAAAACATACAGTCGAATTGAGTATTTGAATTTGTATTTTATTATTGAATTATTGCCTTATTCGTCATACACAAGTTCAGGGTTGCTTTTGCAATAATATGAAAGATAAAGAAAAAGCAACCTTAAAAAATATTCATGATGCTGATATACCTACTATTATTCATTACTACTTTTATAAGATATTTAATAATATAGATTATGATGATTATTAAGAAGACTAGGTATGACCATTTGTTGCGACTATGACAAAATGTGCAAAATACAAGTCTTAAATAACACTTATAATATTTAATTTGCACTGGCAATATTTTGGGATAAATATTAGTTTTAATTTTTTTTAGCACATCCAACCTTATCCAATATAAAAAAGACAAAGAAAGACAATTCAAAATTCACGTAATTGTAAACTTTAGTTGATATAAATTTTGTTTAAATTTGTCGTAGGATAATCGGATCGAATCTTTGTCTTAATAATTATATAATTACATATATTTATTATATTTCATAAACAAACCTAAGTTTCAACAACTAGATATTATATTCAATTTATTTATGGCTAAAACTAGGTGTAGCCGGGTGTCAGTAGGTTAAGCCGGGGCTCAAAGGCCACCATTGGGGTGGCCTTTGAGCTGTGAACATTTATCTATATAGATAATACAATTAATCGAAAATATATCGAACATTAACCTGCGAACAAAACTAAATCTGTGTTATATTCGATTTGAACGATTACTCTATCTGTGACTAAGCTAAGCTATATTTTTCTTTATTCTATTGCCTGGCGACTACCTTTCTATAAAAAAAACTTTTCTTTTAACATTGTATTTGTATTACATATCCAAAAATAGTAAACAAATATCCGACTCAGTAAGTTGTTAAACCATAAGCGTGTGAATAACCCAGTATATAAAAAGTACACTGTGGAATAACCTTAATTTCGATGATAGCTATTAGGTATATATATGTATATATTTATTTATGTAGGTATCATAAACAAGTAGACAATCTAATTAGGTTAAATGAAGACCGCGGAATGTTTAAGTAGAGTGGCTCTATTTGATTAACTGTGGTCAGGTCACGCGAGGGCATGCCGTTCCCATATGAATCATAGAAAGAACTCAACATCGCCTCTGTTAACATTATGCAATTTTCCGTCAACGCCCGTGCTTCAATGAAACAAAATGGCGTTCAAGGTCATTCACGGGAACGATTTGATATTTTCAGGAACCTGAATCGTTTTCTCTGATTATGGAAATGTTCTATATTCCGAAATAAACAATGCATTTCCCCTAATTTATTCCAATGTATTAATTACCGGCTATCAATGACGTAATTTTAAATCATTGATGATTGGTGGCTATCATAATTTATTATCTACATTGCATTAATTTGTGGCTGGTGCGTTTTTATTTTTAATTTGCTTTAACTTTTAGGGACATTTAAATGTACTTCATTGAGATTTAAATATACAAAATATATGTATCTACATCAGAATGTGAGTCACACGTTTTTACATCAGCTGATTTTAAAGTCTTGGATCTGGTATAATAAATAAAACAGGAGTCTCTACATTTATTAAGCTCTACATTGATCAACCGGCGGTGGTTCTCTTCAGTAGATATGTGTAATCTAAACAAATAAAACCAACATAAACGTGATAAGAACAAACAATATAGATAAGGCAAGACATTACTACAAAAGTAATAATTAAGAAATACTACCAATAATACATGATAAAAATACTAAATATTATATTGATAAATAACAACCAACATTGCAAAAATGTACATCTTTTATTGGACGTATATATATTTCCAATATGAAAAAGATGCTTTAGGTTATAGTAAATAAAAGTTACATACCCATTTCTCTGGCTGTAAGCCCGGCTTAAAGCGGAAATGTGCTCTAAGAGTACTTTCTTTATTTGCTTCTAGAATTAAACTGTTCCTGTCTGCGTTCAGTTCAACCTATATAAACCATCTTTTGCGTGTGGCGTCCTCTCCCCTCCCCCTCGACCTCGCGTTCCCCTTTCTGCGTCATTCACTTTTAGAACGCTTGTGTGTGTGTAAGTTTATTACTGCATGATACGTAAGCAAATAAATTTGTGTGCGTCATGGCGTCAAAACAAAACGCACACAAGCACGTTGTTTACACTGTATTAATGTTATATATTTTGTATGTGTATAAGGCTTACGCAGCAACGTACCTTCAAGAATGAGAAACAGTTTCATTGTGCCTATAATATAGGTATTTATTAATTATATTAATGGCCGTGTAGTGACTGTGTAATAATATCCATTACCGCATAACGTCCCGTGGGTATTCTAATAGGCGGCATAGGGAAACTGAAACGGGAGATGGGCAGCAGCATATTTCTGATATCAACTCAAATTAATAAAAAGAGTGCGGTTGCCAACCCACCTTCCAAGCGTGGCAACTATGGCAAAGTGCCACATATGAGGCAATCAATAGTGGATATTTATAGGCTGTAATAAGTATGGTTTAAGACATTTATTTTCTCAAAAGATTTACAAATCACTTACAGAGAAAATACTTATTAATTAAAAACATTAAGCCGATTGGCGTAGTGAGTTAGTATTATAATAGGTCGCTAAAACTTAATTACTGATTGAGTGCTTAATAATATGATTAGTCTGGGGGCACGGTAGTGCCCCCGCCAAGTCGAGCAAAAAAGCGGCACGGCCGTACCATCCTTTTCTCGAAGCAGTTCAGGCCATTTCTGAAACCCTATAACTTCGTTATGGATAAAACTAGAAGCGTGAATTTTTACTAACCAAGTAGGCATTGTATAAACTCGGTATATTTCAAATTTCATTAAATTTGAACCAGTAGTTTAAGAATTATAACTAGTCAAAATTTCTTAATTTTGTCACTCACTGACTGACCGATCATCAAAACTCTGAGGCACTTCTGGCAGGCATAGAAACTTAAAATTTGGAATACTATTATTATTTAAAATAAAAATCAAGGATAAATTAAAATATTTTACAATTTCAGTTCAGTTTTCGAGATACACCAACTGCATAAATAACTTTGTAATCCCATATGAACATATAGTACTACAAAGTTACATTTGCAGTGAATGAATCAGTGTACCTATAGATGTTTAATGGAATAATAGGTGTAAATAGCTACCTAGATATAACTATCTACAAAAAGAAATGAGATGCCATCAAAAACATAACTTGTAAAAAAAGCCAAGTCTCGCAAATCAGTTCTTCTACCGTAAAAAGTCGTGAGATTCATGTAATACCAAGTCGTCGGTTAATTTATTCAGTCCATAGATTGATACATAGATTGACTTGGCAATCGCACTAAACAATCTAATTTAATATAATATGTATTACTTGTGAGATATATTGTGTTTTCATGCGATTGCCAAGTCAATCTATGTATCAATCTATGGACTGAATAAATTAACCGACTTGGTGTTACATGGATCTCACAATTTTTACGGTAGAAGAACTGAGTTGCGAGACTTGGCTTTTTTACAAGTTATGTTTTTGATGGCATAATAATTACCAGGAACAGTGTAGCATGATATGAATGAATGTGGCGAGTTGTTTGTTAAGGCCCATGACACATCAACTGTTTCATTGCGATAACTATAAGGCCGTAATGGATGGATATTGAATTGAAGCTATAAAAATAAGATATGTATTGATATCAAGTGTAAATAGTTACAAGTGGTATAATTACACAACCGACTTCAATATACCTAAATTATTAAGAATAATTCAAAAACAATTAGTTAGACCTTGACCAAATTTATATGATACCATATGTAAAGCACCAGCTTTCCAATAAAAAAGAATCATCGAAATCGGTTCACCCAGAAAAAAGCACACATAAAATAACTTTTATCTGATGATTGAAAAATCAGCCCCAAATCTAAAATTCATGTTTTTTTGTATAGAATAGGGGTGACGACGAGCATTCAGGCCACCTGATGGTAAGTGAATATCGTGTCCTATAGACATGGGACGCATGTCATACATGAGTACTAAATTGGAATGCATCATTTACAGTATAATTTAAAATTAAAAATTTTGTAAAGCCGACTTCAATATAAGTGACTTCAATATAAGTTATTTAAGAATAACTCAATAACCATTGGTCTGACCTTGATCAAATTCATATGGGACCACACGAGAACTATCAGCTTTCATATAAAAAAAGAATCATCGAAATCGGTTCACCCAGTACAAAGTTATGAGGTAACACACATAAAAAAAACTTACAGTCGAATTGAGTACCGTCTCCTTTTTGGAAGTTGGCAGAAAAATAAACAGTCGAATTGAGTACCTCCTCCTGTTTGAAATCTCTAGATAATAATTTATAATTTAAAATTAAATATTTTGTACAGCCGACTTCAGTACAAATTATTAAGAATAACTCAAAAAACTATTGGTCTAACCTTGATCAAATTCATATGGAACCACACGAGAAGTATCAGCTTTCAAATAAAAAAAAAGAATCATCAAAATCGGTTCACCTAGATACAAGTTCTGAGGTAACACACATAAAAGAAAAAAAATACAGTAGTAATGAGTACCCTCCTCCTTTATTTGAAGTCGTTTAAAAACGTTAGATGCCGTGTAGTAGTGGCGTATGTGAATCCATCACTTCTTTTCGTCCCGTAGGTGTCAAATTGCCAGAAAAATATTATGGCTTTCCATAGAAGGATTTTTTTATAGGATAAGGGTGGCAAACGAGCACACAGTCCATTTACCACTGATGGTAAGTGGTTGTTGCGGCCCATAGACATCTACATCTATCCTCGTTTGCAAATCAAAATGCAGATGCGTTGTCACCCGTGAGGACTAAGATGGAATGCCTCATTTCCAGTAAAAAGGGCCTCCGGCCACCTGCACTCAGCAAGCGAAACGCAGAGGTAAACCTCTACTTCACGCTGGTATTCTGTGAGGTCGTGGTACCATCCCGGTTCGAGCCGGCCCATCCGTGCGACAGCAAAATCTGCCGCGTGGCTCTACCACCTACAATATTTTGAGTTAGAGTCCGTCCGAGTATGTACCACCCTGCTACCTATTTCTGATGCCTAAAACAGTACTTGCACTGCTGTATTCCCGTCCGGAGGGTATTGAGATCCAGTACAAGTACAGGCTGTGAGGCATTCCATATTCTTTAAAGGTGAGAACGCAACTGTAGCTTTCTTTGTCTACCGACTTCAAAAAGGAGCCGGTACTCAATTCGACTGTATGTTTTTTTTTAATGTTTGTTACCTCATAACTTCTTACTGGGTGAACCGATTTTGATGATTCTTTTTTTATTTGAAAGCTGGTGCTTCCCATGTGGTCCCATATAAATTTGATCAAGGTTTGACCAATAGTTTTTTAAGTTAATGTTAATTATTTATATTGAAGTCGGTTGTACAAAATTTTTAATTTTAAAATATTTAAATATGGCTGCAGGTCTCTATGAACTAGAATAGCCACTCACCATCAGGTGTACTATAGGTTCGTTTGTCACTTTCACACACTAGTCTTTAGTTGAAAAAAAAGTAGGTCGAGCCTAGCAATCAGGGTGGGGCAGTGTTGCAGCTATATTAATGCCGCAGCAAGATATTAAAGTCAGTATAACATAACATGATTATGGAGCGTTCCTTAGTGAAAAGCTCTTTTAAAATAAGCTTTAATTTAAATTCAGTCGCAATTTTACTACCGGTTAGTGCAGTCGCTTCATAATGACGTGACGGCTCTAATGCCGAACCTACAGTATTTTTGTAGCGTAAGCATACCTACTGCGCAAAAATAAATCGAAATGGCGTGTCAAACTAAACGCTCCGAAACTGTCGTAATCCACGAGTTCCTGGCCTTTGTTCAACAAAAATTGGACGTCATGGACCAGGTGTCTCTGGAACAGGTACTGATGACAAGCTTCACCGAGGACGAGATCATCCAAGCCAAGAAGGTGTTAGCAGATTCAGCCGTGAACCAAATCCGTCTTATCACACGTCACAGGGATGGACGCGGTAAGAAAGACCTGCAAGACATCTTCAGGCTATTCAATGAGACCGACCCTGATGACATCCCAACTTTCGTCGCGCGTGATCTCAACAAGCTGCCTCCCGTGACGTTCGATCACGTAGACGTCACCAGATTGTTGAAAGACATCACCACGTTGAGAGCCGATGTTACCGACATCCGTTCCAAATTTGAGGAATCGGAACGAGCCGCAACAGAGCTGAGGAACCAAGTCAATATGTTGAACAATATAATTGCAACATCTGCAAATTCACCGCCGTCGCAGAATGTAAATACGACACGCGGTAACCGGAATAGTAGTCATATTTCATCGATGATTGCGACTCCGTCACGCGATACCGTCTGTCAGCGGGTTGATGACCGAGAAACTAGGGCGACCTCGGTCGTCATTGCATCACCACCTCAACCCTTGACTGAACCCATTGGTACTCCTCCGCCGAAGCCAACCTCAAAACAAGGGAAGACGTTTGCTGATGTTGCACGAAAACCTTTACAACCGGCACCCTCTTGTGGTCGAAAACGGAAGAATGTGGAAATAAAATCAGTTCCAGTGGTGACCCAAGACAAGATTGATAAGGACGGGTTTACTCTTGTTGACAAGAGACGTCGGTCGCGACCCGTCTGTAACCATCGTGGCACCGCCAAGATAAACGCGAGTACAACTCTGCGTGCTGTGGAGCCAACTATACAACTCTACATCTCCCGTTTGGACAAAAGTACGTCGGGAGAAGACGTCCTGCGTTTCGTGGAAGAACGAAGCCGATGCCGCATTGAGGATCCGATCTCTTTACATTTGCAGCGTCTGGAGTCTAATAGGTCAACGAACTTCAAATCCTACGTACTCCAGGTTCCTGCAAAACATAAAGAGACATTCCTCGCTCCCGATTTCTGGCCCTCTGGGGTAGTGTTTCGCCGATACAGGGACGCGCCAAAGAAAAAAGTTCCCTAGATAGTGTTAAGTTATGTCTATATTTTATATATATTTTTAGGTTAAGGTATATATTGCTATGGGCCAATGTTCTTAATTTTTAAGTCCTTGATGCCTGAAATAAAGTTATTGTATTGTATTGTATTGTATTGTATTAAATGCAGTAAGTCTTATTATTAATCATCAGTCAAGCCGCCTGGTGGCTGCGTAAGAGAATACATAACTCTGTTTTATTGCGTGGGTGTGGTAAGAGATTACTATGGAAAATGTCGGAAATGCCTCTGTCGGAAAACATGAGACCTCATGGCTGACAGGACATGGACAGATGTGGGTATAATGACGTGATAGAGCTATGCTGCAGCTATATTAATAGTATAGTTGTAGCACGAATGGGTCGGCTCGAGCGGGGAAGGACCACGCTGTCACAGACTACCAGCGTAAACTAGCAGCTTAATGCTGCTGTGTTTCGTATGGTGAGTGTAGAGAACCGGAGACCGTTTTTACTGGAAAAGAGGCTTTCCATCTCAGTCTTCAAGGCTGACAACGCATCTGCATTTTGGTACACAAACGAGGATAGATGTAGATGTCTATGGGCCTCAGCAACCACTAACCGCCATGTGGACTGTGTGCTCGTTTGTCACCCTATTTCTAAAAAAAATTACGACCGACGTGCAGACTAGATACCAGGACTCATGGGCCGCCTTTGGGTCCGTCTAGGTTGGTATCACTCTCTTACCTATTTCTACCGTCAAATAGCAGTGCTTGCAGTGTACCAGACTGTAGGGTAGTATAATTCAAATAATACTTAAAATGACTATGACTTCTATTTATTTAGTCAAAAATACGAAAGCACGTACAAGTAATATCAGCGACAGTAGGTTAAAGCTTTTTTTTATTGTTTCATCTACATCAATCATCGATAAAGAATATAGCATAGGCTTTGTCACCCCTGAAGACTAAGATAGAATGCTTCATTTCCAGTAACAAGGGTCTTCGGTTCTCTACACTCACCGAACGAAACAGCAGCATTAAGCTGCTATTTCACGCTGGTATTCTGAGAGAGCGTGGTCCTTCCCCGGTCGAGCCGACCCATTCGTGCTACAATCATAATACAGCTGCTACTCTACCATCACTTGGGCTGTAAATTCCTTTGTCACTTCAATTTTATGACAAAATAAGGCGAAGTCAAGAAAAAAATGAATATCATGCACTCAAGTAATATTTAAATACAATCCATCATCGTTATCATCAAAGATGGACACGAAATAATCAATACAGATTGGATTGAAAGTTACTTGTCTAAGTTACTAACGCCATATTATTATATTGCTATTTTAAAAAAGATTTTGTTGATCCTTGTGGTGTGACGCAAGCGAATTCATCATTCACCCATTCATGCCACAACAATAACATAGCTGCAGCGCGTATAAAATGTACGCAAACAGATAGAAAAAATAATACAAGTATGGAAGAAAACGTGGAAAATTTTCTTGTTCCATAATGTCGGCTAGAGTCAAACCTATTATCTTCCTCTCGAGCCATCATCAAAGATTAATAATACTGTATTATTTTGAACAGTAAGGGTATTACCACATCAATCGATCGACGTCAATCGATGTTGACGATGTTTAGTTGATCGACGGATATTGGTCGATAAAAAGTTGTTCAATAATCGATAGACGTTAATCGACAAATAATCGATGTAGTATTGGGTTATCATCAGTATCTTTCAAAATGTATTCAGAAGAGGACAATAGGGAGTGGCCGGTGGAGCAGGGTGAGTTCTCGAATAATTAAGCAGCACGATCCACGTCGACTAATCCATTCTACTATCGATCGATCAGTGTGATAGAAACTATTGATCGAAGTCGACAGTAATACATTCCACCATCGATTGATCGATTGGTGTGTGATTTTTTTTTGATGGGGAAATATCTATACGTATCCACCTCGCGTTTTATAACATGTTTATACGTTATCCATAAAGTCCATAGCAAATATTTTATTATATTATTATATTCAATGGGTGCTGCTATCTGCCTGGGATCCTATAATGAACAAAATGAAATCCAAACCCAAGCCACTGTAAGACTTTAAGGTACAGTAATTTCGTTCTGCGTAGATCGGACCAAAAATTTATATTGAAAAGCTGAAGGTAGCCGGGCCAACTATGACATCGGGACGTCAAACATCTCAGTTTCCCCGTGACCATGGGTGCTGTAAAGTACCCGAAACGTCGGGAATTAAAAATAAGTAAATGAAAACGCGATAAAATCCGTAAAAATGGTTTGATTCAATATTAAATTCAAATTAATATAATACAATACAATAAATATTAATACAATACAAAATAAATAATTTTAAAAGAAATATAGATTAATAAATAAATAATAAAGAAGAGAGCCAAGAGATAAGAGAATTTACTACCCCTTATGGTCTCGTGGATGTCGTAAGTCTTGAAAGAGGAAAATGAAACAACCGGAGATGGGCATCGTCTTGAAATGGATGGCACCTTCCTGACAATAATTCAAAATAAGTTAGCTTTATTATGGTTGTAGGGCGACTGTAGCCGCTCGAGCAGGGTTAGGACCACGCTCTCACTTCTGTGAGAGTGTTTACCAGCGTAAAATAGCTGCTGTGTTCTTATTGTGAGTGAACCGGAGACACTTTTTACTGGAAATGAGGCATTTGATGTTAGTTCTCAAAGGTGATAATGCGTAATTGTATTTTAATTATGTATTGAAGCATTCAATTACCATCAAGTGGACTGCGTGCTCGTTTGTCACCCTTACTCTAAAAAAAGTAATAAAAAAAGCTGTGGTTGCCAACCCTGCCAAACGTGGCAACTATGAAAAATATTTCCGCTGTGAGATAATCCATAGGGAAGCCCTCTGTGGACTATGTTCAGCAGTGGACTTTTGATAGGCTAACGATAACTATAACACCGCTGCTGAACATAGGGAAGTCTATGATCATAGATAGCCTCATAGGGGGGATAACTGTCATAGTTGCCACACTTGATAAGCGTGGTCGGCCACCGCAGTTTTTCTACCGACTTCAAAAAGGAGACGATATTCAATTCGACTCGAAGAACCGACAACCGATGGGGAAGAAAGGTTCTCGAGTGGCAGCCTCGTACCGGTAGGCGAAGTGTAGGGCGCCCCCACTAGATGGAGTGACGACCTGGTAAGACTTGCAGGAAATCAATGGATGCAGGTGGCTCAGGACCGTGCTTTGTGGCATTCCTTGGGGGAGGCCTATGTTCAGCAGTGGACTTATGAAAGGCTGTAATGATGATGATGATTCAATTCGACTGTATGTTTTTTTAGTGTGTATACCATAACTTTTTTCTGAGTGAACCGATTTCGATGATTATTTTTTTATTTGAAAGCTGGTGTGATCTCATATAAATTTAATCAAGGTCTGACTTGTTTTTGAGTAATTCTTAATAATTTATATTGAAGACGGTTGTAAGTACAAAATTTTTAGTCGTTATTAGGAAGACACTGCTACTGCCCAATCTCCTGATTTATTTCCTTCTTAGCTTCTTACGGCAACCACGGGAAGATGTGGGGTAGTGGACATTAATATTAATAATGATAATGAAACAGGAAATAGAAAGTGAAGTGATTAGATCTAACCATCGCATCGGAAGTAGGTATATCTATATTATATTGCCTTTTGTCGATGCTGATCGAAATTAAGGTGTAAACGAACCTTGGTTCACGTGCGACCTTTGGGTCGATATTTTATGTGGGATAACCATTATATTGTTGATAAATTAGGGATAAATTTCTGAGATCGCTTTTTAAATATACCTACTTTGTTGAAGTAGTAGTTTCCGAAGGTTGTTGCTTGCGATTGCGTTCAGATCACGTTGGTTGGTCACCATTGTGGCCGTGGAAGGAAATGTGGAGATCTCCCGCCGGACAAAATGATCTGCCCGGGGAGCGGCCAACGTTCCAAATAGTTGCTTTTTTTTGCGCCCAGAAGCAATGAAAAGGGCTATCCTTAGGGAAGCGGGGAAGGGAGGTGGTGAATGCTCTAAGCATACCACGACAGCCGGCTGCGTGGTTATGTGGGACTCACTGCGAAAGTGCGAAACCTAAGTGCCTACCCACTAAACACCACCTGTGGCATTGGCTTGTGTGGCCTTTCTGCCGAATCGGAAGCGACCCCGAAGCGAATAGTTATTCAGAGCTAATATATACTGCTTTCAATTCAGAACTTTGATAGCGCGATTTAGGCTACGAAGTATGGTACTGTCGTCGCACCACAAACGAAACTTCTTTATCGAAGTAGTGGAGTAATATAGTATGATAAATGAGAAATGATTAAAAAAAATCACGTTTCCTTGTAACGTTTCACCGCTGCGCCGGGGCTGCATGAATATACTATTATTTAACCTAAAAAAATATATATAAAATAAAAGAAGAATGATAGAATAGAATAGAATAATTTTTATTCAATATTGATTACAAGTAATTTTTATTGAATGTCATTTTTTACTTTACCAACCAGCGTTCCTGGCACGATACCACGTGGAGTAGGACTGTATAATAATCTAAGTTATTAGTTTTAGTTTTTTTTTATACTTTTTTTTTTATAAAATAAGTATTTTGAAAGAGGAATATCCATTGTAAATATATTTTAAATACACACATTATGCAGAGGGCGTGTTATTCGCATAGTCGCCAACCGGTCGTGTTCGTTGGAGTAGTGACGTCATTTCTCGAAATATGATTCACACGCTATGTTACTAGGAAAAACAGTTGCATAATCACTACCACTGCTTACTTTACAATATTACGGTTTATTAACTAGTTAGTAGATCGGGGTTTGTCTGGGGTATCACACTTAGAAATGAGGATATCCGCAGAAGAACCAGAGTAACCGACATAGCCCAACGGATTAGTAAGCTGAGTGGCAATGGGTTGGCCATATAGCTCGAAGAACCGACAACCGATGGGGAGGAAAGGTTCGCGTGGGGGTTCAAGGACTGGAGGGGGAAATGTTAGCCGTAAGCTAAGTGAATGGCGGCCCCCACTAGATGGAGTGACGACCTGGTAAGATATGCAGGAAGTCGAAATATGCAGGTGGCTCAGAACAGGGCTTTGTGAAATTTATTGGTGTAGGCTGTAGGCCTATGTTCAGCAGTAGACATGTGAAGGTTTGTAATGATGCTGATGATAAAACGCACACCACAACCTGATGGTAAGTGGTTAATCTATCGACAATTAAAAATCAAAATCAAGAATGGAATGCCATGTTGTTACGAGTAGTTAATGTTCCTTGAAAGGGTCTCCGGTTTGCGTCGGTCACCATACGAAATTATTACGAAAGTATTATGATAAAGGTAGCATTATTTGCTAGCTTTAGATTTGATTTCTATAGGGTCGGATGGCCAGCCTTTTCGCTCCATAAAGTGCTATGGATTCACTTACCGCGGGTAATCCCACGGTTTCTCAGTAGCTCATTCCAGAGAAAGACTTGGCGTTACCGATGGCGATTCGCAGCATCCTATTCGCCACGCGATACGAGTATGCTTCATAGTATGACTATCTCCTCAGCTAGAGTCTGGTGCTCACCTTCTCCTCCACGGCAGTGCTTGGTGAAGTAAAAATATCCCATCATATAATGGATGTCGTCTATTGAACAGAAAATATGTTGTATTAGCAATGCGACTTCGCTCCGGACATATTCCGTGCAACAAGTTTGCTTTCATGATGAAAAAGAAACAATCTCAAAATTGTGAAACATGCAACACAATCGAAGACATACAACACTTGCTCGCGGAATGTTCTAAAAACTATCAGGAGAGCCGGTAAGTTAGTTAAATGTACAATGAAGCTAAGAGACTGAATCAGTGACAGTGAAGAAAGAAGTGGTCCGGCAATGGAGTAGTCCGGAGCGATGCAGCATTTTGGAGCAGCCTGGAACTCGGCCGCTGCTGGTCGCCTATGCTTGCCAAGGCCCCACACACTCACACATCACTGTACACGACTCGCTACCTACGATTACACACACTCACGGCCTACCCAAGCCTTGGAGCGAAGTTGGCACCCGATACAAGTAAGTACTTTTGCTTTCTAGTTTGCTCCCATATAGGTTATTGTGATAGAAAATTCCACGCGGCCATATCGAGGCAATATGACATTAAAATGTATGAAGCCGCGTCTCCACCAAAGTTTTGTTGTCAACACAACATTTGCCAACAAAACTTGTTTCGATTTTCGGCGGCAACATCAAAGGAATACGCTTGTTGCCAACATTTGTTCCCTCGGTGGAGACGCTTGTTGACAGAAATATTTGTTAACAAAACGTGTTGGTAAATGTTGTGTTAACAACAAAACTTTGGTGGAGACGCGCCATAACATAGGAGAATATCAGTATACTCTCTGAACCACTGTCAGATGCTGCTGAAATGGTTTATCATTTATTAAGTATTCTATAAGCTAAGATGTTTTTAAAAGTATACGTCTTTGTGTATAAGTAGTTAAATATTTTTTGTGCTATTTAGTTATAAGGTACAATGGGACTGACATGTTAATAATAACGAAAGTCCCTTAAATAAAAAAGAAAAAAAAATATAATGGATGTCGTGAGAGGCGACAGAGGGAAACAAACCAGGAGACGGGCAGCAGCGTCTTCGTAAAAACAACTAGAAAATAATCAAAATCCGCCTACCAAGCGTGGCAATTATGGCAAATAGCTTCCTTGTGAGAAAATCTATGAGAGAGGCGTATATTCAGCATTAGACTTTGATATGCTGTAGGTAATAATGATAAACGTTGAATCTACAAGCAAGGAATCAATATATTTTATTGCGTAAATAGGTACATATTATGGGTTCAGACGCTGTTTTCCGCCGCTGGTTTGAGTATTTTAAACACTTATGCTATAAATACCAGATGGCTATGTTTCCATTAATAGAACGGCAAGTTAAAACGTTTTTGGTTTTTTGCATTTCTATAAGTCGCCTCTCACAACATTTCGAGATGCGCATTATGCATATCTAATTACTAATAGTAAACTTATAGATTAATTCATCTGTATGTTTGAATATATAACATCATGATATATAAAGTATATAATCTTATTATTTTATATATTATAAAACAATGGATCATATACTAAACTCATTCTTAAAACTCAGTCTTAATAAACACCATTAAATATTAGTCATGTCTAGTCTGTGCAAATCCAGTAAAATGCCAAGCGATTTTAGTCGGTAGTAAAAGGTTAGGTTAAATGTTAGGTAAAGGATTTCTTTTTAAATAGCAGCTTAATGCTGCTGTGTTTCGTATGGTGAGTGTAGAGAATCGGAGACCCTTTTTATTGGAAAAGAGGCATTCCATCTTAGTCCTCAAGGCCTACAACGCATTTGCATTTTGATTCGCAAACGAGGATAGATGTAGATGTCTATGGGTCACAGCAACCACTTACCATCAGGTGGAATGTGTGTGTGCTCGTTCGTTTGTCACCCTATTTCTATAAAAAAGAAGGGCAAACGGGCATGCGGCTCACGTAATGGCAAACATATTCAACCTAATTGTGAGTGATTATAGACATTAAAAAATAGTATGTGCAGTAGAAAACACAATAATTATTATGTTCTATAGGCACTGTACTAATCACTAGTCAGTATAAAGAAAAATTACAACTCTGTATCTAATTTTTGCTATAAATTAAATAAGGATTGTCAGTGTGAATACATCATTTCCAAAGAAGTCATAATTTTCTATTATTATTTGAACTATATCTTCGTCTAAATCAAATAGATCAAAGAAAACAAAACTAACTGCGCAATTAAGCTATATTATTTGTATATACTGCGTTATCTTTGGAAAAACACCAGAACAAATCTCTGGTAATCTCTGGAACGTCCCCCAATTGAGCCTGCGGGCAATAACGCACCTAATGCAAAATACGTAAGAAACAAAATAGGATAAATCGTTTATAATATCAATATAATATCGATGTAAGCCCATACATGTTCAAACGCACACTAATGTTGTTCAATAACATTGAGCACACAGACGCAATTGAAATCGTATAACGGCTCACGCACACATATTATTATATAGATTTAAATAGGAATATCGTATTTATAAATCGGTCCGATGTCCCTTTAGGAATGTGTTTGAATGACGCAGGCGCAGATGGCTTTTAAATCTGTTAGGAATTATGATTATGTATAAGAAACCACAGATAATGAGTAAGTTACCTACCGTTACTTAAAAAATAAATGGCTAATCGTAGTAAAAGTAAGTACTTAATATCATAAAATAACAAAATTATAAAACAAAAACTAATAATTGAACTCAAATAATGTGTAAACCGACTTCAAAACTAAATAGACTATAGACTTCATAATTCTTCGATACACTATGATATGATGTTTTTGCAACTTCAGAAGCTAATAAATAACGTCGAAATCATTTTATTCTTTTGACATTGATTTTTACTCTTTTAATTCCTCCTTTTTATAGGACAAACGGGTGAAAAACGAGCACACAGTCCACCTGATGGTATAAGTGGTTGCTGTGGCGCATAGAGATCTACATCTATCCTCGATTACGAATCAAAATGCAGATGCTTTGTCACTCGTGAGGACTAAGATGGAGTGCTTCGTTTCCAGTAAAAAGGGTCTCCGGTTGTCTATACTCACTATACGAAACACATACAAATAGCAGCGTGGAGCTGCTATTTTACGCTGGTATTCTGTGAGAGTGTGGCCCTTCCCCGGTCGATCTGGCCCATGATATAGCTGCAGCATAACTCTACCATGTAAAAAACGTGTGGAAGCAACATCCTAATTTCTCAAGGCAACAACTAGAATGTCGTTTTGTAAATAGTTACATTAACAATTTAAAATTTAAAATTTTGTACAACCGACTTCAATATAAATGATTAAGAATAACTCAAAAACTATTGGTCGGACCTTGATTTATATGGGACCATATGGGAAGCACCAGCTTTCAAATAAAAAAAAGAATCATCGAAATCGGTTCACCCAGTAAGAAGTTACGAGGTAACACACATTAAAAATAACATACAGTCGAATTGAGTACCGGCTCTTTTTGAAGTCGGTAGAAAATATCTTGTAAATAGATTAAAAGGTCATCGTACATTATCTTACAAGTGGAATAGTTGCTTCAAGTTTAAATGGGAATACCCCTGAGGTATAGTATAGTTAGCCTATGTAATACGAAAAATAATATTAAAATTGGTTCATTAAAAAAGACATACAGTCGAATCAATACACTAAAACAAAACCTTCTCCTTTTTTAAAGTCTGCTAAAATTATACCATCTTATAAAATACTAACTATCCGTCCCATCTTCGCATGGATTGTTTCTGTGTCTAGACAACAGCGCCACCTACCGGGTCCATTTGAGAATCTTTTTTTTTATAGGATAAGGGTGACAAACGAGCACACAGTCCACCTGATGGTAAGTGGTTGCTGCGGCCCATAGACATCTACATCTATCCTCTATTACAAATCAAAATGTAGATGCGTTGTCACCCGTGAGGACTAAGATGGAATGCCTCATTTCCAGTAAAAAGGGTCTCCGGCCACCTGCACTCACCAAGCGAAACGCAGAGGTAAACCTCTACTTCACGCTGGTTTTATGTGAGGTCGTGGTACCGCCCCGGTTCGAGCCGACCCATCCGTGCGACAGCAAAAGCTGCCGCGTGGCTCTACCACTGTTTAATTTTTTTGTTGTTGTTGTTGTTGTTTTGTTTGAATATAAACCATTCTTGAATTAACTTAATCACACACACAAAATTTCATCAAAATTGGTCCATCCGTTTAGGAGGAGTTCAGTCACATACACACGGACTGAACAATTATATATTATATAAATATAGATCAGAAACAAGACGATATCTTGTACGTTATCGATTTTTTTTACCCACAACCTCTTAAAACTCGTAAAATCTGAATATTATGTTGGTCTCGCGCAGTTACCCGCACGGCGGCACGGCAGATGTCTAGACAGGCGGGGGGAGGTCCACGATTCACGTTATTATTTGGAGTTGGGGTGACTGAGAGTTGGCTAGACGTAGTGAGGAAATAATTGTATGTATGGTAATTGCACCATACGGCCCGCAGTGAATGTGTATTTTTAGTAGCATAAACGGGTCGGATCGACCGCAAAAGGACCACGCTCTCACAGAATACCAGCGTAAAATAGCAGCTTAACGCTTCTGTGTTTCGTATGGTGAGTGTAGAGAACACACACGCCCCTTTTACTGGAAACAAGGCATCCCGTCATAGTTCTTAAGGGTGACAACACATCTGCATTTTGATTCTTAATCGAAGACAGATGTAAAAGTTTAAGAGCCAGTGAGCGGCAGACTTACGGTATTTCAATAAGCTTCACGTTTTTTCCAGTTAATCCCCTATACTTGAGGTACATGAAATGGGGACTCTTTAGTTTGACCGGCGATCGGTATAGAGACGCCCAGATGTTAAAAGTGTAAAAAAATACCAAAAAAACGTGATGACTTCGACGAGACGAGGTGGACTTCACATTTCCATATTTTTATTTCTCAGCCATGCAGTTTTCCTCACGATGTTTTCCTTCACCTCGGAGTATGTGGTTAATCAGCACTTTTTTTTTATATGATAAGGGTGACAAACGAGCACACAGTTCACCTGATGGTAAGTAGTTGCTGCGGCCCATAGACATCTACATCCAGTGGCGGCCTTAGGGGGTGGCGAACAGGGCAATCGCCCGGGGCCTCGCTCCTGCAGGGGCCTCGCGCAACAACCCAAGCAAATTTAAAAAAATATAAATTTGTTAACTATATTTTTTTATTAAAAACTTTTGATTTTGATCCTTAATTACTCATTAAGGTTATAACATAACGGTAAATTAAAATAAAGTTTGTTAAATAATTAATTCATTCAAAACATAATTGAAAAATTAATTATGTAGTACTTGAATATCGCGCCTCGAAACATTTGAAGATCGGTTTTTGAATCGCATAGCACTCGGGTCAGCTCGGGAGTCGGGACATAATGTTCTGTTCCTCTAACGCTCGGGGAATCTCCGTGTTTCATTTCGTTCGTCAACTCCTATCACCTTGGAATTAGTTTGCTTGCAGTATACAAACAAAATAGTTATAAAATCGTTACTGTAGCGTATATATCTTTAAATTTTATTGAATATTACGTTCTTATAGTATTTAAATTATTGAGTGAGCTGGAAAAGTGTAAATTATAGTATTTGAAATATTGAGTAAGTTGAAAAAGTGTAAAAAAACTGTGTGATACTTAAAATTATTGTTTGTGCGAAACAAAACAAGGTTTACGAAGTGAATTCGCGTGATCGTGATGTCGGTAGAAAATTTGAGTCAGTTAGTTCAAAAAGGAAACGAGCTGTCAAAAGAAAGCAGGTAAAAGAAAATCTACGTGGATATTTATATGAATGTATAAAAAGAGATGGTCACGAAACCTCTACAAAACATTTATTGACTGAAAGTGACTCTAATCCTGATCCAGCTGAAAACATTTCTTCCACATCATCATGGGTGCCGCCGCCGACAATAAGTAAAAACAGTGAGGATGATGATGAATTAACTACATCATTGTCTCTTAGGTCACCGGTGCCGCCGTCAACGCTATTCCGTCAAGAACACGAATCTGAGCCTGAGTCTATGTCTATATCCATGATTGCTGAAATGGAAAATCTGAATCCTTAAAATGACCCCGGTTTGTGGCCTAAAACAATTACTGATGTAGATCAAACTGAGATTGTATTAAAAGGTCCAATCCGGGTTAAAGTTGATTTATTTCCCGTAAATGATAATGGACGGCGATTCAGCGAATATCATTATAATAAGATATTAGCTAACGGTGAAAAGCTTGACAGGCGCTGGATGATTTATTCACAAACAAAGGATGCCGTTTACTGCTTTCCGTGTCGAATATTCGGGCTAGAAAATACAAAGATTGGATCAATTGAAGGAGTGTGTGATTGGAAACACTTGGGTCTCCTACACCTAAGTCTCACGAGTCTAGTCGACAGCACAAAAAATGTATGTTGAAATGGATTAATTTAGAGAATGGTTTAAAAAGCTGTTCTACTATTGACTTCTTCGCCCAGTCACAAATTGAATAAGAAAGGCAACGTTGGAGAGATATTTTAGAACGATTGCTCGCAATTGTAAATTTTTTAGCATCTCACAATTTGGCATTCAGGGGTCATAGAGAGAAATTAACATCTGACTCAGATTCAAGTGAGACAAGCGGCAACTTTATGGATTTAGTAAAGTTAATAGCCCGATTTGATCCCGTGATGAGACTTCATCTAAAACAAGTAAAGGATAAGACGATTAATGACCACTATATAGGAAAAAATACTCAAAATGAGCTCATACAATTAATGGTAAGTCACGTGAAGACCCAAATTGTTGAAAAAATAATAAATAATAAATATTACTCGATTATTCTTGATTTTACTCGCGACATTTCTCGTGTTGAGCAACTTTCAATTATTATAAGATTTTTTAATACAAATACAGCTGAAATTGAAGAACATTTTATTGATTTCTTAGCTGTCGAAAAAACCACAGCTGAAAGTTTGACTAATCACATAATCACAGAATTAGAACAGTTAGGTATATCATTGCTAAACTGCAGAGGCCAAGGATATGATAATGGTGCCAATATGCGTGGTGAAAAAAGTGGTGTACAAAAACGTATTCTTGAAATTAATCCACTTGCTTATTTTTTACCTTGCGGGAGTCATAGCTGGAATCTCATCCTAGGAGATGCAGCATCGTCTTGTGTCTAAGCGAAATCTTTTTTGGTTTGCTACAAAGATTGTACACTCTGTTTCCCTGCTCAAGTCAGAGGTGGGCTATTTTAAATGCTCATGTAAAATCGTTATCGCTAAAACCACTTTCTGAAACTAGGTGGGAGTGCAGGGTAACATCGGTGAAGGCCGTTAAATACCAACTAAGCGATATATGTGATGCTTTAAAGGATTTATCAGAAAATACATCAGATTGTCAGTTGGTCAGTGAATGCCATTCTATAGAAAAGGAAATAACTACCTACGAGTTTGTAGTTTCATGTAGTTTCATAGTAGTGATATGGTATGATATTCTAACAAAGATAAATGTTATTAGTAAAATGTGGCAAAACGAACACATGCACTTAGATGTTTTTATTCAACACCTAGACGCATTCACAAATTGGCTCGATAATTATCGTGAAAATGGTTTTCAGTCATCCCTTGTAACAGCGAGAAAAATAGCCGAGGAAAATGATATTGACAGACAGTTCAAAGAAGTCAGAAGAAGACGTAAAAAAAGGCATTATGATTATGAAGGGGAAGATGAAGCTCATGAATTGAATGCGCAAGAAATTTTCAAAATAAACTATTTTTATGTCATTGTCGACAATGTGCGCGCAAGCTGCCATCCTAGGTTTGAGGCTCTTAAACATCATGAAAGCATATTTGGTTTCATGTATAATATAAAAAGATTGAAGGAAATGAGAGATAAAGAAATTTTGAAGCAATGCAGCGACTTGCAAATATCTATGACAGTAGGAGACTTATGTGATATTGATGGACATGAATTGTACGAAGCTCAATATGTTCATCCATGTGTATGACGGAAACGACGATATTATCTCGGTGCTGAAATACATAATAGAAAAACAATTAATTGAAGTTTACCCCACTATCGAAATAGTCCTGAGAATTATTGCTACCACACCTGTTACAGTTGCGTCTGCTGAAAGGAGTTTCTCGAGACTTAAAATTATTAAAACATATTTGAGGAATTCAATGACACAAGATCGGCTTTCAGCCCTTGCTATTCTTTCAATCGAAAATGACGTAGCTCATTCGTTAGATTATTGTGCTTTAATTAAAGATTTTAGTCTTAGGAAAGAGCCGCAAACATCAATTTTAAAATTTATCACCTCTGTATTTGTTAATTTTGTATATTATTCAATGTCAAATATTTTAAAACTCAAATTTTATTTATTTATATAACCTTAGTATTTCTCCTCAAACATGACAAATACCTAAACCAAACAACCGGACCTACTATCGCATCACATACTCACGAAGGACAAAGGGCCTCGCAAAGACCTGCCGCCCGGGGCCTCGCAATGGGTAAAGCCGCCTCTGTCTACATCTATCCTCTATTACAAATAAAAATGCAAATGCGTTGTCACCCGTGGTGAGGACTAAGATGGAATGCCTCATTTCCAGTAAAAAGGGCCTCCGGCCACCTGCACTCACCAAGCGAAACGCAGAGGTAAACCACTACTCCGCTGGTATTCTGTGAGGTCGTGGTACCACCCCGGTTCGAGCCGGCCCATCCGTGCGACAGCAAAAGCTGCCGCGTGGCTCTAGCACTGTTAAAAACAACTTACATGACAATTAATCATTTCACTGGTGCTGGCGGGGATCAAACCCGGGTTGGTCGTTTACTTTCATAGTGAGCCCTTAGCCCCTGAGTTACCATGGTTATTAATGCTGATCTGATCTATGAATAGGGTACGCTCGGAATTTCTCCGCTTAATAGAATCCGTAATAAATATATCCGCATCAGAACCAGAGTACCGTCATAGTTGGGCCAGTCATACAGGGTTATTTTTCAAAGAGTAGTCAAATTTTTAACTTAAGTTCAAATATATAAATAATGATATACCGTTATTGCTCTTTTGCATGCATTAAGCGCAAAGCGCGTACATATGTTCTACTAGCGCCTAAAAATCAAGATTCCAAGGTTTTGTCGCATGAAATATTGAACACATAAATAATATAAAAAGCACATAATCAAAAAGATAAGATTGTTAAACTTATTTTTAAATCGATGAATTTCTATTTTTACATAGAGAAGCGGTTTTAGTGGCATAAAGGTGCAGATTTTATCAAGTCGGCATGGAGGCATAAACACGATAACTTTTGAAAATATCAATT
This sequence comes from Parnassius glacialis, assembly GCA_033319125.1. Taxonomy (NCBI): domain Eukaryota; kingdom Metazoa; phylum Arthropoda; class Insecta; order Lepidoptera; family Papilionidae; genus Parnassius; species Parnassius glacialis. The sequence continues at coordinate 7,637,655 of JAVANC010000011.1, read as the reverse complement.
GTTTAACTCAATTTGTTTTTTAAACTCTTCGTCTATCATGTGGGAAGCCAAGGAATGTAAATGGCAGTTTAATTTTGTTTTGTTTAGTTGTAATTAATTTTTTTCGGCTGCGAAATAGCGAAATTTTCGGTGTTTTGAGCAGCCTTGTATTAATTTATTTTACTAAAACTTTTCTTCACTCCCGGCCACATACTACTTTTTTACTCCGGGCTCAGCCACCGTCGTGAGTGGTCGTTCGTTTACAGTGGGTTATATACTTGACCAAGGTAAAATATTATTATTATTTTTATAATCACAGATTTTATTACAATATTTTGTTTTGCTAAAAACACGCAGAAGGTGGTGTATTTCGGTGAATGGTACTGGAACTCCTCCAAGAGTAGAAATAGGTGTGCCGAGATTGTGCTCCTTATGTTAGTTATGATGAGACCTTACCCCGATTTGAAAGTGTATTTCGATTAATGCTCCTGGAACTCCTCGAAGAGTAGTAATAGTAATAGGTGTGCTGAGTTTGGGCTAGTTTTGTTACTTATGATGAGACCTTACCTCCGGAAAGTGGCGGACTATCCTTAAGGCAAAGTAGGCACGTGCCTAGGGGTGCAAGGTTAAAAAAGCGCGCGCGAAAGTTTATAAACGAAAAAAAAATGTCGTATTTGATTAAGGTACCTGTGGGTTATAAGGCCTGTCGGCTAATAAGGCCTAAGTAACATAAAACGTATTTATAATAACAGCACTCGCTTAAGGAGATAATAACAGACTCCTATTGCACCATATTGTCTCTACAAGCTTGCAGAGACGCATGACCACGCGTACTGCCACCAGAGTAGCATTATCCATCATAAGTTACGACCGCACTGCACCAATAATAAAAATCAGTTCAAATAATTGGTAGGTATGTTTTGTAATATTACACTTAGCTGTCTAAAATCGTAATATTTATCTTTATGAATAAATGCTTTGTTGATCTTTGAAAACTTTTTATTTGGTTTTTCTTAAATACTTGGTCGGCGGTTATTAAGGCCTACTAAATTTCACCATAGGCTTTATTATACTCCTTTTTCTTGTGTAGGTGTTTTGTTTTATTATGAATTTTATATAACTTTTAAAATGTTATAAATGTAAATAAATCGTAGCTTTTCCTATTACACTAATTTCATAGTCAGAAAAAGGCCTGAATTCAGCTATCCAAACAGTGCAAATACAAAGTGTGTCGAAGAATTAAGGCTTTGACATTAAAGGCTATTAAATTATGTGTAAATTATTGGTCCTGCGCCTAAGGTCTCTCGGACCGTGTCTTATTGCTATTTGATGATTGTGAGGGAATATAGAGTGCACCTGTGCTTGCGCATTTACACATTCGGATGCTATAATTCTGTACGGCGCTGATGGACTAGTCGCCGTTGAGACTGGCCGCTGTGACAGAAATTTGGTTGGGCGGATACTCAACCCAATAATAAACCCAATTCTTAACTCAACCTAACACTCAACTCAACTCGAGACACAACCGACGCACTGATAATAATTACGAGGATGTTCATCATTGTACTAATGACTTTAAGTACTGTTAGGCGAGGCAACTTATATTTTTTTTTAGAATTTTAACTCTTAATTGCTGCATTCTTGTGATTATTGATCACAAATATTAAATATATTACGTATAAATTGATTATTTGAATTCGATAGAGCAGTAGGCCTTATTACCTACCATAGTAAAATAAGGCCTACTATCAATGTTTTTAGAAATGTTTAATTTTGTTTTTCTTTATGGCAAATGTTACAATTATTCGTTCATACTTTTACTAAAGTAATAATTTTTATTAAAATCTATAGACCAAATTAGATATTTCTGATTTTCATTTCGATTTTCTCTGCGTTGTCACCCGTGAGGACTAATATGGAGATGGAGTGCTTCGTTTCCAGTAAAAAGGGTATCCGGTTATCTACACTCATAATACGAAACACAGCAGCGTTACGCTGCTATTGTCCTACCCCGGTCGAGCTGACCCATTCGTGCTACAACCATAATATAGCTGCAGCGTGGCTCTACCACGTAAAAAGTATGTAATTTCAAACTTCCCTGGCGTCTGTCTAAATTAGTCTTTGTATTTTGAATTATTTGTGACATTAGAGACAGTAATAGGCTGTAATGGTAGCCTATTAATGTCCACTGCTCAACATAGGCCTTCCCCATAGATTGTCTCATAGGGGTGATATGTGCCACGCTTGGCAAGCGGGATAGCAACCGCGTTTTTTTTTATTTTTAGTCGTTATTAGGAAGACGCTGCTTCCCATTTCTACATTTGTTTTCCTCTATCGCCTCTTACGACACCCACGACACTTACGAATCCGGCGCTACATGTGATGTTTTTTTATAGTATTAGGGTGATAAACGAGCATATAGTTCACCTGATGGTAAGTGGTTGCTGTGGTCCATAGACATCTACATACTAGATGTATCGATAATATCCTCGATTTCCAATCAAAATGCAGATGCGTTGTCACCATAGAATACTATAATTATAGTATTCTATGATTGTCGCAAGTGAGGACTAAAGTGAAATGCCTCGTTTCCAGTAAAATAGATCTCCGGTTCTCTACACTCACCATACGAAACACAGCAGCGTTGAGCTGCTATTTTACACTGATATTAAGTGAGAGCGTGGTCCTTCCCCAGTCGAGCCGACCCATTCGTGCTACAACTATACCAGTAATATAGCTGCAGCATGGCTCTACCACGTATAAATACCACGTATGGTAACTGTTAACCGCCGCCCATTAACAACTGCAACACCAGGGGAATCGCATGTGCGTTGCCGGCCTTTCAAAAAAAGAGTAGGCTCTTTTCTTGAAGGTCCGTATAACCCCTGACGAAAACAAAGGGGTGTTATAAGTTTGTAGTGTGTATTTGTGTGTCTGTCTGAGGCATCATAACTTCTGAACGGATTAACTAATTTTTATTACCATTTTTTCGTTTGAAAGGTGTCTGAATCGGGAGTGTTTTAGTTTGTTTCAAGATAATCTGTCCACCCGTTTTAAGATCATCATCTTCGCATTTCGGGTTCTTTTTCAATTTTGAATTGAATTTATTTACCGTCTAGGATATGATCACAAACTGCAGACTCACCGGAGCGTTGGTATTTGACGTCAGCTATATAATATTATACGCGGGTGTTTATTGATCTTGTTCTTTATCATATACATATAGGAGAGACCACATTCACAATCAAGCTTGTACACTATGACTTCTTCATCTTGTAGAGAGATATTACACTTGAGGGATGGTAAGAACTGACTAATATTCTTCGGCAGCTTGTTTAATGATCTAATAGAAGCCCGCTTCAAGATGTGGCCAATCTTTTATGTGATTACTCTGACATTCAATGTATTCTCGGTATTAGGGTGATTTGCTAATAATGTGGGTAATTTAAAAAATTATAATACCCTGGTATATATATATATATATATATATATATATGGTTAAAATTATGATGATATTCTTCAACTAAGTCGGAAAAAATCGTGCCTCTTGGAACTTTCACGGCGTGTGCTGCGGCAATTGTTAAAGTTGTATTAAAATAATGCATGGTTGAATTGTCACTCTTGAAAAGTTTTATCAAACAAATCCGCGACAGCATATGTCTATCTTCTAAGGATAAGTCACAGCCATTTAAGAAAAACCCTCGCCCAACAAATTGCTTATGTTGGCGATCTTTCTAGATCAGGAAATGCGGAGAATCAATATATTTAAAAATATATTGATTCTCCGCATTTTCTCCTCGGTAAAAAATTAAAAAAGTAGTATACCTTGAAGTTTTTAAATTGATTGTACCTAACTACCCGATAGTTAAGATAGATAATTGTTCAACTCGGAAAGTCCGAGCGCGCCTCTAGTCCTACTAACCTACTAATATTATAAATGTTAAAGTTTGTGAGGATGTACGGAAGTTTGTTACTTTTTCACCATGGATCCATGTCTTTCTTACTGCATGGATTTTAATGAATCTTTACAATAATATAGCTTATACATCAGAATAACACATAAGCTTTAATTCATAAAAATATTGTGTAAATTAGCCAAACTATAACGATAAATGTTATGTAAGTCTGAAAAAATCTGTCATCTGCGAGCTATTTTGGCGTGAACGCAAAAACCTGTCAACCGATTTGGATGGGACTTTCACTGGCAGATAGCTGATGTTATAAGGAGTAAATTAGGCCATTTTTATTTTAAGGTTCCGCGCAAAAAAAATTCCACGCGGGCGAAGTCGCGGGGAACAGCTAGTATTTAATAAAACTACTTTAGTGTTCAGTACCTACAAGGTAACGTAAGATTAAAGTTATGTACAATAATGTACATACATTAATATATTATTAGGAAATATATATATAAATGACGGTGTAAGAATTCATCGCCATTACGTCTCGAGGGTGTCGTTAGAGGCGATTATGGTAATTGCTAGAAGACGTGGCTTTTAAAAGATGGCCATAAAACAAAGACATTTAAGTAGGTAGTAATATATTTAAATCTCTTTGCCGTATAACCATCTCGTTTACGCTAGGCGAAAAATAATAACTAGACCAGTGACGGGCAGCAAAAGCTGTCTCGACAATGATATAATAAAAATGAGGTGATGTTTGACAGATTTCACATCGGTGAAGTTAATTGGTTCGAAAAATGTAAAGGTCAATGTTTCTTTCTGTACTGTTAGTTATATTTTATATTAATTAGATAAAAAAATAATAAACCAAACCACAAATATTCACAAAAGTAGAAACATTAAAAAAAGTTAAAATGTAAATGTGTAATGCGGCATTGTTTTGTGTATTAATATTATAATAATATAGACACTGATAAACTTTTATTTAAAACGAACTTCTCAATTAAATGACACCTCAGTGTCAACTAGCGACATCTGGCGAGCGGAAGATTATTAGCCCTCATTGTCAATGAGGGCATCCACGACTTTTTCTGCCACCAGGGCGGCGCCACTTAAAAGTGAGATAATATTTGACAGATTTCATAGCGGGGAAATTAATTTGTTTGGAAAATGTAAAGATTAATGTTTCTTTCCGTACTATTAGTTATATTTTATATTAATTAGATTAAAAATAAATAAACCAAATAACAGATATTCACAAAAGTAGAAAAATTAAAAAAAGTTAAAAAAGTGCAAAAAATAAATGAGCAAACCGCTGAAAACTGATATACTTTTATTAAAAACTAACTAACAAAAACTTTAGCTCAGTGTCAACTAGCGACATCTGGTGAGCAGAAAATTATTAACCCTCATTCGCCATAGACCAAGTAATATGCTGTATATACTAGGGATGTTACGGAAGTGGTTATATCGGAACCGAATTCGGAAGCGGAGTTTTTAAATTTTGTTTATCGGAACCGGAACCGAAATCGGAACCGGAATCGAAGGTGAAGGCAGAAAATATGTGTTAAGGGCAGGTCTATTGCATTGTATTTTTCTTTTCAGTTTCAATTTTTTTGAAATCTTCGCATTCAGTGGCATGCAGACTTTAAATGACTTTTTAATGAAGTAGTCGTAGGTCACTCCCTTTCGTGAATATATCTTCTCACATAGTTAACACTTTACCGTATTCTTAGAAACTTCATTTCAGGCACTTGATTTTGGCTTCATTGTCCAATTCAAATAAATTTGTTACACGTCAAATAAAACACTACTAAAACTAATCAAAAATTCTGATTGGTATAAATGAAGCGCGAACGCCCAACATGCCAATTGCCAAATACGAAACAAAACATCAAGTTAAAAAGTAATCGACAGAAGGCACGGGGGAGGGAGCTTCCCAGGGCGACAAGTATAAAATGGTTTGTACACGCTGATCGCGGCCGCTGTCACCACTGTGCTTTGACCTCCGATATATAACTTCCGCTTAAAGTTTAACGGAACCGAAAACGGACTCGAAGGTGCAAAATCTATCGGAAGTTCCGAACTTTCTGAATCGGAATCGAACCTCCGTAACATCTCTAGTATATACCATGTGTGACGATACCAGCAACACTGGAAAGACCCATATCCTGCAGAAGACACTTTTACTTTTACTAAATGGATAATATGAATTTAATTTGTAATATTTTCATGAAATTTCTATAGAAAATATATTTTCACATCTCATGAAAACTAACATTTGACAAGTGTCCACTATAATCATAATAAACGATTAAATTGCAAAAAAAAAAAACTATCATTTACGTAATGTATAATTAAAATGACTAAATCTTTACGTTGTAAAAAAGTTCACCAAGAATTTGTCAGGTGTGGGGTTCGAACCCACGCTCCCTCTCGGGAACCAGAGCTTAAATCTGGCGCCTTAGACCACTCGGCCAACCTGACTCTATAGCTGTGGTAAAATTATGATATTGGTTCTGTATCTTATATCTAATAAGTATTTTTTTTTCTTTATATTACAAATTAATATTATCTAAATTAGTTAACATTATCGAAGTATCATTATCCAACTTATGACGACCTGATAAGACATGCAGGAAGTCGATGAATGCAGGTGGCTCAGGACCGTGCTTTGTGGCATTACTTGGGGGAGGCCTATGTTCAGCAGTGGACTTATGAAAGGCTGTAATGATGATGATTATCCAACTTCACATTATTGCCTTTTTCAGTCTGACTTTTTATTGTTCGTCTATTTCATGTTCGTAATATTATTAATATTTAATATTATTTGTAAATAAAAAATAAAAAGTTACATAAAAAATCTATAAATATATATTGACATAAAATATCGATGTCAGGTGTGGGGTTCGAACCCACGCTCCCTCTCGGGAACCAGAGCTTAAATCTGGCGCCTTAGACCACTCGGCCAACCTGACTTGCTGTTATAGATGTTAAATTACTAATCACTTACATTACTGTAAAGTATCCTATCAAGTTTTACAATTTTATTGAAGTAAAATAATTAAATTTTAACTACTTTATCAATCGTCCAGTGCCCTTAACCGATTCGTTGCGGCACCAATTTTCGACAACTTTTAGCTGTGGCGGCGAACAAATATTTCGTGACACGCCTGTCGTGTCAATCGCCGTGCTTTTTTACTTGTTTAGACCTGATTAAGTTTAGTTGACATCAAACATCAGTTGCAAACGGAAGGATACTTGTTTTTAGTGGCTAAGTGTCTTTCTACATGTTTTCCTTGAAATGGAGAGTAATTAACTTTTTTTATGCAGAGATTGCAAACCTATTGTACTATTTTTATTTTATAAAAAAAATCATTTATATAAGTAGGTACAGCTAAATCACCCTGAAAACCCTGGTTTTTATTAACTTAAATTTTCACCTAACAATAACGTTTTTAAATATTAAACAATCAAGAACCTTAGTTTGGAAAAAATAAGGTTTATGATTCATTGATATTTACAAATTTTATATATTATTTAATATTATAAAAATGTTATATATTGATTATATATGTATTATTGATTTGGAGCATGTGACTATTCTACGATACCGAAGTTACCGCGGAGACTTTTCAATATAGTTTATCTGTGCTGCGTGTTCTATGGAAATGTATGTAAAATTTCAATGATTTTTCATTTTATTAGAACTAAATCTAAAACGCAAGTATATTCCTGAAACAGAGGTTGAGCACGACAAAACTCAATGTCAGGACGATGACGACGACGACATATTTCAAAATTCACAGATGTACTCTGATTACGAAACTTCTCAAGCTCTATTTATTAGCGAACTTTTTTATGCACGAACGCGTTCGAACAGTTTCAAGTAAAAATAAACCTTATACCACATATCAGAAGACCATAATATGGTCCTTCGTAGGTCCATTCGGCCAAATGATAGTAATAAGACGGCAGTTCAACCATTTTAAGCAAAACTGAACAATAAGACAAATGCTTTGTTTTTTTTAACAGGAGACTTGTTTTCCAGAAACTTGTTTACAACTTGAGTTTGTGAGCGATCGCAATTAGTGCTATTATTTGTTTTTTATTACAGTATTTTTCCACAACATGTTTTAAAAACCCACTAAGTAAAAAGAGTACAAGTTAAAAAAAGGTTCTCAAGCCCTAAAGTAGTAGGATGGGGAGTAACATAAAACATATTATATAGTGAATATAGTGATGAGTATGTGAGTAGAAAACCGACAATATTCTGAAAGTGCGCCTTTCTCGAATAGTTACCCATTTAAGGCGAATACGAAATTGAGAGATATGGTCATTTATTTTCGAAGGCCGAAAATAAACCTGATGCAGTTATTAAGAAGGCACTCAAGCTTATTCAGAGATTTTGATTCAAGTCTTCATCAATGACAGGCAAGACGAGTGTATGTTACAAACATATTATGCTTAGTTTTGTATCGGAAATATTCAGATATTTAAAAAAAATATTGATAATAATCTCAGAATAGCTACAGAAAAAATTCTAAATTTATCTTTAAATGTGACAGCCTGGACAAGTTTATCTATAAAACTTTGGTATCGGTGTGAAAAATCTATAAAGCGTTGCATTGCTTGCTTTACTTGCTTCCGTCCATAGTGTTGTGTTTGATGATTTGAACTGGATGTTCCTGTTTTTGTCAGTTTTAAATTTGGTTTTTGATAGACAAATTATTACATTTATAATGTGAAAAAAAAATTAGACATTCTTTCGCTTTACGATGTAACCGGTCATTAGACGATACAATACAATTTTCTCGATAGAAAAAAAAACCGAACTACGTACGATTTGCAGTTTTTTTTAAAACGTACTAATACTCCTTTTTTTTCTATAAATAATATCAATTAATAGGTAATTCATTTTTGGATTGATTTCACCCTTTCCACCTGTTCTTTAAAAAATTACATTCAATAAAAATATTATCGATTATTCAAGAGATTTTCGATCCGCACGTCACTTGTCAGTTGCCAGTGCATAGAGTAGAGTAATAACGCCAGTGTCTCGCTCTCGCGGGACGCCAGGGTAAGATCTGACCAAATTTTTGCGCGCGCGCTGCTGTTGTGCTACGTAGGTACCTAAATAATATTTAGGAAATAAAATACATTGTAAATAACTATAGTTTTATGGAATTTATATAGACTACAGTTTTGTTTGTGTGTTTATTTCTCAATGCGTAAATATTTGTTTATAACTTTAAAACAATATTTTTGTGATTATTTTGTAAAAATCACTATCATATGCGTGGCCCGACTTGATCTTGTACACGCGCTTTATCCTATTAATAATTAAGTATTTAACTTTAACCTATTTTAATAATAATTTATTATATAAGTACTCATATATGTTTTTTCATAGGGTTCACGTATACTGATTGTTCTTGCGGAAGTACCTACACGGTTACTGAGGCGAAGACGATTGCAATTCACCTGAGGGAGGTAGATAGAAATCCTGAGGGAGGTAGATAGAAATCCTGAGGGAAGTAGATAGAAATCCTGAGGGAGGTAGATAGAAATATAAAAAACTTTGCCAAGAGATGGTTAAATCTTCCTCAGAGAGCCAGTTCAGAGTTGGTGTTTCTGCCACCCTCTATGGGAGGTGGAGGATTAATGCCATTAAGCGATCTGCTCGACTTATACACCGTCACGCACGCTTTTAAAATGCTATGTGCTACGGATGACCTGGTGAGTGAACTGGCTAGGGAGGGATTGAAGGAGACTGTGTCGGAGAGACTTCGAAAAGTGCCTAGTAAAATCGATATGGCTCGATATCTGTCTGGTGATCTGGACTTGCCTCGATCCACATCACGCTCTTCGTTTTGGACTAAAGCGCGAAGTGCGGCACGAAGAATGCAAAGTAAAATAACCATCAGATGGATATGGCACCGTCGGGAAGAGGAATTTCATATTCAGTGCGGAAACGGCGCTGCAGGATTGATAACACCATCATTAAGACAAAGTCTGTTTAAAAAAATGCGCTTACAGCTTGTTGAATATTATGCCAGTGGGCTCCAGGCCAAAAAAGATCAGGGAAAGGTGTTTGAAGTGACTCGCAGGACTGGTTACTCAAATCATTTTCTCAGAAGTGGAAGGAATACTCGCTTCTGTAATTGGAGATTTGTTCACCGTGCGCGGCTTGGTGTCTTGCCACTGAATGCTACAAAAAGATGGCAAACAGATATAGATAAAAGGTGTAGAAGATGTGGCCGGGAGCAGGAGACAATTCCACATGTATTGAACCATTGTGGGTTACACTCTGCAGCGCGACAACTAAGGCACAATAATATTCAAAGCAGGCTCGTTAAAGCACTGAGATGCCCGGGACTCGTCACTACTAACCAAACCGTGGAGGGAACACATGGAGCAGCAGCGTTGCTGAGACCCGATATTGTAGTTCGAGACGAGGTTAGTAAAGAGATCAAAATTGTAGACGTCACTGTTCCATTTGAAAATAGGTTGGCAGCGTTCAGGGCTGCTAGAATGGAAAAAATCACAAAATATGATTGCCTGGCAGAACAACTTAGGGCACGAGGATATCGGGTCAGTGTCAACGCATTTATAGTGGGTTCCCTGGGCGGATGGGATGATAACAATCAAAGAGTTTTGGACTTCCTCAAAGTTGGTCGCTTCTGCGCAGGGATGATGAGGAGGTTTATGATAAGTGACACAATTAGATGGTCTCGTGACATATATGTGGAGCACGTGAGCGGGATACGACAGTACAAGGTGGAACAAGATTTGGATCGATCGATCAATGTTGGGTCGTAACATAATGTCGTCAAGTAAATTTTTTTTTATTCCTATACGTTTAAACTATTATTACGTTCGTTTTGACTGAGCCTTTTGTAGACTCATTTCATCACTATTACCCTTAAAATTTTCATCATTTTATTCATTATTAATTTATTAATTAATTTATTGACTAATTTATTCCCTAATTTTTTAATTTTTAATTGATTTATTCATTAATTTTTTTTTCCCATACTAGTCTTCTATTGGTAACATCAATTTAATATATTCATATATATTTAATAACGGACAAATATAATTATGTGACTGTGAGGAGCTGCTGTTCCTTTAAAGTAAATAAAGTTCAAATCGAAATATTAAAATACGAGCAAACATTATAGGACTCTCTCAGCTTCGACACCCTCCATTGGTGGGCAGTATTTTCGATAAAAAATCTGTTCTTTTCAGCTTAATATCTGAAAGTTCCCGCACTGCGGGATCAGTATATTAAACTGATTTTTGATAAGCGACGGGATGTTCGGGGCTCGCTCCACTCCCGTCACGGGTCGGCCCGGCATTGCAGTGCCGCCGGGATCGGCCCACATAACAGTAAGGAAGCCGTACATGTAACAAGCTTTACAAGTGTTACAATAAAGTGGAGATTACGATGATCTATAATAAAAGACAAGTACCTAATTATCAATTTACTCTTCGAAAACGTAATACGAAACAATGACAAACAATCCCTCTTCCCTAGAGTCATTAGGTAACACTTGACAGCTTGGGATAAACTTCTTCGGGCTCAACCTCGAACTAACAAGTAGAACGAAGGACTTGGCCCCCCACCACCCCCTTCTCGCATTTATATTTTAATTGAGGATTAAGATTTAAGACAACCAGATAAACCTATATCACAGAATAGTACAAGTAGGTATAATATGGAATGTATAGACTAGACTCCTCCGAGTGCATAAAATCAGCCATCACCGTCAGGCTATTATTTGGTATATATGACTTACTTATTAAATTACCTTACCTGATTGCAGCCGCCTGCAGCCGCGTCATATAAAACCGGGAAAAATGTTTACTCGTATTTTATATACAAAATCAAGACATTTTTTCCAAAGTTAAATTTAACTACAATATTTATTTAACTACAATATTTATATAAATGGCACATGTATAATATAGTGCCATTTTGTTCGATAACTTGTTACCATCTTGGGGGTAGTGACATAATCCCGTTGCTGTAGAAATCTTGGGATTTTTGATTTAAAAAAAATGCTACAAGTAGTTTTTACAGTCCTCTCTTGATATTAATCTAACACTACCCAAAGAGTTCTGAAGAGACCGAAACGTAACAAAAATCTGAGGGTGCAAGGTTAGGATATATTTATACTGTGACTATATGGTGGAATGGATCATTAACACTTCCCATCTTCCCAACCAATATCTCTCAATTTTTGCTGAGTGGCCAAATATGTGTGTAGTCTGGCATTAACATGATGAAAGACCACTCCTTTTCTGTTGATCAATTTTCTCAGTTTTATCTCAATTTCTTGCTTGAGACTCATTACTTGTTAGCAGTAGATATCTGAATCGATGGTTTTTCCTGGCGGTAAAAGCTCATAATAAACGATGCCATTCCAATCCCACCATACAGACAGCATCACCTTACTCTGTGTTAATCCGGGTTTCGCTACAGTATGTTCTTTATTTTTATGTGTGTTACCTCATAACTCTTTTCTGGGTGAACCGATTTCGATGATTTTTTTTATTTTAAAGGTGCTGCTTCTCATGTGGTCCCATATAAATTTAATCAAGGTCTTACCAATAATTTTTGAGTTATTCTTAATAATTTATATTGAATTCATTGTACAAATTTTTAATTTTTAATTATTCGTTTTCATGTAATAAAACTTCAGAAAGCATTGAATTTCTTCTCTAAATTCACTAATTTTGGCGAACAGAAAAACAATTGAAAAATGGCGGGAAAGTGTTTTTTTTCCTTTTTCTTAATGTCTTATTTGTATTGACATCCAAACTATGGTTTAGGAATTCCCGACAATTTCAAAGTCCCGGGACACGGGACAGCATTTAATCCATGTCCCGGGAATTCCCGGGACTTCAAGACTTTTAAGAAAAAACTTTTTTGTTTTTTTATAAGCTAAATGTTAAATGTTATTTGGTAAGCCTTTTTTTGAAGAATTTTAATTGGGTTAATTTCTGGTGAAACGTATTAAAAAGAGGCAATTTTTTTTTGTAAAAAACAACATTTATTAAACAATTAAACAGAAAATTAAATAACTTTAACGTGAATTTCAGTCTTAATATTTTGTTTTTACTTATTATAAGCCAGTGCTTGACCACAATCACACCTGGTGGTAAGTGGTGATGCAGCCTTAGATGGTAAATCGCACTGTCTTATCGTAACAAAAGCCTATTCACTCTTGCCTTGAAGATGCCAAGAATGTATTCGGACGAAAAGATAGACGCCTGCAAATAATTCCACTCCTTTGCTGTACGCGTTACAAAAGACGAAGCAAACCATTTCGTTCTAATGCGTGGAATATCGACAACAAAGGGATGAAGACCCGCCGACCGTCTGGTTGTCCTATGGTGGGAAGGAGAGGGAGGAATTAAAGCGTGTAATTCCTGCGCACACTCACCGAAGTGCAGCCTATAGAATACCGAGAGACTGGCTACTCTGCGCCTATGCTCGAGGCTGACAAGATTGGTTTCAACCAAATCAAGGTCACCAATGAGCCTTTTAGCACATCTCTCCACTGAGTCCAATGCTGCCAAGTGGCATTTTGCAGCGCCAGCCCATATGTGACAGCAGTACTCCATGCACGACCGGACTTGCGCTTTATACAAGGTGCCTCGGCATGAAGTACCGCCGCACCATTGCAAGGACACCAAGTTTCCTTGCGGCTGCTTTGGCTCTGGACTCAATGAACGCCCATAGTTTAGGTTCGAAGAAAATTCAGTCTCTAACAACTGAAAGCGGTCAGTGTACTCCAAGGATACATTCCGGAAAGTAGGAGCCAAGGTGAGCGGGCTCCTTTAGCGGTAAAAAGACACGCTTGTGTTTTGGAGGCGTTAAATCTCACGAGATTGGCAACACCCTATTCGGAAACTGCCTGTAATGTGAGACGCTCAACCATAGCCTCTCTTTCTGACTGGATTTGATCCCGACTGGCCCAGGCGCTTGGTTGGTATCTCTCCACAACTGTGCTGTCGTCTGCATAGCCATGGATACCGGGAATGAGCAAATCATTTATATGCAGCAGGAAGAGAGTTGCGGAGAGAACGGACCCCTGAGGAATACTGGCGTTAGTCGCCACAGTATCGGATGAGCAGCCATCAACGACGACCCGGAGAGATCGTTCACTCAGAAAGTTCTTCACCCAGACAATCAGGCCAGGGGATAAGCCGTACGCTGAAAGCTTACCCAATAGACTAGCGTGCCAAACCCTGTCAAAGGCCTTCGAAACATCGAGGGAAACAGCAAGTGCTTCACCACTGTTATCGAGAGCTTCGCCCCATATGTGAGTGGCATACGCTAGAACGTCCACAGTTAATCGATTTCGGCGAAACCAGTACTGACGATCACTGAGGAGATCATTTTGCTCTAGGTATGCCATGAGGTAGGCGTTCAATATATGCTCCATAATCTTGCAGAGTATGGAGGTAATTGAAATTGGCTGATAGTTGGCAGGGTCGGTACGGCTACCTTTTTTTGGCACTGGCTGCACATTGGTCAGCTTCCAAGATTTAGGCACTATTCCAGTCCTGAATAAGAGGCGGAACAAGCGTGTCAACACAGGAGACAATTCAGGTGCACAGACCTTTAGAACTATAGCTGGTATAGGTACCATCAGGTCCACTAATTTGCATTTTGCCACACCAATAGCTTTGTTTATTTCTTTTAGTCACAAACAGATGCACTCCTAAACAGTTAAATCTTATAGTTATGAAACGAACTTAGTTAAAAATCATACTAATTCTTAATAACTTTACTATTATCTAGTAATTCTAGTATCTAATCATAGTTCATAATGTCATTGTTAATTCTCATAAAAACCTATTTGTTTAATTTATTGTGTTGCGTACTCAGTACGTAGTAGACCAAATAATTATTCATTAAACTAACACATGGCGCTAGGCTCCTTCAATTATCTATACAAATAAATAAAATTGAAGTGTCTGTTTGTAATGTTAAAATAACAGCTTTTGCTAAATGCATGTGAAAGTATATACGGTACTAATAACAAAAATACAATTTTTAAAGTTTTTGTCTGTCTGTGTGTCCATCTGTCTGTCTGTTTGATCCGGCTAATCTTCGAAACGGCTGGATCGATTTTGATGGGATAGCTGGGGTAACAAAAAGTATCATAGGCTAATTTTATTTTAGAAAAAGAATTAGGGGTCCGCGCAAACAAATTAAAACTCCAAATAACACGCGGGCGAAGTCGCGGGGAACAGCTAGTTTGAAAATAAAAATGATTACATAACAATTTCGACAATCTTGTCTCGTCTCGAGTCTCGACCCGAAAGTCCCGGGACTCGAGACAACTAAAATTACGAAAAGTCCCGGGACTTCGAGACACGAGACGTCCCGGGACCCAAACCCTAATCAAAACCAGCCATATACAAACAGTACAACCAAAGAGATTTTTCTTCAATTTTTATACAAACAAAATACGAAGAAACTTTTCCCCGAAATGTATCCTTTTTCTTTATACGACTTTTGCATTGATAATAATAGATACATACACACAATCACGCCTCTTTCCCGTAGGGGTAGGCAGAGACAACTTCTTAACACTTGCTACGATACTTACATACTTGTTTCGCTTCGTCCACTTTCATTATTCCCTTCATACATGCTCTTCGGTTTAGGGTACTCTTGACCTGGCCTTTTTTCAAGACGTCCCTGGTTTGATCTAGAAACGTCCGCTTAGGTCTACCCCTTCCAACACTTTCATTCACACTCGCCTTATACACTCTTTTCGTCAAACGTTCTTCATTCATTATCTCGACATGGCCACACCACCTCAGCATACCTTTATCAATTTTTATCACTGCATCTTCTTTCAGACCACAACGTTTCCTTATCTCACTATTTCTTATCCTGTCACTCAGTTTAACTCCTATCATACTTCTTAACGTTCTCATCTCAACTGCATTTATTCTACTTTCATGTTTCTTCTGCCATACCCAACTTTCACTTCCGTACACGAGTGTCGGAACCAAGACGTGAACCAGGACATCGCCTGATGCATGTTCAGAAACCACGGCTTCCGCGCACACAGCGCCTGCCAGGACAGAGCCTGATGCATGTTCAGAAAATACGACTTCCGCGCACACATTGTACGCCTGCCAGGACAGCGCCTGATGCATGTTCAGCAAACACAATTTTCGCGTACATATAGTGTGCGCCCTTCCGCAGCACCGCTATGTATAATATACGCGCGCTCCGGGACGGCGCCCATCACGCGTACTACATACGCGTCTGCCGGATACAGACCGCACTACAGCTAGACTCGCCAGTCCGCTCCAACAAGCAAGGCACACACTCGCGTCACACTCGTGCACCTCTCATGCACAGCCAAACGAGCCTTGTTAGACACCTTCCGACTGCTCATAAAGGAGTGCAAAGCTCTATTTCCACCATGTTTCCTGCATTCACTCTTCTTATCTTATCTATCTTGATATCACTCTCACACTTTCCATCTCTCGTAAACTTTGAACCCAGATACACAAACTCCTTATTGATAATAATAGGTGTCTTTAATTATTTATAGAACCTACCTACTTAATTATTAAACCGATTTCGAAAGATAGGATTTTAATAAAACTTATTTTCCCCTGTGGTAAAAGTTATCTGGTACCTACGATCGACATATACCTAACACCCCCACTAACAGATACGGTAGGTATATCACCATGTTTAATAAAAAAGAAGAAAAAAATAAGTACAGGTAATCGATATGAAATGCTTCTCCTTTTTTGAAGTCTGCTAAAATGACCTGTTTACTACAAAAAGTTGCCCAGCCTACTTATTAAAAATTTATCATAATTATGGAATATCGGAAAAAGTAAAAAAAAAAATATAAATCGATTAGGTACATAATTAGGGTGGATTCCCCTAATATTAGCCCTTTCGCCTTTTTACTTCAAAAATAAGGTTTCTAGCGGTCTTAACTAGAAATATTGTCTATTAAAATATTCTTCGTAATTAGATTGAAGTATTTTTCAAATATGTATTATACAATTGTGTAATCTAAATATTAATGTCTTTTTTATTTTTATTTTTTGTTTTGATTTTCAATTTAACATAGATTTATAACAGCGTGATATTTTTTTTAAATATACTCTCCTCAAATAATTTTTAACGAACAATATTTGTAGTTAAGACCACCTCACTTTTGAACGAAAAATGCGAAAAGGCATTGGTATTAGGGGCGGGGCTAATATTAGGGGCCATCCACCTTATAATACAATGGCTTAGTGGACTGCCCTATATAGTATACTAGCTGGACAGGCAGACGTTGTTCTGCCCTTTTCGACGACCCTTCATATAAATAATCCTTAAATTCGTAATAAAAAATTATTGGTGTCACTTATCAGGATAAAAACTATCTTATCTCTCAAGTTGGACGAAACTGCACAGAGTGTGCAAAATTTTATTGAAATCAGTTCAGTAGTCTTAAGAGTTCATCGCGGACAAACAACGTGACACGTAATTTTTATATATAAAGATTATCTATGTAGTGGACTTATGACCTTACGCCGCCACGATACAGGCGTTTTTAATTTTCTGAATTTTATAATGACGCGTATAATTTCTATATTCTATGTAATATAATTGAAAATCATTGATTGTTTAACAAAATAATTTGTTTATGCTGTATCACAGACTACTTTTTTATTATGATGTTTTTACATGCAGTGAACGTAAAATAATTATAAAAATTACATGTTTAATGAATGATGACATCTATAATCTTAAAATAAAGTTGTAAAACTTTTATTACTACAAGATAGCGCCGCTAGATGGCAACTTTTTAAAATAATAGCATTGAATTGTATTAATATATTTATTGTATGAAAATTATATTCTTTGTATATTGAAAATTTTATTTATTTATAATTTTATATATTTTAGATTCTAAACTAAATCTCTTTACCATGACTAGGATTCAAAATATACAAATTCTTAATTGTTGGCTATTCTCAGCGGCAAAAGTAGCCTTTTATGATTTTGTCATTGGGCTCAAATTCTAATAGCCACCTTTTACTGGTTTTGTATGCTTTTGATAGCCTAGCATAAAGTTTCATTATACCTTTTGAGTTTTTGGTTTTGTATGTTGGTATAGTAAGGTAAGGTAAGGTACTGTAAATGTTTTGATTTTAAAAAGTTCGATTGTTTCATTTAATACTAAACAATTAATTATAACAAATTGTATTGCACCTTGATTTTTTATAAATTAATCATTGAAATTTTCGAATCATCATCATCATTCCAGCCTATCCCAAGTTCACTGCTGAGCATAGACTTCCTCCATAGATTACTATAAAATACGGACCTGAGCCACTTGCTTTGATTTTCATGTGTTTTTCGTATAAGTAGGTACTATTTGTAATTATTATGTTTTATTGATTTTGTATTTATTAAAAAAAAATGAAAATATTGAAAATAGTAGAAAATGTTTTGTTTGTTCTGATAGAAAAGCAAGTAAATATATTGCTTAAGTTTCATTTCAAAAACCATTTTTATAACATAAAAGCTGAAAAATATAGATCATTTCTGAAAGACAAAGTTGCCGCGAAATGGCTAACATTTTTGCAGGAATCTGAGTCAGTATTTGAACCAAATGCAGAATTGTTAGCTTCTCAACACCAAGTTTCAGTAATAATTTTTAAAATAATAATGGTTTAGAACGCTTGTCTTATATTTAACGTGATGAAAAAATAAAGGAGCTTGATACTTATAACGGCCTGGGGTCCAGATGGCATATCATCATTGTGTGTCAAGCGTTTTAGCTCCGTGGTTGCATTACCCATAGGTATCCATTATGATGTACTGTCCCCTACAGCTTCCAGAGGGATGGAAAAAGGCCAGAATTGTATGAGTTCACAAAAAAATGAGATTTAAATACCTATCTTAAAAACTTTCTACCAATATGTATACTCTCTTTCTTTCCAAAACTATTCGAATCTTTAGTCTGCCCTATAATTGCTCGGCATTTGAATCACTTCTTGTCTTTACATCAGTATTTTTTAAATAAGGTTAATACTCGTAAACGATCATACAGTCCATCTGATGGTAAGTGAATGCTATGGGCCATAAACTTCTACATTTATCCTCGATTAAGAATAATAATGCAAATGCGTTGTGACCCCTGAAGACTAAGATGGAATGCCTCGTTTCCAGTAAAATGGTCTCCAGTTCTCTTTACTCACCATGCGAAACACAGCAGCATTAAGGTGTTATTTTACGCTGGTATTCTCTGAGAGCGTTTTCCTACCCCGGCCGAGCCGACCCATTCGTGCTACAAACAAAATATAGCTGCAGCTTGGCTACTACCACGTAATTGCACGTAGAATGGTTTCGATATCTAAAATATCTCAACAAGTACACCAAAGGTCATCAAATCGACGTTGCATACACTGATTTCAATAGTTCATTTGACAAGGTCAGACATTTCTTGCTTCTGAACAGACTTTTTACCTAGCCGTGGTAGCTCAGATGGTTAGCGCTCGCTGTATGTAATTCACTGTACAGAGAGTACAGAAATTGTTAATTGCAATTTTAAGTGTTGATTTACCACGTGCTCGGCGGTGAAGGAAAACACCGTGAGGAAACCTGCATGTCTGAGAAATAAGAAAAACCCCTCAGAAATGAGGGGAGGCTTGTGCCCAGCAGTGGGACGTATATTTTTTTATATAGGACAAGGTGACAAACGGTCACACAGTCCACCTGATGGTAAGTGGTCGCTGTGACCCGTAGACATCTACATCTATCCTCGTTTGCGAATCAAAATGCAGATGCGTTGTCACCCGTGAGGACTAAGATGGAATGCCTCTTTTCCAATAAAAAGGGTCTCCAGTTCTCTACACTCACCATTTGAAACACAGCAGTGTTAAGCTGCTATTTTACGCTGGTATTCTGTGAGAGCGTGGTCCTTCCCCGGTCGAGCCGGCCCATTCGTGCTACAACTATACTATATGCTGTGACTTTAACTAAGTGTTTAAGTTTATTATACAAGAAGTCATTGAACATATCAAAATTGGTGTAATGAGAGTAGGATGTTACTCAACGCTATCAAATGCTATCACATTAAATATACTCGTAAAAAGAACCCAGCTCTTCAATACACTCTGGACGAGCCAGTTCTTCAGGTGATCGTCATAAGAGATTCAGGCGTGATCACTGATCGGCGGTTAACATTTAAGCCACTTATAAATGCCATTGTAATACATCACAAATACTAGGGTTTGTAAACCGAAATACAAGAAATTTCAGGTATGCGCACACAAAAATTATTTTATATAATGCACTCGTGAGAAGGAAATTAAATTTAAACTTGCATCGTATTTAAACAACTTAATAGCAGCATTCTTATTTTTATTAAGTTTTTGAATACTTGAAATATGTGTATTGTAAGAGTATCATTATTTCACTTAAATCTTTGAAGCAGCAGACAGAATAGTTTTACGCACTGAAGAATAAGTAAATATACGTTAGGTTCTTTACGTGGTAGAGCAACGCTGCAGCTATATTATGGTTGCACCACGAATGGGTCAGCTTGACCAATGAAGGACCATCTCTTTCAGAATACCAGCTTAAAATGTTCCTGTATTTCGTGTGGTGTCTGTAGAGAACCGGACATCCTTTTTACTTGTAACGAGGAATGAGGGCTAATAATCTTCCACTCACCAGATGTCGCCAGCTGTGACTGAGGTAAAGTTTTTTGTTACACAGTGTCACTTAATTGAGAGGTTAGTTTTAAATAATAGTTTATCATTGTCTAGAGTATTATATATATGTATATTATTATTATGTATATTAATATACAACACAATGCGTCAGTGGTTTGATTTTTAATTTTTTGCACTGTATAACTCTTTTAAAAAAATCGGCTTTTAGTTATATTTTATAGTTTGGTTTATTCATTTCTAATGAAATTAATATGAAATATAACTAATAATACAGAAAGAAACCTTAAAGATTACATTTTCCAAAGAAATTATCATCCCCGCTATGAAATCTGTCAAATATTTTACCTCACTATAAAGTGGCGCCGCCCTGGTGGCAGAAGAAGTCGTGGATGCCCTCATTCTATTTGTGTTCTCAGCGAGCATAGATGTAGATCTATGGGTCACAGCATCCCCTTATCATGAGATGGACTGTTTGGTCGTTTGTCACTCTAATTCTACATAATTTAAAATTAAAAATTTTGTACAACCGACTTCAATATAAATTATTAAGAATAACTCAAAAACTATTGATCAGACCTTGATCAAATTTATATGGGACCACATGTGAAGCACCAGCTTTCACAAGAATCATCGAAATCGGTTCACTCAGTAAAAAGTTATGAGATAACACACTTAAAAAAAACATACAGTCGAATTGAGTACCGTCTCCTTTTTGAAGTCGGTAGAAAAAGTCGGAATGTCCAATGACTGTAATAAGTTCTACTGGCTCTCAAAACTCTTCCTACTCCTTCAACTGTAAATTAACTGTAGGAACTGGTGGTAGAGCCTTGCTTTAGTATATCATGTATGCAACACTCAGGGGCGTAGCTACCGCCGTATCAGCCGTATCGATGATACGGGGCCCCCGGGCTATAGGGGCCCCGTGCGTGTGTAAGCAAAAATTCTTAGGATTATATAATATAATTAGGATTAACAGTGGTAGAGCCAGGCGGCAGCTTTTGCTGTCGCACGGATGGGCCGGCTCGAACGGGGTGGTACCACGACCTCACAGAAAACCAGCGTGAAGTAGAGGCTTACCTCTGCGTTTCGCTTGGTGAGTGCAGGTGGCCGGAGGCCCTTTTTACTGGAAATGAGGCATTCCATCTTAGTCCTCACGGGCGACAACGCATCTGCATTTTGATTCGCAAACGAGGATAGATGTAGATGTCTATGGGCCGCAGCAACCACTTGCCATCGGGTGGACTGTGTGCTCGTTTGTCACCCTTATCCTATATAAAAAAAAAATTCTATGAGACAGGAAAGGCTGTCAGACTTGTCACTATCGTCTATAGAGGCAGAAAATTTAGAAAAACTGAAATTGTCGTCGATTGTCGCATGATTTAATAAATAAGTTCGCCGAATAAAAGGCAAGCAAAGTGGTATAACTGATTTGAATTGTTTGGCTAGCTTAGTTCTTAGGAGTATTAAATGTAAGTAATAACTTAAATAATTATTTAAATTCATTGTGAGTGTTTTTGTGCGAATGTGCCTTTTGTGAAAAATCATTAGATACCCTCAATTTAGCCCCCCCCCCCCCCCCCCTCAACAAATTTTGATATAGGGCTTGTCTAAGGCACGCAACGCCATCGGCAACACTAATGAGTCAGCTCGACCACAAAGAACCACAATCGCACAGAATACCAGCGTCAAACAGCAGTATAAAGGTATAATTTCGTAGCCGACCGCACGCAGCAGCAGCAGCAGGCGACGTGTCGTCGCGACACGACTGGTTTCTATGTAGTTCTATGAAATACCTTCCGTAGCTAGCGACACGTCGTTTGCAGATCAGTAGTGCCGCCAACGCCCGAGCGACACGTTGAATTTTTCTCAAAAAAATGAGTTTCACCGAATTCGTGGAAGAGAAACTGATAAAACAGGTGGCCCAATATCCCGCACTGTACAATGCATCTCACAATAATTATTTAAACAGTGTGACAATACGATGCATCTCACAATAATTATTTAAACAGTGTGACAAAAGTATAGTACATATTTTGTTTACATATATAGAGTACCCACAGAACTTTCGCAACAGATTGGAACACGTGCTGCTGTCGCCTGCAGTCGGGTTCGACGCAGACTCATGACCGCAGCGACATGTCGTCGCGACACGACGCGACGACACGTCGCCTGCTGTTGCTGTCTGCAGTCGGCTACGGAATGGTACCTTTATGCTTTCGTGCCTTTTAGAGCGGCTGTCATGAACCGGAGAGCATTTTAACTGATAACGAATCATTCCTTAGTCCTCAGAGGTGACATCACACCTGCTCTTTGATATTTTTTTTATATAGAATAAGAGTGACAAACGAGCGCATAGTCCACCTGATAGTTAGTGGATGCTGTGGCCCACAACATCTACATTTATCTTCAATTAAGATTCAAAATATAGATCCGTTGTTACCCCTGAGGATTAAGATGGAATTCCTCGTTTCCAGTAAACGGTTCACTACACTCACCACACGAAATACAGCAGCAGTGAGCTGCTATTTTATGCTGGTATTCTGTGAGAGCGTGGTCCTACCCCGGTCGAGCCGACCCATTCATGCTACACTATACTTTTTTTGCAATTAATATAGCTGTAGCATTACTCTACCACGTATTAAATTGAAGATCGATGTTACGAAAACACTCACTGGAAAGCAAGGGTCGTCACCTCGTAAAATAATATCAGTGTGTCAGTAAATATGTAAAAAAGTCCGTCGTATTTTAATTAAGAGTATGTAGTTTTATAGAAATATTAGTATTTTTGAAAATTACTTATTTTTAGCTTATTGCTTTAAAATGTAGTGCGCGTATTGCTTCAGTGTTGCTTTTTAAAACGTAGTGGTTTTTTTTTCAGTATTTATTCTACTCTATGGTTGTTATACTCTTTGTTGCTATTGTCGATTACAAAAGCGTGTCTGTCGGTACGACTGGACGCGATCGCATGTTTCCGGCCTTTTGTCGTTTAAATATTTAGGCCAGTGTCCTCTGTTGCTGCATTCAGCGTTGACTAGGGCTGCCAACTAAGTAAGTTAATAGGGATGTGATAATAAAACCAAAAATGTCAATATTGTTTTACTAATCAGCTTAAATTTTGTAATTTTTGTTTAGTTTCACATTGAACATGCTTCCGTTAACGATAGGTTTATCGCTTTTAAATTTTTATAAACGTTAATTGTAAAAAGTTACCTAAAAGAGGATATCTAACTAAGACAGAATGCCTCGTTTACAGTTAAAAAAGGGTCCCCTGTTCTGTATTCATATCAGCCTTTTAGTATACTGGTGAACCCTGGTCTTTCCAAGGAATGGAAAGGAATTTCTAAATGGTGCTATATGGCATGCAAAACCTAAAAGAGTTACCCATCCTCTGTACTTTGGGCATCTGTCTTGGCAGGACTTGACTTGACGTGGCCATGTACTACAGTAGCCACCTACCGTAGGTGAACTATTTGTTCGTTTATATAAATGAAAGCATGTTGATCATCTTCATGGCTGTACGAGCTGTGATGCCTTTGCCTTCCTGCTCGGGAAAAATGTAATAAAAAAATTACTCATACAAATATTTAGCATTGCTTGCTCACGAATTTCTAACAAAGGCGATGCTAGTAAAATAAAACACATTCGTTTCTAAATCAGTTTAATAACTAGAAGCACAGAACT
The DNA here is from genome assembly GCA_033319125.1 of Parnassius glacialis. NCBI lineage: Eukaryota > Metazoa > Arthropoda > Insecta > Lepidoptera > Papilionidae > Parnassius > Parnassius glacialis. The sequence continues at coordinate 7,613,362 of JAVANC010000011.1, read as the reverse complement.
AAAAGACCAAGGACCACCACAACACCAGCGCTGTACCCGAACGCCACTCCAGCGTTACATCCGTCTGTGAAGCACTGACACACCGTCTCCAGGTGATCCTCATTGTCGGCCTTGTAGCAGTCACGTGGGTGCCTCACCCAGCCACAGCCGCGTGTCACGCGCACCTCAGGATCATGGCCCTTATGAAGAACTGGAAGTTAATAGCACAATTATTTTTGATAGTTACTTTCATTACATTTATCTATTTTACAGGCTTAGGGTTGCTATGAAAATTGTACAAAATGCCTACATAAAAACCCAGTAGGTAACTGATTTTGGTTCGACCCGATTTTCAAACCTGGGACCGCATGTCCAGCAGTCACGCTTACGACCTCTAGACTTGTAGACCATTGACAGATCTTCGAGTACCTCTGCCAACAGGCTGCAGATGTAAAAACGTCTGACAGCGCGCCTTAATAACTTAAATAAATAAAAACCGAAACAAAAAGAGATGATGACCGGGGAGGAACCACGCTCTCACAAAATACCAGAGTGAAATAACAGCTTTACACTGCTGTGATTCGTATGGTGAGTGTAGAGAACTGGAGACCCTTTGTACTGGAAACGAGGCATTCCATCTTACTGACAACGCATCTGCATTTTGATTCGTAATTGAGGATAGATGTGAATGTCTATGGGCCACATACATTACCGTCAGGTAAGTGGTTTCTGTGACTGTGTGCTAGTTTGTCACCCTTATCCTATGAAAAAAATAGTCAAACGGCTGAGCAGATTTTCTTAAAACATAGCTAAAACACTCTCGATTAAGACACCTTTCAAAAGAAAAAAAAAACTTAATCAAAATCGATTTATACGTTTAGGAGTTATGATGCCACAGACAGATACACACTACAAACATAACACCCCCTGTTTTCGTCGGAGGCTAAAAATGGTTAAAAAGCGAACTTATAGTAGATTACTGATGGTAACCGGCTATCGCACCCAATGGACACCTGCAGAAAAATAAAGAAACCTACAGATGCGTTGTCACCTCTAAAGACTAATATGAATGCCGAATGAAGAATTCATAGTAGAACCCCTCTGCAGCTACACTATGGTTGTAGCATTAATAGGTCGGTTCGACTGGGGTAGGACCTCGCTCGGGTTACGTATGGTGAGTGTAGAGAACCGGAGACCCTTTTTAATGGAAACGAGGCATTCCATCTTATCCTCACGGCTGACAACGCATCTGCGTTTTGAATCTTAATCGAGGATAAATGTAGATGTCTATGGAGTTAAGTATACCCTTACTGTGTGCTCTTTTGTCATCCATATTATATAAAAAATGCCTAATAGCTTGTAATTATACTGGCTTTCTAAAGGCTTTAGACAGGAACACAGTAATGCAAGCAATTAAAATCCGTAAAGACCCGATTTCTGCGATCATATGGTAACCCTCAACAACTCGATGATAGGCTTCCTTTTCTGCCTGGGTCCGTCTGAGTGCCATCCTCTTACCTATTTCTGCTACCAAATAGCAGTGGTTGTGCTTCTGTGTTCCAGCCTGAAGTGTACAGAGAGCCAGTATAATTATGTACTTGCTTTGAGGTAGTTCACTTTAGTACTCAACGGTGACAACGTATATGTTGCTTTCTTTGTTTGAATTTGATTGGAGATGACCATGGACTGCAGATGTAGCCTCTTACTATCAAGTAGACTGTAAGTTGATATGTCACTTGATTTAAATAAAAACTTACCTTTTAAATACTGGCTAGTTTTAATTTATCGATTTTTTAAATGAAGATATTGATGTTACATTCACCTTAGAATTCCAAATTTAAAATAATGTCGTATTGCGTAATATTTTAATAAAACATTATGTAGATAGGTATTTCATTTGTTTTCTCAAAATGCTGAGTCTGCTTTGTGACCATGAAAAAAAATAACGAGCCTAGTGGACGACCGGATTCCGATCACCGGATATGACAAATTCAAAGCAATCATATAAGCGGATTAATCTCAAATCACGGTAGATTTTGTGGCACACTTCAATGTACGGTATTAATTTATTTGTGTTAAATCGGGGAAATAATGGTCGGGAAGTGGGTAATTTAGTGAAGGCAATAGTATTCTCACGGCGGAGCTCAGGGAAGTAGAGCCATCATAGCTCAGGAACTAAGTTCTCGCGGTAAATTTCGTTGTACCGTAGTATGCAACCAAAATTCAACCCCAGGCGACACTAATGAAATTTTTAATTGCAATTTTTAATTCAGATTTCCTAAATCATTTACAGATCGGTAATGTAGGATGGTAATGTCAGCTGTGGTAGCTCAGATGTTTGGTGCTCGCTGTAAGTTTCACAGTAAGCGAGCAACTCGGGTTCGATCCCCGCCGCCACCAATGAAATTGTTAATTGCAATTTTAAGTGCTGATTTACCACGTGCTCGGCGGTGAAGGAAAACATCGTGAGGAAAACTGTATTTCTGAGATATAAGAAAAAAATATTTCGAAGGCATGTGAAGTTTGCCAACACGCATTGGGGCAGCGCGGCGAACATATCCTTGCCCTGAAACTCTCTCAGAAATGAGAGGAGGCCTGTGCGACGTATATAGGCTGTAACTATGTTTAACTTTTTTAACTTTAATGTCAGATGTCTGTGGTAAATGCAGTGTGAAAGCCGTTGGCGACGGCGTTAATTTCCGTATAATTTTTTTTATAGAAGTAAGGGCAAAAAAACGAGCATGCACATATGCTCGTTTATAATAACGATATTATGCCAGTACAGAGCTGGTTTAATATTCGGGTTCACTTTTGTACGCATCTGTTATAATTTTTTATAGAATAAGAGTGACAAAAGAGTACACGGGCCGCTTGATGGTAAGTGGATGCTGTCGTCTATAGACATCTTTTTTAAAAAAAAAAAAACGTTACCCCCACACTAGGATTTTCTCCTGTGTCGTGGAGGCAGTTTATCAACATAAATTGCACAAGGACAAACATCCAGACCCGGAACAATTATTTGTAGGCCATATAAATACTTGTTCCGTGCGGGATTCGAACCCGTGGCCCCCAGCGCAACAACTGATTTCTAAGCCACTGCGCCACGGAGCCGTCTATCTATAATCTATCTAGATCTAGTCTATCTATAATATATATCTTCGATTAATAATTAGATGCAGAAGCGTTGTCACCCCTGAGATCTAATTTGGAATGTCTCGTTTCCTGTATAGAGAATCTCCGGTTCTCTACAGTCACCATACGAAACACAACAGCATTAAGCTGCTTGAAGGTTATTTTACGCTGGTATTCTGAGACAGCGGAGTCCTTCCCCAGTCGAGATGACCCGTTCGTGCTACAACTATAGTATAGCTAGCTCCAGCGTGGCTCTAACACGTATATGTAGTTGAAATGAGGTACACCTTGACAGAATCGAGTAAGATACCAGTCATATCGCAACCTACTGACGCTGATATTAGAAATGATAATAATGTCCTTCAGACCGAATTTCGGTCACGACGGCCAGTCTCAAGGGTGACTAGCCATCTACGCAGAACAGGATTATAGTACAGGAGTGTATGCACAAATACAGGTGCACTCTCTATTCTCTCACTCTCATATGCCGATGGGACGGCAAACCGACGCGACCAGAGCAAAGAGTGTTTATTATTACTACGTAACCGGAGAGAGATCAGAGAGGCACCAACGGCTTTACGTGCTTTCTAAGGCACGGGGGCGAAACATTGCTAACTCCCTGACTTCGAACTGCTACTGATAATTTCTTGATAGAATAACTCAATAATTGATTTTGTTGGACCGACCCGGGATTCGAACCCAGAACCTCACGATCAGTAGTCGCGTTTACAACCACTAGATCATTGAGACAGTTTTAGTAACTTATATAATTTGGATGGCTCCGTGGCGCAGTGATTTAGTATATAATAGCCGTGGTGGGGGCCGCGGTTTCGAAGTCCGCACGGAACAAATATTTGTATAACGTAGACAAAGAGGTTTTTTTTAACGTTTTGCTAAAAAATAACAAATTAGAAATATCAGTTTAGAAATATCAGGTTTGAAAGGTTTGAAAGATGATCTTATCACAAAAATTGATAAGGGCGTGCTTCGATGGTTTGGGCACGTTGAGCGAATGAGTGAAGTGAATATATAGCGCGAAAGTTAATATTAAAAGGTGTCGAGGTAGACCGAGACCAACTTTCGAAGACCATGTGAGCAAACTGCTCGAAGAGGGGAGGGTCAAGAGTACTCGGATACCTAGACGTGCATGTATGAAGAAGATAATGAATCTGAAAGAAGCGAAAGAGGTATGTAAGGATCGTGACACTTGGCGATCTGTTCTCTCTGGCTACCCCGTCAGGGATTGTGCGTGAAGATAAGTAAGTAAGTAAGTAAGTAAAAATATCAGTGATAGTAGCTAGTTGAGGTGTGGTTGCTTGGGTTGAAATTAAGGTTTGCACTTTATTTTTTATGTGGGGAAATGTTTACGCATACAAGCATCGCAGGGGCAAGGACGGGTTATGTCGGACTCGCACCGTCTAAAACCCCATGGCGTTCCACCTTTGCCGCATATTGGCAGGGCCCATTCCAACAATTTCGAAAACAGGATATTTTTTTATAGAACAAGGGTGGTAATCGAGCACACAGTCCACCCGATGGTAAGTGGATGCTGTGGCCCATAGACATCTAAATTTCTCTTCAATTAATTAATGCGTTGTTAGCCTTGAGGACTAAGATGAAATGCCTTATTTCCAGTAAAAAGGGTCTCCGTTTCACCAAACCGTACTAAAAAAAAATTGACATAAATAAAAAAGTAAAAATTAAAACCCGAACTAAAAAGAATATAATCATCTAAATAGACTAACGTGATAAAAAATTATTCGCCCATATTATGTCGTGCCTTTATAATTTGAAATTGGATGCTTCTCTTTAACCCCTGAGGTGGCCTCCTCCTTTTTGAAGCCGGTTAAAAATACATGTTAGCGTTAGAACCATAGATTTAGTATATACTTAGATTGGCAATGTAAAAGAGAAAGGGCATAGCATATGCTTACGTTAGAACGAGATAGAATGGCTAGACCATACACGTACACGCTATCAGCCTGTATCAGCCTGACGTCAGTGGTGAACGAAACAAATCCCGCTTATTTTCGCGATATTTTTGATTTTAAACTATTAATAAGTATTTAAAAGGTGTAAATAAGTATGGTGACGTGTGCCGTACCTGAATGCAGTTCATCTAGAAAAGAAAATCCACAAAATTATACATTTCACATGTAAGTACAATTAAAATGTTTAGCACTCTAACTTCACTATTTCACAACTAGTACAAATGTTTTATACACAAATGGACGGGGAAAAATATCGCATTTTATTACGATAATAATCTAAATGCGTGAGAACTATATTAAAAATAATAACAAATACGTGAATTCCCGCTATTTCTGATCAAATTTTTGTAGGAATTGACACTATCAATATCATCTTATCGATAATATGTTTATAACAGGCAAAGGCATATCCTTGGATACAGCCTCTTGTGACTTCGTATTTTTTTTTAATTTTTAGTTTTTCGTAAAAGTAAATATTTACACATTATAGTAATACTTTAATGAGATGATTTAAACTCTTATATTGTTTCGGATTTCCAAAAAATAATGAGGTTAAACAAAAATGGTTAAAAATGATAAATAGAGAAGGATGGGTTCCCAAAAAAAATTCAACTATATGTAGCAAGCACTTTGAACAAAAATGTTTTTCTCATAGAAGTGCACAAAGAGTAAAGCTGCGTTCTGGATCAATACCCACATTATTTATGCCCGTGCGTAGTTTTTTAATTAGTTATATATTTTACTGTACATATCTTAATTTCGTTGGCGCATGTTTAAATGTGTACAACTTGTTGTTGTCATTCTCAGTATGTATATTTTTTGTATAAAACGAAAGTAATAAAGAAACTTACATTATCACTTGATGGTAAACGGCTACTGCAGTACATGGACACCTACAGTCATCTTCAAATAAAGAAAGCTACAAATGTGTTTTTACCCCTGAGGACTAAGATAAAATGTCTTACAGCCTATAACTATACAGGCTCTCTATATTGAACAGGCCGAAACGCAGCAGTGTAAGCACTGCTGTTTAACGGTAGTATAAGCTCTGCTGTTTAGCGACAGAAATAGGTAAAAGGGTGGTACTTTCTTTTATTAATTTTAATCATAGATAAGTACATAATGTATGCACTAATTTTATTTATTTGTTTGTAGGTTGTATTGAAGCCGATACGCACAGCATCCTCATATGTCTACAGAGATATATTACCAGTACCCAGTATCTCAACTGCAAACATTTCTGCTATAGCCAATTCCCCGAGAAAGAAAAAAATGAAAAAGACTATTGATATTCTTCGGAGAAGATATAAAACAAAAAAAAAACTGAAAAATGTAAGAGCACAAAAAACGGGCTGATGAAAAAGTGGGAAAGTTGTGTCAAGTGATAAAAAAACTTAGAAAGGCTTCCCTCACTTCAAAATAACATTAGTGCTGTAATGGCATCTGGTCCAAATGATTTGTTGCAGCATCTCATCGGAAGGGTGATTAAGAAAAAACAAAATAAAAATATTAAACAAGAGTATGATACACAACTAAAGAAATTTGCCCTAACTTTACACTTTTATAGTCCTCGTGCTTACAATTACATGAGAACTAAATTTGACCTGTGCCTACCACATCCTCGAACACTACGAGGCTGGTACCAAAATGTAGGTTGTAAGCCAGGCATCACTAAGGAAGCCATAGAAACCATAAAGGCTGTAAGTTAAGAAAAAAAAGATTTGGTCATCGCCCTTACGTTCGACGAAATGTCTATCCGTGAACACATTGAATTTGACGGTCGTAATCATCATGGCTATGTAGATGTGGGTAATGGTATTCACGGAGATCAAGTAGACAAGGCTAAAGAGGTATTGGTAATCATGGCAGTGGCAATTAATTCTTTTTGGAAAATTCCAATTGCTTATTTTTTTTGGAAGAGGATTTACTGCTTTACAGAAAGCAACACTTCTAAAGCAGTGTATTGCTTCACTGTCAGATTTTGTAAAAGTTCCTTCTATTACTTTTGATGACATAGCATCTAATATAAATATGGCACAAATACTAGGAGCTAATTTGAGCACCGCTCCATTTAGACCATACTTTTACTATAGAGGGCAAAAATATTACGTAATATTAGATGCGTGTCATTTATTAAAGTTGATAAGAAATACTTTTGCAGAATACAAAAATTTTTATCATCATAATGATATTATTAAATATGAATTTGTTGAAAATCTCTGCCAGCTTCAACATGATGTCGGTTTGCATTTGGCAAATAAGGTAACTAAAAAACATGTTAATTTTGTAAATCACAAAATGAATGTACGATTAGCGGCGCAACTGTTGAGGAATTCTGTTGCAACCAGCTTAGAGTTTTGCGAAGAAGTATTAAAATTACCTATGTTTGAAAATTGCCAAGTGACAGCAGGTTTTATAAAACATATAAACAGCATATTTGACATTTTCAACCTCAGAAATTTACTCAGCTACGGATTTAAGAAGGCCTTAAATGCAAATAATGTTGAAAATGTTGTAGCTGAATGTAACAAAGTGTGTGAATTTATTAAAAATTTAAAATACAACAACCAAGCTTTGATAGAGAGTCGAAGAAAACTTGGTTTTATCGGTTTTTTGGCGAATACGATAGCTTTGAAGTGGCTATATGTCGATTTCATAGAGTCAGGAAAATTAAAGTTTCTTCCGACCTATAAACTCTCTCAAGATCATATAGAAACTTTTTTTTAGTTCAGTACGTTCTAGAGGAAGATTTAACAACAATCCTACAGCCAGACATTTCACAGCAGCATACAAACGATTAATCTGCCACATGGAAGTCCAAATCAGCGATAAAGCCAATTGTTTGCTTTTGGAGAATATTAGTATGCTCAACATACAAAGATCGTGTACTATAGATACAATAAATACTACAACTGGCCTTAGTGCTATGACGATGCCAAACGACGATGCGGCTATTGGCCCAGGCCAAATAGATAATGAAGATTCTGATTTCGTATCATCTATGCCATGGATACCTGAAGGCATGGAATCTGTAGTTAAGTCCATTGTTCAGTACATATGTGGTTACGTGGTAAAAAAAATCGCAAATAAAATTAAATGCGAATCCTGTGTAAATGTACTTTACGGTGAAGTTAAGGAAGGTTCACTAATAAACATGAAAGACGTAGGTGGCCTCGTGTATCCCTCTCAAGACGTTTATGAGATAGGTGTCTTTTCTGAACGAGTTTTCCGAAAACACGTGAAAGGAAAAATTGTAAACGAAAATATATTTAAAAAAATTAGTAAACGAATGCCTTGTGTCCTGCAAACATTTTTTTAACACACTTGACATATATATGTATGATTCGCCAGCATTATCAAACCATAAACACTTAATTATTAAATCAATAATTGAAACTTATTTTGTTATCAGATTAAATTATGAAGCAAAATTGCAAAATACCTCTAAGGAGAGCTTACGACATTTTTACAATAAATTAGTTATTTTTGGTGGAAAATAAAAATCACAAACTTTTTGTTTGTAGTTTTATTTTTATGCCCTCAAACATAATAATATTCATTTTATGACACAGACACAGCGTTCTGTATCGATAATTAAAGTTGATACATGGCGCAGCACTACTGTTGTCGCACACATGCACATTTCACTCACACGGCTACATTTCGTTTTTGGTCTCACCCTAATCACGCCATCGCCAATCTAATGAATACTATATCTATGGTTAGAACTGTCTTCTAAAAATGTCTTCATTTAACAACGGGTCCTATGAATTATTAAATTATCGGGCTATCAGAAACCTAAGTGACCTCGATACATACTTCTTGTTCATTTATCTTAGCATATTACTAACATAAACTACTCTTTATCTCCGGACGACTTATGCGTTATAAATAAAATAAAATCTTCGTTTGCTGTTACAGATTGCGATGACCTATGTTGATGTTTATTAACGTCGTAATTACAGGAAATATTATTAAATAAATAAATAATTGGCTAAGATTCTATATATAAATAAAAATCAATTGCTGCATATGTATGTAAGATCATCACTTGAGAACGATTGGACCGATTTTGATGATTTTTTTTGTGTGTGTTTGAGTGGATTCCTGGACGCTTTAGATTCACAATTGTACCCAATAGGTGACGCTGTTTTTGTCTAGAAATCACCCGGGCGAAACGAATCGAATCGAAACCGGGGCGTATCGTTAGTAATCTATGCTAATATAATAAAGCGGAAGAGTTTTTTTTGTTTTTTTGTTTGTTTAAACGCGCTAATCTCTGAAACTACCAGTCCGATTTGAAAAATTCTTTTTGTATATTATAGATAAATAAAGTTGCAGTCTTTATACTTCTATCATTTCTGGCTGAGTCAACGAGCAATTAGAACGCGCTCTGCTTTGGTGTGCGCTGGTGGACTTCATTTCCAATCATCCATTATAAATCCACTGCTGAACTTAGACCTCCCCATAAATTGTTTCATAGGGGTGATTACGCCATAGCTTAGTAGATTTAACGACGATTTTCGACTGGAAATATCTTCAAATTTGTCAACGAATTACAGATTAAAAATTATTTCTTATCCAGCTTTGTCTATCAACAAGAGTTTCCATCAATATGAAGAGGATGTTAATATCACAATGAGTGTATAATCCGTTTTTAATTAGCCGGCACTGCCTTGGAAACCCGGCATCATTATCCGGTACACGGTCCGCCGGGTAACTCGTCCAAACCGGTTACCTAATTCATCTCTCGTCTGTTTACTGAACGTAGATTTTGCTTTGACAAGTCATAACCCCGCATTTCCCTCATTCTGACGTAGTGTAGACGACATTGGCGGCTATAAGGATGCGAGATGGAATAATATCCATCTCCCTCGCACTTTTTAGTCGTTATTGCAACGAATATGCAACAAGTTTCTTTTTATAGGAGAGGGGGCAAACGAACATGCGGCTCATCTGATGGTAAGTGACTACCGCCGCCCATGAACAACTGCAACATCAGGGGAATTGCAGATGCGTTGCCGGCCTTTTAAATAGGAGTAGTCTCTTTTATTGAAAGTCCCTAAGTCGTATTGATCCGGAAAAATCGCTGGTGGTAATCGATTCCATAAGGAAATTGTGCGAGGAAGAAAACATTTTCTAGATCGCACAGTGTTGGATCGCCAATCATTCAGATGGTATGGATGGTAAAGCGAGTTTTGTTGCGATGTGCGAAATTGGCGGCTGTAATTAGTCCGAACAACTCCTCAGAGCAATCCCCGTGATATATGCGATAAAATACGCAGAGAGATGCAACATCTCTTCGCAGTGCCAGTGAATCGAGCCTATCGGAAAGGACTCGGTCGTCGACGATTCGAGCCGCTCTGCGCTGGATGCGGTCAAGTGGAAGGAGCTGGCACTGGGGAGCCCCAACCCAGAGATGGGAATAGTTTTTCATGTGAGGCCGAACCTGCGCCTTGTAAAGTTGCTGGCGATGTGCCGACATGAAAAACTGTCCAGCTCTGCTGAGTACGCCAAGCTTTTTAGAGGCCAATTTGTCCTTCTTTTCCAAGTGACCACGAAACTGCACATCACTCAATATGTCGACGCCGATTATTCCGATACTGGCTGAGGCAACAATGGGAGTGCCTTGAAACTGATCAGATACGAAAAGGGGTTCTTTTCAGCGGTAAACGCGCAAACTTGTGCCCTCTGAGGATTAAACTGGACTAGATTTTGTCGCCCCCAATCAGAGACTTTGTTCAGCAAAGACTTCAGACACAAGTTTGTTCCGGTACTCGGCGACGTTTTTTACTGCTACTGCTACTGCTACTACTACTGCAACTGCTCCTACTACTACTGCTACTGCTACTGATACTGCTACTGCTACTGGTAATGCTACTGCTAGTGCTACTGCTGCTACTACTGCAACTGCTACTGCTACTGGTACTGCTACGGAAACTGCTACTGCTACTACTACTGCATCTGCTACTACTACTACTACTACTGCAACTGCAACTGCTACTACTACTGCTACTGATACTGCTACTGCTACTGGTACTACTACTGCTGGTGCTACTGCTGCTACTACTGCAACTGCTACTGCTACTTGTACTGCTACGGAAACTGCTACTGCTACTACTACAGCATCTGCTACTACTACTACTACTACTGCAACTGCAACTGCTACTACTACTGCTACTGATACTGCTACTGCTACTAGTACTACTACTGCTGGTGCTACTGCTGCTACTACTGCAACTGCTACTGCTACTGGTACTGCTACGGAAACTGCAACTGCTACTACTACTGCAACTGCTACTACTACTACTACTACTACTGCAACTGCTACTGCTACTGCTACTGTTACTGATACTGCTACTGCTACTGGTCCAGCTACTGCTGGTGCTACTGCTGCTACTACTGCAACTGCTACTGCTACTGGTACTGCTACGGAAACTGCTACTGCTACTACTACAGCATCTGCTACTACTACTACTACTACTGCAACTGCAACTGCTACTACTACTGCTACTGATACTGCTACTGCTACTAGTACTACTACTGCTGGCGCTACTGCTGCTACTACTGCAACTGCTACTGCTACTGGTACTGCTACGGAAACTGCAACTGCTACTACTACTGCAACTGCTACTACTACTACTACTACTACTGCAACTGCTACTGCTACTGCTACTGTTACTGATACTGCTACTGCTACTGGTCCAGCTACTGCTGGTGCTACTGCTGCTACTACTGCAACTGCTACTGCTACTGGTACTGCTACGGAAACTGCTACTGCTACTACTACAGCATCTGCTACTACTACTACTACTACTGCAACTGCAACTGCTACTACTACTGCTACTGATACTGCTACTGCTACTAGTACTACTACTGCTGGTGCTACTGCTGCTACTACTGCAACTGCTACTGCTACTGGTACTGCTACGGAAACTGCAACTGCTACTACTACTGCAACTGCTACTACTACTACTACTACTACTGCAACTGCTACTGCTACTGCTACTGTTACTGATACTGCTACTGCTACTGGTCCAGCTACTGCTGGTGCTACTGCTGCTACTACTGCAACTGCTACTGCTACTGGTACTGCTACGGAAACTGCTACTGCTACTACTACAGCATCTGCTACTACTACTACTACTACTGCAACTGCAACTGCTACTACTACTGCTACTGATACTGCTACTGCTACTAGTACTACTACTGCTGGCGCTACTGCTGCTACTACTGCAACTGCTACTGCTACTGGTACTGCTACGGAAACTGCAACTGCTACTACTACTGCAACTGCTACTACTACTACTACTACTACTACTACTACTGCAACTGCTACTGCTACTGCTACTGATACTGCTACTGCTACTGGTACTGCTACTGCTGGTGCTACTGCTGCTACTACTAAATACTAAAAAAAAATACTAGAACATTGTAGTGGCATGTGCCGTCCTTCTTCCCAGTAGTGTAATAAATATATGTACACCTAGGCTAAGTGAGTAGTAATAAAGTGATATTGTAACGAGACAGTAGTTTCTATTGGTCCGATCACCACAACATACATGTCACGTTTGCGAATTATGAGTACGGCATGTCTGTTTGGGGGCAGCTGTAAATAATATTTATGTACGTTTTGGTCTTAGGTTTTGGTGAAATGAGAACATAAATTTTGTATTTTTTTCTAAAAACCAATAATGTGATGAATGAATGAATGAATGGGGGTGGCAAATCGTTCCAGCATTTTAAGGGTGCGTATCTAAAGCTAACCTGAAATAACTGAATACCACAACTTGGAACTTTTAAAATTATGTATAAAATAAAATACAAAAATAAAAAAGACGTAGAATACGAACTGGTTTGGACAATCTTCCTGCAGAAAAAGTCCTTATTGCCAGCTGAATAGACTCCTGTTTCGCAGTTTGTTGTGCCAAGGAATCTCATCATTGTTTCCTGGTCATAAATCGTGGGGTCGAGGCACATTGAATTGTTAGCGCTGGTGCATTCGTAACAGCGGATGGTCCTGGCTGGCGAGTGAGAGTAAAGTAAACAACATTTAGTTTTTATTTATTTATTCTTTAATGTAGAACAAGATCTACATAAAATAGACTATGTTTTTAAAACTCAGATGAAAAAAGAAAGATAGATGGAGCAAAACTAATCCTAAACCATGCTCAACTTATTTAATTTTCAATAATTAAGAAGAAAGGAAGGAGAAACATGTACCAGCGTAAAATAGGGTATAGCTTAATGCTGCTGTGTTTCGCATGGTGAGTGTAGAGAACGGGGGACCCTTTTTAATGGAAGCGAGGCATTCAATCTCAGTTCTTAGGGGTGACAACGCATCTGCATTTTGATTCTCAATTGAGGATAGATGTAGGTGTTTATGGGCCATAGCATCCCCTTACCGTCAGGTGGACTGTGTGCTCGTTTATCACCTTTAGTCTATAAAAAAAGATATGTGCGTGAGTTCGTGTCGAGAATGGTGTCGGCGTCACTCAATATCACGCATTACGCAGCGCTCCATCTATCTCCTTTATTGGTCTGTGGTTAGAAAAAAAGGCCGCCTCGCGCCTCGCCATGGTCGGAAAATGGAGTTAACATTTTAGATTTTGAAATAAATCTGTAAATAGTATATCAAATATATTGATTTAATATTTTTAGAACTTTATCTTCTAATTTAAAAATTTAAATTACTTACTCTAGCGCTCTGAAATATGTTCTCTTTCCGAGCAGCTTCTAACAAAATATGAAATGTTGTTTTGGTTTAGTCATTCAATAGAATGAGTTGTTTCATTGTCTTTATTACTCAAAGTATTTAATTTAATTTAGAATTTTTAAATTGTGTATTGTATAAAAACAAAAGATACTTCTACATTAATGTAGTTATTATTAATATATAAGACAACTTGTGATTGTAATTATCGTGTATGCTATTACACATATATTATAGACTTCTACTGTGTTATGTACCTACACAATGATGATAACTACCGTCTTCTTAACTGGCTTTGATAAGTATTTATAAAACTATGTATATATACTGAACGGATAATTATTTTAATTTCTTTATTTAATGTTGTTATAGATAAGTGATTTGAACTGTAATGCGGTGACTTAGGATACTTTGACAATTAACAAGCATTATTTTAAAAACCCATTTATTCGACCATAAATTAAGTTGTAATTATATTTTAAATACTATTTTACTTAATTTATGGTCTAAAATGTTAATAAGACTATTGACTTACCATATTTAATGCAACTAAACAGTAAAAACACGGGGAGAAAAGTTTTTATCAACATATTTACTTATTAATAATATTAAAGGTAATAAAACATTAATGTAAAGCAAAAGCAGTACCGAAGTGGCAACTGTGTTTCTCAAACTGTTCAAACTCAAACCGCTGAGCCGCCATTGAATAAAAGCTGCGGGTCATGTTAATGCGGTGACAATACGTTTCCTTATTCTGGAAAGTTATAAGTTTATTTAAAACGAATTAAGTATCAATAACAAAATAATAATTACAATTTATTATAATAATAAAAAAAACTAAAACTAGAAACTAGAAACTAAATTATCATAATTATAGTCCTACTCTCCTCGGTATCGTGCTAAGAACGCTGGCTGTGTTTCCCCGCTGAATGACTATACTTAGCCTTTGAGCGAGAAAAGAACAAGCCCTCTTATCACCAGCAGCAACGACCAGCCGCGGATGGAGTTCCCTTAGGAACTTCACCGCACGTGGACCCCACGGACCGATAGTCTCTACAGCAAATGGCACAAATATGTAGTCATCTCTCAGAGTCTCATATTTGAACCGCTTAATCAGTTCAGCTGCCTCTGATGCCGCCCCGGCTCTATACGAGGTACAAGTAGCATCCCACACTAGGGCTTTAACTCTCTCCCAAGAGACCAAGTCATACCGTCGGGTCTCCTGCCATCGTCTCTAAATATTCCACAAGGCTCTAAAACCGAGGGAATATTTATAGAGACAAGAACCCTTCGGATAACATCGTTTTTTTAATTTTTAATATTGTATATAATAAAATATTGTATATCTATTTATTATAAATATAAAATATAAATATGATAAGTATAAATTTACTAATTGGCACATGTCATGACCAGGTACATTAATCTTAATTTAATGTTTGACATATTTAAGTAATTCTTAAAGTACATATTCCCATAACTTATACCGATTGGAATGTAAATTGTTCATTAATTAATTACAGCCTAGCCCATCAAAAGTCGCCTGTCAAACATAGACCTCCCCCATAAATGATCCACGACTTTTGGTCTGCCACAAGTGGCGCCACACTGGTGGCAGACCATGGTGGCGCCACTTAAAAATAAGGGGTAATGTTTGACAGAGATTTCATAGCAGGGAAGTTAATTAGTAGGTACGAAAAAAGGTCAATGTTTTATTCTGTACTATTTGTTATATTTTTTACATGGTAGAGCCATGCTGCAGCTATATTAGTAGTATAGTTGTAGCACGAATCGGTCGGCTCAACCGGGGAAGGATCACGCTCTCACAGAATACCAGCGTAAAATAGCAGCTTAACGCTGCTGTGTTTCGTATGGCTTATACGTTATATTTCGAAGAGAAAGGATCAATATAAAAATAACCTTTCGGTATAATATAGATTTTATTGACTAAATAATAACTTAATGTTTTATAAACTAAATTATAATTATCTTAGTCTTTCAGAATCAGATCAGGCAAACATACGCTTTTGAGGTTATGCCCTCCAACTTTTTATCGTGATAAATATTGCCAACACAATACCAAGAATTGTCGTTTTGACATATTCGAATACATTTCCCGCATTGCACATATCCCCGAAACACTGGCACACTGTCTCCAAGTGGTCTTCATTGTCTGCTTTGTAACACTCCCGCTTGTGTTTCACCCATCCACAGCTCCTGGTTATACGGATTTCTGGAGTTTGCTCAGGATGCAGAACTGCAAATAAGTTAAAAATAACTTTAGAAATATATCCCACTCGCTACATACAGTATCCTCATTTCTTTCGAGTTGATAAGTTGCGTCGGTATCACCACAGTTGCCCACAGATTGGTGATTCTTACATACCTATGTGCTTTTAGGTTTAACCTATTGTGATAAGAATTCAACTTCACCGTAGTCTCTTCAAACCACCGCTCTAATAAGTCTTAGCTGACTAAGTCTGGTGTAAAATAACACATAGATCGGTCTATGAATGCACATTTTACTTTGTAAAAGTTAAAAAAGTTAAAGTTACAGCCTATATATACGTCCCACTGCTAGGCACGGGCCTTCCCTCATTTCTGAGAGGGCTTTAGGGCAAGGAAGTGTCCGCCGCGCTGTCCCAATGCGTGTTGACGAACTTCACATGTCTTCAAAATATACTTTTCTTATTTCTCAGACATGCAAGTTTCCTCGCGATGTTTTGCTTCACCGCCGAGCAAAAATGGTAATGGTAAATCGGCACTAAAAATTGCAAGTAACAATTTCATTGGTGCCGGCAGGGATAGAACTTGGTAGAGTAACGCTAAACTGTAGGTAATATGAATTAATAAAAGACAAACGACGACGCATTCACAAGCATGAAAACGACTTCCAACTTAAGATGTTTTTAAAGTATAGATACGTTATACTAGCGCCAAACTACGCCGACTCGCATTCAGTCACAGTCGGGCACGCTCTCGCGTCGCGGCTATACCTTCGCTTCAAATCGCGCGTAAATCTTCTAGTTATTCATGGCAAAAATGCCTTCCTGTGTTTTTAGGTGGTGCACAAGTTACACAGGAACTGTTAGAGACAAGAAAAACGCCTCATTAATATTTTGAATATAGATGTTTTGTTCATAATTGGTTTTATTATTTCAACACTAACCGCTAGTGCAAACTTTGACGCTAGCTAGTGTGTTAATTTTCCATATCGGTATGTCACGCGCTCGCACCAATGAGCGCTCGGCAGCAATCAATACGTAACTAATGATGTATATTCATCTTTTTCTAACGATAGTTATGCCCTATCATTTGTCTCTTTTTGTTAGCGCAACGTGTCATAATAAATAACTGTACGTAGATATAGTACTACCTGCGCCAGTTTAAAATAAAATAATGTTAGTGTGTAACCTGTCTATCTTTTTTAATACGTCTTTGGTTCCAGATAGACGATTCGGTCTGGTAATATTCCAGAAACGATAAACTATCTTCGTTCGACCAGTCACTCATTTTAAACAAAGAACTAAACATGCGCTCGTCGCGAAATCACAATAAATGAGCACCAACGTGTGAATGCGTTGCAAGCGCTTGCCGCAAGCGCCCTTTGATCTGTGTCCAAAAACCGACACTAGCCCGGTTCGGGGACAAGCGTCCACAAGCTCACGCAAGCCAAGCCAAACGCCCTCTTTACACACTTGTGCTTGTGGATGTTTGCCGAGACTTGGCAAGCATGGACACCTGGCATGGAGGACTAAGATGGAATGCATCACAGCCTGTAATTATGCTGACTGTTCAGACCGGACTACAGCAATGCAAGCACTGCTATTTGGCGGCTGAAATAGATAAGAAGTTGGTGTTAGGACACCTTTCTACCTGGGTAGAAAAGGTGTCCTAACACTTAATTAATGAATTAAAACTTGAAAAAGACCTTTCATTACCGTGGTAACGCTCATGGAATTATTACTCAATTTACAAGAAAACAATCACGAAACATAATATATTAGTAGTATAGTTGTAGCACGAATGGGTCGGCTCAACCGGGGAAGGACCACGCTCTCACAGAATACCACCGTAAAATAGCAGCTTAACGCTGCTGTGTTTCGTATGGTGAGTGTAGAGAACCGGAGACCCTTTTTAATGGAAAAGAGGCATTCCATCTTAGTCCTCACGGGTGACAACGCATCTGCATTTTGATTCTCAAACGAGTAGATATGTAGATGTCTATGGGCCACAGCAACCACTTACCATAGGGTGGACTGTGTGCTCGTTTGTCACCCTATCCTATAAAAAAATAACATTACAATTAATTTTTATAGTAATTAATATACACGATATGACTAACTACATTAACGCTATCTGTTGTGACAACATTACATTGCATTAAAAATATTTACGACACACGTTAAATTTGTTTCACCAATTTTCAATTTGATGACATACACATTTATATACAAACATATGTTTTTCCGTATTATAAAGTGTACATACATGTTTAAAACTACTCCTTTGTTAAGGCACATAGTCCTTGTAGTCCAAGTAATGATTCCAGAGAGTAATTTAGGTACAACCAGAGCTTTAAGTAAAAGTAATTGTTGAAATTATCGTTAGACCCTAACGGTTTTTACTTTTTGTGTCAACTGTATTTAGATCGTTTCTGCATCGCACGATATTTACAGAATATAACTCTTAATGCACGCACTGTTAACTTTTGGCTGATTATGTTTCATTCATCGTGTCATGTGAATGAATTAGATGACTTTTATGATGTTTGTATGCTTTACTTTTGTATGCAAAATACGAATAGGTATACACCTACCTACTTACATTTATACATATATAAGAATAAAATTTTAAGTGCATGTCTGTAATATCGAAATAACTACCTTTTATTAGGCTGAGGGGTCTAATGCCTATTTGCATGTCATTAAGATATGAATAACTATTTTTTAATAATAAATTTGTCTGTCTGGGCTAACGTTAGGAAAAGCTGAATCGTTTGTGACGAAACTTCACAAACAGATAGAGAGCAATACCAGGAGTGATTTAAGCTAAACTTGAAGATTTGAAAGTTGATAAGAAAAATGGCCTGAATGTAATGATTATTTTAAAAGATCTAAATGACCCTACGTTAACACTTTCACTGTCCGCTTTGCAGACACAATAGTAAGGTAATAGCAATGACCTATATGTAGTGCACGGGACAGCGAAAGGGTTAATATATATTCCATCCAGACGAAGGCGGGACAAGTCGCTAGTAAACAATAATATCACATTTGTATTAAAATTACGTAAACAATGGAATGTTATAATTATGTAACTTGGTTTAATTTTTAGTGATGGTTACAAAATTTTGCAATGGTTTATTTTAGATTTTTTACATTTGTTATACTTGATAGAATAGAGCCATGCTGCAGCTATATTATAGCCCTATTGTAATATGTGTGCTATAGCACTAATGGGTCGGCTCTACCGGGGAAAGACCACGCTCTCACAGAATACCAACGTCCAATGCTGTTGTGTTTCGAATAGTGAGTGTACAGGAACGTGGGTGACTGCATTTCGGTTCTTAATTATTGACGATAGATGTCTATGGGCCACAGCATCCACTTACTATCAGCTGGACTGTATGCTAGTTTTTCACTCCTATTCTATATAAAAGAGATAACTCATTATATCATTTATAATTTAATATATAATTGTAAGATAATATTATATAACTCAAAAATGTTACGAAGTCATACAGACATAGGTAGATCTAAACTACCATTCTACTTTGGGATTAAGAATCATTTTGGTCCATAAATATTAAATATAGAATTAGTTGAAAACTTGCATACCAGCGCTACCTATCGGATCCTAGCGTAGTTAAGAACCATCGTTTCGGCTAGGGTTGCCATCTCCTAAAATGAAAAAGCCGGACTCGGCGCTCCAAAAAGCCGGACTTTTGGCCCTAAAAGCCGGACAGTAATTTTTAGAAAGCCAAACATACCTTTCTGAGGCCATGCAGCCACAAAACTCACCAACTCCGACACCCCGAGAAAAAAAAACTAAAATACTCCGTTACATACGTACGTTAATTGTTTATTAATTAATCACAGCACAGTTTCAAGTGTTGTACGTTACTTATTTATTTATTCTGCAAGATGCGTGCAACGCGTTACACTAACAAAAAAGCCTAACAAAAGCCGGACAGGCCGTACACATAAAAATTTGGCAGGACACAACCCGAAAAAGCCAAACATGTCCGGCTAAATCCAGACTGATGGCAACCCTAGTCTCGACAAAACAAATTTATAGTGTGTACTTATATAATATTTAAGACTTAATTATTAAGAGGCAATCTATGGGGGAGACCTTACAATGGACTTTTGTGTAAGCTATTTAATTATAAAGATTGCTTCACTCTTAGTGTCTCAGCTCCTTGCTCCTTACCTACCAACAACGCCATAAAAATTTCAATACCTATGGCCGTGTACGGATACAGTGCAACATTGAAATGATTCCGTAATACCGTTGTTTTGGCATAGATGTTGTTATTAAATTCTGCAGAAGTAGGAAATATAGTAATAAACGTGAGGGTAATATGGTCATCCGGTTAATATGGTCACTTTCTTATAACAAAAAACTACAGTCTTGTTTGCATAGATGACTTTGTGATACAATAGCTTTTCATCAGTCAATCAAAGAATAAAGGGTCACAAGGGCGCTGCTTTGTCGACGCCATTTTGACAGTTGAAATTACTGTAAATATTTTAGTACATTATAGTATGTATTGTGTAGCATAGTTATTTTTTTAATTTGATGTTTTGAAGTATTCCTAATTATCGCCAAAGCTTGTTTGCTAGTTTTTTTCAAATGACTTAGTGTTTTTGTCTCTGTCCTCCTTCTAATTTTGGTTTTATAGGGCGACAAAGCTTAAGGTGAACATATTACCCTCACCTACCTTATATTTATATTTGTTTTCAATTATTTTTTTCTTCATATTCTTTAAAAAAAATCAAATTTACGACATTCATTATCGCTTGTTTATTGTTTATTTTATTTTTCTGCCGACTTCCAAAAAGGAGACGGTACTCAATTCGAGTGTATGTTTTTTTTATTTTTTTTTTTATGTGTGTTACCTCATAACTTTGTACTGGGCGAACCGATTTCAATGATTCTTTTTTTATATGAAAGCTGATAGTTCTCGTGTGGTCCCATATGAATTTGATCAAGGTCAGACCAATGGTTATTGAGTTATTCTCAAATAACCTATATTGAAGTCGGCTGTACAAAATTTTTAATTTTAAATTATTATTTTAAGGAACTTTTATCCTATAGATAACGAATAGGCCAGATCCATCACATCCTTGTTTTATGTAACATTTCTCATACCACTCAAACCTATGTTTTTAACCAAGAACTAAGATAATACTAGTATTTTGTATAGAACTAGTATTTGCATGCCCTATAGATTCAAGAAAAACCCCTACCTACGTATGGTAAGGTTTTAAAAAAATTTGCAACAATAGCAATATTTGATCTCGTTATTATATAGGTTGATCTATATTTGCAATTTATCAGTGACACCGACATCTTGAATGATCCTTCCAATGTTTAAATATAATATATCCAAAAGTTCTAGCTTTTGGATACTTTCCAAGTATCCAAAATATCATATTAAAATTATCAAATAGTTTTAAATCAAGACTATATTATATGTCCTATTAGAGTTATTATATAATTTATATATTATAACTCTAATAAGACATATAATAGAATAATATAATTAAAGAATACCCTCCACTCCATATTATCACAGAATACTTTTACTCCTAGCGGAGACATATCATCCGGTGGACGTCGTAAGAGGCGATAGAGGAAAACTGCATTTACCTTGATAAAAACCCGCCCGTCATTCGTGGTCAAATATATCAAAATGTATGAGGCAGTCTATGGGGGAGGCCTATTTTCAGCAGTGGACTTTTGATAAACTGTAATGAATGAAAAATTAAAAAATAGCACAGCAAAATTAATTATTAGTGTTCTGCATATATGAATATTGTCTTAATTGTTTTTTTATAGGATAAGGTTGACAAGCGAGCACACAGTCCACCTGATGGTAAGTGGTTGCTGTGGCCCATAGACATCTAGGTACATCTATCCTCGTTTGAGAATCAAAATGCAGATGCATTGTCAGTCGTGAAGACTAAGATGGAATGCCTCTTTTCCAGTTAATATGGTCTCCGGTTCTCTACACTCACCATACGAAACACAGCAGCATTAAGCCGCTATTTTACGCTGGTATTCTATGAGAGCGTGGTCTTGTCCTTCCCCCGTCGAGCCGAAGCCGACCCATTCGTGCTATAACTATACAATTAATATAGCTGCAGCATGGCTCTACCACGTACAGTGTTATACTTCTTGTACTATTGTTTATTGTTCATTTTTATACCCCCAGTATACAGCCGATGTCTTCAAAATAAATAAATAAACTGTACTAACAAAATAAATGTTAAATATCAGCAACATCTAAAAAATCTTTTGTTACAAATTGTTTCTTTAACTTACTTAAATGTACAAAGTTAAAACGAAAAGTGAATAGTATACAGTGTACTCACTAGTTTGGACCATCTTCCTGCAAAAGAATTCCTTGCTCAAAGAATTTGGGAGTGCTTCTGCGCAGTCCACTATGGGCACAATGGCGTGCATTTTGCGCAAGTGCATATCCAAGCATGCCGTGTTGTTAGCGCTGTTACAGTGGAAACATTTTATTGCACTACCTGAAAAGAAAATGGATCATTGACATCGTTAGTTAGCTTCTTCTTATGTGACTTGTATGTATTTTTTTAATAAAATTGAAATGGTACGTGGTAATTTATCATTAAGTATTTCCTTTACGATATGATTCATCTTAAACGTCAAAAATATTAGTTAATACTAAATATATTAGATGGTAGGACCTGTCATACTGCATCTTACCTCCTTCTGCCGCCAAGAATGTTTTTAGGGTATAGAGAACCACTATAACCACAGGCTGTGACCTGCGAGGTATTCCATGTGTGTACTCAGAGGTGACAACGCATCTGTAGCCTTTCTTTATTTGAAGTTAGTGTTAGTCCATTGAAACAGCAATAGTCACTTATCATCAGGCCGATTGTAAGTTCAGCCGTCCTTTTTATAGGATAGGGTGATAAACGAGCGCACAGTCCACGTGATGGTAAGTGGTTGCTGTGACCGATAGCCATCTAAATTTATCCTCAATAAAGAATCAAAATGCAGATGCGTCGTCACTACGGTAAGGACTAAGATGGAATACATCTTTTCCAGTAAAATGGGTATCCGGTTCTCTACACTCACCATACGAAACACAGCATTGTCCAGCTGCCATTTTACGCTGGTATTCTGTGAGAGCGTGGTCCATCCCCGGTCGAGCCGACCCATTCGTGCTACAACTATACTATTAATATAGCTGCAACATGGCTCTACCATGTAAAAAAATGATGCCGCATATATAGCTGCAGCGTGGCTCTACCAGGTATATAAGGGCTATAAAATGAAACAGTTTAAATAATTCAGATACTTACATGTGTTTGCAAAAAACATTGGTAACAATACACTAAGTACAAGTTGATTTCTTCGTGTTGGTTGCATTTTATTTAAAACCACCAGGGGTTAAATTCGTTGAATGTTACTGTTGTGGATTGCTATTAATTTTTTTAGGCGTTTTGATTTTCTCAAAATAAAAACAATAATATAATAACACTAACCAAAACAAACTATGAACAATTTAATTGTGTAATTTATATAATATTTTTTCGTATTTTTTTAATGTTTTATATTTTATAACCCCCGTTATATTTCTCGTACAGTCGACTGGTAACTGTCTGTAGTGAGATTTTAACAGGGATATATAACTCGGTCATTCATTTTAACCTATTTGTTGAATAAGGGGTAAAACCGGATACATTTGGTTCTGTGCGTGAGTCTAGCATCTTGTACAAAGATGTTTGACTTATGAAAAAGAAACATTAATAATATAATTATAACCCTCTATCCGTACGTACTTATGATTCATATTGTTATAAATCTCCTGATTGAAATAATTTAACATACATATAATTATTATAATTATTGCAGTGTTAAGGATTTTGTGACTAAGGATTTCGAGCACATGTGCTTGGTCCTTGAGTAAGTTATCATTTATCAATTATTTTAATTTTTATAATTTATTATTATTTATTGTAATTATAAATTATTATAAATTGACATCTACGTGTTATGTTTGTTAATTAATAAAAGATTGATATTATTGATTTTTTTTAATTTAGAGTAAGGGTGCTTTTCCACCAGAAATGTGCTATGCAACTATGCTGCGAGGATGTGAAAGCTAAGCTATGAAACTATGTGACCGTTTCACTGATGCTAAACTATGTAGGGGGCGAGTAAGATGTGCTATGAAGATGCCGCCGCGTTGTAGTTGTTGTAGTAGTTAAGTGTGGAAGATGCGCAGCTCGAGCTATGCCATGTCTCGACAGTGGGGAAGGCACAGGGAGCTCTGCTCTACACATAGCTACACCATTCGCGACCATCCATAGTACGCATCCATAGCACGCATCCAGAGCACGCATCCATCCATATAAAGAAACATAGCTTAGTTGAACCTGTTTCCACCAGTGCTAAGCTATATCGACCAATGAATATGATTGGTGGATATCAAACGCAAACTTAGCAACGTAGCATAGCACGTCTCTAGTGGAAAAGCACTTATCTATTACTTATTTAATTTAATATAAGACTTACATTCGTATTGCATAGCCGCTTACTATGTAACACATGACTCTAAATTAATCTATGTACAAACTTTCATGGAATCAACTCTCGACCGGGGAATCGAACCCCGAACTTTCGTTCAACATTATATTGTCTATATCTATTTACTTTTAACATAGATTATCTCCTTATTCGAAATGCCTTATATAATTTAATAGCAATAACTTCAAAACATGACATTGTTTATTTTTTATAAAATGAAAAATGACAAACTACTTTTTAATCGCGTCGCCAACACCTACATATAAATAAAATTGAAGCGTCTGTCTGTAATAATGAAACTGGCGTCTACTATGCTCAGGGGAGTTTTGTATTATTTGCATGCTATTAATACATAATAACTATATTTTAAAATTTTTGTTTTTCTGTCTGTCTGTCTGTCTGGTCTAATCTTCGAAATGGCTGAATCGATTGTAATGAAACTTTATGGACAGATAGAGAGCAATGCCAGGAGTGATATAGGCTATATTTTATCCAAAATATTTGGGTATATTTTTGGGAAAGCGAAAAATTGGTAAAATGAATGGTGTGTGTTGATTATCCTGAATCTAAATAACACCACATTTTTAACTCGTACCCACAAATTGAATGAAATTATAAATTGCGTGAAAACCGTGCGGGATTCGAACCCGCAGCCCTGCAGCGCCACGACCAAACGCTTAGCCACTGCGCTACGCCGACATGCAGGATGACGATGTGTGGCTTAGGACGAGTGGGTGTTTTGTAGCATTTCTTTGGGGAGGTCTATGTTCAGCAGATGCATGATGATGAATATGATGTTGATGATACTTACATATACGTTATTTTTACTATCTTGTTGATTTAATGGTTGGAAATACGGCTGCTGATCATGAGCTCCCGGGTTCGAATCCCGGGTCGGGCCAAAAAATTCAGTTATTGAGTTTTTCTTTCAAGAAACTCTCAGTAGCTGCCCGTAATCAGGAAGTTGGCCGTGGTCGGGCATGGAGCAGAAATGTGGTGGTCTTGTTCTTCAAGAAAGGCGACAACGCTCTCTTGAAGAACTACAGACCGATTTTCCTTCTGAGTCGCCGCTACGTGCTGTTTTTGAGAGTCATTACTAATCGTCTCGCACGCAGACTTGACGACTTGCAGCCTCCCGCATAAGCCGTTTTCCGAAAAGGCTTTAGCACCATAGATCAAATAATATAATACATACCCTTTGACAAATTATACAGAAGTCCGAGTAGTACAATTTGCCACTATGTGTGGCGTATGTGGACTATGAGAATGCCTTTGATTCCGTCGAAGTTGGCTGTCGGTATATCGAAGAGCTGAAGTGTTTGTACAGTAGAGCTACGATGGCTATCCGAGTACAGAACCAGAGTACGAAACCTATCCAACTGCAGAGAGGTGTAAGACAGGGTGACGTTATTTCGCCGAATTTCTTCACCGCTGCATTAGAAGACGTTTTTAAGCTACTGGACTGAACAGGATACGGTATTAACGTCAATGGCGAGTACATCACTCACCTTCAATTTGCCGACAATATAGTCCTTATGGCAGAATCGCTGGAGGACCTAAGCACTATGCTCAATGACTTCAATAGTGTCTCCCAATGGATAGGTCTTAAGATGAACATGGACAAAACAAAAGTCATGTGTAATGTGTCACACCTATGCCGGTAGTTTTTGGGGACACTAAGCTCGAAGTTGTTGACGAGTATGTTTACCTGGGACAAATAGTCCGACTAGGTAAATCAAACTTCGACCGAGATGTCAATCGACGGATTCAACTCGGCTGGGCAGCGTTCGGAAAATTACGACACATCTTCTAGTCAGGTATACCTCAAAACTTGAAGACGAGAGTGTACTACCAGTGCGTGTTGCCAGTGATGATCTATGGAACTGAAACGTGGTCCTTCACTGCTGGCTGCTTGAGGAAGCTCAAGGTCGCTCAGCGAGCTATGGAGAGGGCTATGCTCGGGGTTTCTCTACGTGATAGACGTAGAAATGAGGATATCCGCAGTAGAACCAGAGTTACCGACATAACCCAAACGATTAGTAAGCTGAAGTGGCAATGAGCCAGCCATATAGCTCGAAGAACCGACAACCGATGGGGAAAAAGGTTCTCGAGTAGCAGACTCGTACCGGTAGGCGAAGTGTAGGGCGACC